>QVRM01000292.1:92500-115000 GCA_003439945.1 Dermanyssus gallinae | reverse complement strand
GAAGATCAAGCAGTGTCCCGAGAGACTGTGCATACGTGGTACCGTCGATTTCGCGACGGACGTGAAAAGGCCGAACATGACCCGCGTTTAGAAAGACCTTCTACGTTAATTACATAAGAAAATGTTTTGTGATATCATATTCAACAATCGCTTATTACTATCAGAGAGATAGCTGACCGACATTTGATGTATCAGAAGACTCCAAAAATGTTGAATTTCCAGAAATTTAACACCCGCCAGGAAATGCCCGAATTAAACCTTCAGGCGGTCGCGAAAGACTCTGGATTGCTTCAGAGAGTGATTATAGGAGACGAATCATGGACATACGGTTACGATATCGCGATCAAAGTCCAATCCACGCAGTACATCAGTGCTTCTGAGGAGAGAGAGTCAATCAAAGAAATCCAGGCAGGGCAGATCCAACGCCGAGGTTCTTTTGATTTGGTGTTTGCGATTATAGGGGAATCCTCATGTTTGTCACCTGGTTATACAATCAATAAGGAACCGTTCTACTAGCGCGAAGTTTTTAGAAGATTGCGCAAGCACAGCCGACGTAAGAAACTTGACCTCTGCGCAAAATAACCCTTGCATCCTTCATAACAACAACGCACAGGCGCATACATCGTTACAGATTTTAAATTACTCAATAAGAAAAAAACCCGATTTCTATATTTCCGTAACCTCCATATTCGTCGGCGACCCTATTCTCGTGCGACTTTTTCCAGTTCAAAAAAGATAGAAGAAACAACGCAGAAGCAACTCAACTTGATTCCAAAGGATCGAAGAGTGGTAACGGAGGTGACACAAGTGTGTTGCAGCAGCCCCCCGCATTTTGAAGAAAGCAAAAATACTTTGAAAGATTAAATAAATATTCTCTTTTATAAATATTTATCAGAACTTTTCAATATGTCCTTGTATATATATATATATATACATATATATACTTATATATATATATATATATATATATATATATATATATATATATATATATATATACAAGGAGAAAAACAAACGCACTGGTTGAGATTATAGCACAGTGGCTCGTTAGACAGACTAACAGCGAAGCAGATTAGCAGCTTCGGCCCAGAGACAGGAAGCGACAGCAGCAACAGCAACAACAGACGGAAAGACAGCCATTATGCCAATGTCGTGGCATCATTCATCAGTTTCGTGCCAAGATTCGATATAAATAGTAATACAAAAAGCTTGCGTATGATACTTTTCTTGTTGTCGTTTTTATTGTTGATACCAGCAGCAGCAGTAATGTTGCTGCTTCAAGTTTTTAGCCGCTTTTACTTTGTCACCGTTGCTTTTGTGGTGTGCCGTTTATCTTGCTTCCATGTGGTTAATTGCTTATCGTGGTTATAATTAGAGTTATAATTAAGGCAGTATTGTACAAGCCCCTGCTGCTGCTGTCGTTGTTGCTGCTGCGGTTGTTGTTGTTGTTGTCGTTGTCGTTGCTGCTGTTATTATTATTATGTTGTTGTTGTTATTATGTTATTGTTGTTGTCGTTGCGGTTGTTGTTATTATATTATTGTTGTTGTTGTTGCTGTTGTTGTTACCGTCTGTTCACTCCGCTGCCCATTCAAAGTTGTGCCCCAGGGCTTATAGGACGATTATTGTGACATAACCTTTACAGCAAGCATTTGTTGCCGTTCCCACGCCTTAAAGGCGCACTCGAATCTTCTTGCTCTGTGTGTTGCTTACGTTAGTATGGGCTCTCTGTCTCTCGCTCTCTCTCTTGACCGACATTGCTCGCATAAATAAACCTGGGCTTGGTCGACAGCATAAATGTCTGCTCTCTAAGCTCTTGCTGTGTTAAGCAACAGCAAGCTGTGCACCTGCCGGTTCTGCCTGCAGAGGTGTGCCAAGTACCATGCAGAGGTGTGCACAGCGCTGGACCGAACGAAAATCGTTGCACTACTTCTCTCGTCGGAAGCGTCGGAAAAAGATAGAGCTGCCGGAAGATACATTTTGAAATGTATATTATACTCAATTTGAGTGAAATAAACATAATTGTAATTGTAATTGTTAAGCAACAGCAAGCAACATTAGCAACAACAACCGCAGCAAAAGCTGCAGCATCAACAACAACAACAACAACAGCAACAGCAACAAGAACAACAACAGCAACAAGAACAACAACCACAACAATAAGAACATACATAACACTAAACAATACATAGCAGCTGCAGCAAAGCAGCTGCAACAACCACAACAACAACGATAAGAACAACAACAACAACAGCAACAACAACAACCTTAATCTCAGTAGCAGCAGCAGCACCCACAACACGACACAACAACATGCTGATGCGCAAATCGATTTCTATTTATATATCGCCTATCGACGTCGATCGATCGAACGAACGAACGAACTACTTACACACGGGCATCCAGCGGTTTTGTACTCCAAACAACTCCATTGATGCGGCGTCACAGGTGAGCCGGCAGCAGCAGCAGGAAACTCATCATTCTCTGTGTCTCTCTGACTCTTTCGCTCGCTCGCTCTCTCTCTCTGCGTGTTTGTCCTGTTTCTCTCACAGAGCGCTGTCTCACACAGACGCGCATACACCACATACACAGATACGACGTCAGTATACTACGCGCGGCAGCCGGCCGCGTATACGATGCGAAAACAAGCGGTGAACAAACAGGCCAGCCAGTTGTTGATTGGCCCGGCCAGCCAGCCGGCAGATACGAGATAGACAACCCAGTCGTCGTCGTCGTCGTTGCCTATCTACTACCACTACCACTACCACCACCACCACCACCACCACCACTAATCACAACACGCTACGATACGTCCATCCGTTATAAATCCACAATAAGCGCTCGACATATACACAGGTAGACAACAGATCCAGAACTGAATTCTCAAATCCAACGATGAAGCCGATGATGATGAGGATGATGACGACGATGATGATGATGATGACGGTGGTGGTGGTGGTTATTGTTGGTGTTTTTCTTCGTATTGTTGTTGTTCTTCGTATTGCTGTTATTGTTGTTGGTTGTTGTTGTTATTATTGTTATAATTATGATTAGTGTTACGACTGTCGGACGTGCTGACTGACATCAATCATGTTGACGATGTTGTTGCTTGCCAGTTCGCCGCGTCCACTAGCCAAGACAGAGCGGGCTAATTGATTGCGTAGAGAAGAGGATCGAGGGCGGGAAGCGGTCTGGTATAGACTGATGCTGCTGCTGCCGCTATTGCTGTTACTGTTAATTCTGTCTGTGTTGCTGTGGCTGCTGCAAGAACTCCACCTGCATCTGCAGCTGCAGACGGATGGCTTCATGCAGGCTGGCATGCAAAACACATACTATAGACGAGCAATTCGCATAACTCTGTGTGTCTGTCTGCGCTCCTGTAATGCAGGTGTTTGATTTTGTGTACGATGATCGGCTGGTCGATGATCGGTGGGTATTGTCACGGGCACATTTCGGCACTATCCAACGTGTGCATCCATTAGCAGCACTGTGTCACCAGCTGACCACTGGTCAGCTGTGTCACGAATCCTGTAATCCTGCAGTCGCATAGCACCTGACACGGACACTTGTTGGTTCACAGGCGGCTGACCCCCCGGGCAGAATTCACTAGCGGCTGATGCCCGGCTCAGAGTTTCCACACACTCGTATCTCTCTATCCGCTACAGGAACGAATGTCAAAAAGCAAGCAACAGTAGAATCATTAGCGCCAGCTGCAGCAGCAGCAGCAACAATAGCAACAACACGAAATCGACGGATTGACTAACTGACGGATTGACTAACTGACTGACTGACGGACTGACTGCGTTAGACAGCAGAACTCCACAAACAAACAGTCAGCAAAATCGAGCAACAGTGACAAGTGCAGCAATTTAGCAACAACAACAACAACAACAACAAAGGGTGTGTGTGTGTGTACACGAAGGCGATATGCCGACGACACCCTTCGAAAGATGATGATTACTATTATTAAGATTACTAATACTACTACTACTACTACTACTACTACTATTACTGTTAGTATAATTAATTACGTTTAGACGTGTGGCGTTTTTACCACTAAGACTACTGTGTCTACTGTTGCGAATTGTTGCTGTTGTTGTTGCAGTTGTTGTTGCTGCTGCTATTGTTGTTGTTGCTGCTACTGTTGGTAATGTAATTGTTGTTGCTGCGGCTGTTGTTGTTGTAGTACTTGTTGCTGCGGCTGTTGTTGTTATTGTAGTAGTCGTTGCTGCGGCTGTTGTTGTTGTTGTACTTGTTGCTGCGGCTGTTGTTGTTATTGTAGTAGTTGTTGCTGCGGCTGTTGTTGTTGCTGCTGCTGTCGACCTTCTTGTTGCGATCGTGTGGTGAGCAGCGTATCGCTCAAGCGCGTAGTTGAATGCACAAACACAAACACACGCAGACAGACACAGAAGCGCTGTGCTTTCTGGTGTGGTTGCTGTAGACTGTCGACTGATGATGCTAATAGTCGACAGACTGTCAGCTGTAGGCTGTGTTCTGTTACCACAAGCTGTCGACAGCCAGGCAAACAGGGAGGCAAGCCAAGCAAAGCCGGCAGACTGTCCGACAGATCTATCGAGAGCTATAGAAGAAGAAGAGCAAGAGGCAAAACACACACATTTACCGGCGCGCACATTCATTTAGCAGCAACAGCAGCGGCGAGTGAATCAACTGCAGCGAACAAACATTAACAAGACGACGAATAACAAGGCGCGCGTCGTCGTCGTCGTTGGACGTGCTGCGTCGTCGACGTGAGCGTCCGCGCCCGGCGACGATAATGATACATACGGCCGGGCCACCGTGCAGCTACTGACTAACGACTGACGACGGACGACGAACTGACGACTACGCGCTGATACGGAGGCTAGCGACAGGCAGAGATGACGGTGGCGCCACCGCCACCATCATCATCACCATCATCACCACCATCATAACCATCATCACCATCACAACTATCATCTACGCAAGCACACACGATTCTATTAACAACAACAGCAGCAGCAATGGTATCAACAACAACAGCAACAGCAGCAGCAGCAACAACAACAACAAGAATCGATAACAACGACCGCGATCATACTGACAACGATCGTATCGGTTACATCAATAATAACAATAGCAACAACGACAATAACAACACCAACAATAGCAACAAAGACAACAACAGCAACAAAGACAACAGCAGCAGCAGCAATGCCACTACTAATATGACGATGACAGGTTCTCTCACTCTTAGTTCATAAGATATGCGACAATTTGACAATTGACTAATTACACTAGGCTATCAGTACTACAACTAGCACTTGTTGTTGTTTGTTGTTGTTGTTGTTGTTGTTGTTGTTGCTGCTGCTCCTGCTATTATCCTTGTTGTCTTGCTGTTTGTGTTAATGATGTTGTTGTTGCCATCATCGTTGTTGTTGTCGTTGTTTTTGTTGTTGTTGTTGTTGTTGTTCTCTTCATTGTTGTTGCTATTGTTGTTGCGTATGTCGTCGTTGTCGTGTCCATTGTTGACGTTGTCTATGTCGTTGTTGTTCTCTTCATTGTTGTCGTTGTTGTTATTGATGTTGTTGTTGTTTTTGTTGTCAATACTGTTGCTGCGCTTGCTAAGCTCGTTGCTGTTGTTGTTGTTGTTGTTCTTGTCAGTGTCCACTAGATCGGTGGCCGTCCAACTACCACCGGCAGCATCACCACCACCACCACCACTAGCAACAAGAACAGCAGCCGCAGTAGTAGCAACAACAATAGAAGCAACAGCAGCAACAACAACAACAGCAACAACAACAACAACAACTAACAACAATAGCAACAACAACAACAACAATGGCAACAACTACAACAGCAGCAGCAACACTTGTTTGCACGGCCGACCTAACCTGTAGCGAGCGGCGGCTCTTACGTTCTGCCGGCTTCTTGCAGCAGCAGCAACAGCAATAGCAGCCGCCGCCGTTGTAGCCGCCGCCGCCGCAGCCGTCGCTACCGGCGGCGCCTGCGCTCGCGGCGGCGGCTGCTGCTGCCGGCGCTACCGCTGTTGCTGCCGCCGCCGCCGGCGGTGGCGGTAATACCGGGCGTCCCCCGTTGTGGCCGCAGCCCTCTTCACCATAATTATCCTCATTGTCCTCCTCATCATCATCGTCATCGCGATGATCATAATGATGATAGTGATGATGATAGTGATGATGATAATGATCAACATCATCATCATCATCATCAACACTCCTCTGCGTGGCCGCCTTCGTTACCGTCATGTTGTTGTTGTTGTTGTTGTTATTGTTGTTGGGGTTGTTGTTGGGGTTATTGCTGCTGCTGCTACTGCTGCTGCTGTTGTTGTTATGTTGTCCTTCCGACAATCCACCCACATCTTCTAGAAGGGAGAGAGGGGGGAGAGAGAGAGAGACTGCGAAATGGACACAGATACACATAGAGACAGTGCCGCCCTCTCTCACAAGAGCTTTCCCTCCTCCACCACCACCACCTCCTCCTCTTCCTCTTCCTCTTCCTCCTCGTTGTTGCCTTCGTCATCGCGAACGGTGCGCTATTGCTGCTGCTGCTGCGCATTGCCGTTGGCGCCGCTATCGACGACGTTACCATAAGCGCTGCTGCTACCGCTGCAGCCGCCGTCGCACAGCATTACTACTACTACGACTACTTCTGCTGCCGTTGCCACAATCCTTTTCTTCCTCATCATGCTTGCCCATGTCGCCGCTACCGTCGTTGTTGCTGCTGCTGCTGCTACTGCTGCCGATGATGATGATGATGATAATGACGATGATGTTATGGACGATGATGACGATGATAATGGTAATGATAACGATGATAATGATGGTTTGGTCAGCAGACGACTAGTCCGGTCCGGTGGTGGTTGTAGGTGCACTAGCAGATCTTGTCGTTGTCGTTGTTGTAACCGCCGCGCTGGATCGCGGACGAGTGGACCATCGACGGCTGTCAGCGGTCGCCGTCGGTTGTTTGTTGCCTGGTGCCCGGCTCTGTCCTCGTTCGTTTTCCTCCTTCTCCTTCCCCTTCTTCTTCTTCTTTTACCTCTTCATCTTCTTCCTCTTCTTCCTCTTCTTCCTCTTCTTTCTCTTCTTCCTCTTCTTCTTCTTCTTCTTCTTCTTATTCATCTTCATTTCTTTCTCTTATTCTCCTTGTTCTCTTCCTATTCCTCCTCCCCTTCCTAATCTTTACTGTTCTCCTCTCCCTTGCCCCCTCTTCCACCTCCTTTTCCTCCGCTTCATCATCCACCTCCTTCTTCCCCTTCACCTTCTCCTCGTCCTAGTCCTCCTCCTCCTCCTCCTCTTGTAACTCTCCTTCTTGCCTGCCTGCCGCCCCTCGGTTGTTGTAGTGAGCGAGGTTATGATGTGTTCTTTCGGCCCTTCTGCGCTGCAGCAGGTAAGCGGCGCGCCACTGAGTCGGTCACTCAGCTAGGCAGGCAGCCGCTCGCGCAATGCAAACTTCACTTGGGCGCGCGCACGTCCGGCCGGTTCGAACGTACGATCGCCCTTGGGTTGATTCCAGCAGCCTCAATCTTCGGCTCTTCTTTGTCTTCGTCCTGCTCTCTCTCCCCCCGTCTCCCCCCCTCTCTCTCTCTTTCACTCTCTCGTACTGTTGTAGTGTAGCCCAGCCCCTCAACGATCCTGTACGTGGCTCAATTAGGCGGCTTGTAGTCGTAGTCGCCACCAGCAGAAGTAGCAATACTTGTTGTTGTTGCTGTTGTTGTTTTTGTCGTCGTTGTCATTGTTTGTTTATGGTCGTTAGTATTGTTGTTGTTGTTGTTGTAAAGTTACTACATTGCGATGTTGCTACAGCTGCTTCTTTTACTACTACTACTACTACTACTACTACTACGTACTAATCTACTGTTACAATCGCTGCTGTTGTCATCATCTAGTCTATCATGACTCAGGCCGCCGTATTGTCTTTAACACCGTTTCCACACCGTAGACTACGGCAACGATAACGGACTGCACTCACCCATTCTTCAGATTCTCTGCTAATCGCTTAAGTAACAAATTCGGTCACCATTACTTCTACCACAACTACAACAACAACAACAACAACAACAACAACAACAACAGCAACAACAACAACAACAATTATTACCACCAGTATTAAGGAAAACTCAACGATGACAGATTACCCCGATCGTCCCGACCGACAAGCAACAGCAGCAACAGTATCAGTCGCCTCCAGCAGCCGCCGCGGCAACAGCAGCAGCAGCAAATCCTGCTGTTGTTTTCTGTAATTAGGCTGTTCTGGCCAGACAAGATCTGGATAGGTAGGCAATCCCGGTGTCGACGCCGCCAAGACGCCGCCGACGACGACGACAACGACAAGCGTCTTCGACGCCAAACCAAGCAGCCGCCAGCGATAAACCAGCCAGCGATAGATGAGTCGTCTCCCGTTCCGTTTGGCGCACAATCAACCAACCACGCCGAGCGAACCGCTACTGAGCGGCCGGCGCAAGGAAAAGCTTTTTCCTCGCGGCCATTTCGTTCCGGTCCGATTCGTTTCGGATCGCCTCGGCTCGGCTGCTTCGCTTCGCTTGGCCGCAACAGCAGCAGCATTGGAAGCATCCGGCCCAGTCGAACAGAATAAGCAACGAAGACGACGACAACGACGACAACGATAATAAACATGATGATGATGATGATGATGATGGTGATGACGGTGGCGATGATTATAATGATGATAACGGTGGCGATGATGATGATGGTGATGATGATATAATCAAACGGCGACGTATTGTTTTTGTTTTTCTTGTCTCAAGAATGCAGAAAGATACGCGACCTAGAGTGCTACCGAGAATCAACGCGTACCAAAAAATAGCGAACGCAGCTCGGCGTACGTAATGTACGCGGCCGATAATCGGTAACGGCGGGACGCGTCGACCGATAGCGGAAAATCCGCCGCTGCTGGTGCCGCTGCCGCACACAATAGCAACAAAATGCGGGGAGAATGCTATATACACATAGCATTTTCTTTTATATATATATGTGTATATATTTATATATATATGTATAAATATGTGTGTGTATATGTAGGCCATGTAGACGTGAACACTGGGCAGAAGTTTGCGTTTTTCCCACACGGGGAACATGGATGTGTGGGCAAGCCAGCAATCGTTTCTGTGCAGTGATTTTTGCGTTTACGGCGATTTATTTTGCATATAACGCGCCCGACGGAGACGGCCTACTGTTTCGTGAAGAAGAGAAAAACAAATGGCCTTTGTAGGCGGTAGAAGAGCAAGTCTATTGGCTTTACATGTATATATATATATATATATACATATATAGGATTCGATGAAACGTGGCAACCAATACAATATCCTTAATAATATTAGTTGTTATCTGTTGTTGTTTCGATGTTGTTGTACATTATTCTGATTAATTAATTACATTTGAATCGTAGAGACAATTCGAACTAAACTCTTCAACGATCGGCGAGAGCGGCTAAGCAGCGCTCGCAGCCGTCAATCGATGTAGCGGTAAATGGGTACAGACCACCCCCTTGACGCAGCAAGGAACGATGCTGGACAATACCGCACTCCGCATCAGTTCCGACTTGCGGCTGGGGGTGACCATTTGTGCGCCATAGTCTTGGTATCAGTATAACATACCAGTGAACGAGCCATTCAGTGTTGGCCACAGAGCATCACAGTTAGAGCTGCCTAAAAATATACACGCGTCACTCGCCCCATGCATATCTGAACGATGCAATTTCCAGCGCTAGCTAAAAGGCCCATATCTCCTGCAGAAGCTCTCGTTAACTTATCAACCAATTCGGCACTCCGCCCAGATGGTACGTTCCCGGTCCCAAATCCGGAGAGCGTTCTAACTGGGATGCAACCGTATAGGGCACGTTACTTACCGAAGTCAAGCATCGCATTTGACTGGCAAAGTTGGCAACTTAGCAAAGCAGCAAGAGGTTCAAGATATCGTAATGTGAAGATTATGTTTATATTGCAGCCCGTCACAGTGGGACCAATGTGTGTAATCGGTGATCTCACTCTCTCATTTCTGAGGGAGATAGACTAGAGTCTGGTGAGACGGACAATAGAAGGGAGGGTTTCTATTGCACAGAGTATCGAACGAAATGCAAAGGGGAATACGCCGCCGCTGTATTGTGGAAATTAGCTTCAGCTAGTGGTTTTCAAAGGGATTATATTGTCAATTGGAACAATCGATGTAACTTGTCTGTAAATAAATCCATAGTGTAAAAAAATGTCCATATATATATATATATATATATATATATATATATATATATATATATATATATATATATATATATGTGTGTGTGTATGTTTCTACATATATATGTGGAAACTACTCAATAATATAAGACTGCAACAAAAATAACTCGGTTATAAAATTTCATCGATTGTCTCAAACTTAAAGCTCATCTAAGTAATCTAAAACTTGACCACTAATTTACGTGTACAATCAGATTGGTTCCGTTCAAGAGCTTAAACTTCTACAACGGAAAGCAAATCAGAATAAGGAAATAAATTATAGGAAGAAGCTGTGCTAAAGTGATTGCTCATTTTATCTTAAACGGCTCTAGTTTTCGGAGCAAATCCATGCTGAGGAAAACTGATTTAGTTTGTTAAACAATATGAACTCGTATATGCATGCGTGATATATATATATATATATATAGAACATATTATGATGAGTTATTAATCATTTGCAATACGTTTGCACACTCGGCAGTGCTTGCTTTAATAAAAATTGTAGTAAAAAGGTGTCACGTGAGGTTATGAATCAGCTGTCCGTGTCCTTGCTTGATGGTAGCCCCCGCTCTTATGGACCCGGTGCGAGCGGTATATCCTCAAGGTTCCTTGCAACGTTGAAACGGTAAGATTCATAAGATTCCCCTTCGTGACGCCGAGCCCCAAGAGCGTCCTCGCAGATTCGCGGTCCCATACACCACTCATAGAGATAGTGATGGATCCGAATCTGCGAGCTTTTGGCGGGTCGGGGAACGCCGCTCTTAGGAACTCGACGTCATATTTGGTGATCTTGTCCTGCCGCGCTTTTGCCAGGTCCCGGTTCGGACCGCAAACCTCGGCATCTAAAGACCCAGACCTCGGTAGGTGTTGTTATTACGAGGTTGGGCTTTAGACCCGGTGCGCCCGGTCGATGGAATACTCGCTCACGAACCACCTCATGACCCCTCTCGCGGAGAAGACGCGCCACGCGATCACATACGTCGTCATGTGTCTTTATAGTTTGTTTGTGTGTTGTATCGTACATCTGAGCGACATGAGCCAACATCTCATGCGCATGACATCCGTGCCTACAACGCTATATATATATATATATATATATATTATTGCCTGCAAACTATTTTGAGCTAATGTTGTCATTTTATAAGAAGCCATCTACGGCAATCAGTTACACTATTCATCATGCTTGTCACTGTGCCAGTCCACGTTGTCATACAACTTTCAGAAATCTCACCGCAATATGGTCACTCTCATTATCGCCAGAGTTAAGGACACAATACAGGTGGAGCCGCTGGCACATGGACCTTTCGCTTTCTCTCCATTTCGCCACGCTTCTCAGAACTCCAACTTGAGCTCAATTGAAAGAAACTCCAGCCCTCTCCTAGCCGACAACCAGCCGTCAAGGATGGATTTCATCATTTTTAAGCTCGACGTTTCCACGCACCCCTATGGAGTATTGCTTGCTAGTAGAAGGTACGCCACGCTCTCGAGGTTCTCGAGTTGCCCAACGTCAACGTTCAAACTACATGGCAGAGATGGTCTGCTTCCAGGCAAATAGAAACAGCCCAACGTGGCCTGTCTTCTTTCTGTCTTGTCTTTGTTGTTGTTATACGGTAGATTTTAAGAATACCTGGTGCACCTGTTGTCTACAGCTAGCAGCGGTTCAGAGTAGGATCGACGAAGCAGAAACCAACTAAACCAATTGCGTTCCTGCACAACCCCTTGCGTGGCAGTTCTTTGACATGCGCCCTCCGTCCCCTGTCTGCGCCGATGCACGCCACGTCGATGATTGTTTTTCGATTCGCCTCACACATAAAACGAGGTGACAGCCCAGAGTGCCGTAGGCCAAAAATCTCGACCACACATATTACTAACTAACAAAAGAAGCAGGTCTTCTTTAATAACTCGATACTTTTTCTAGTAGAACATTGTCTCATTGGCCCTACTATAGTACTTACCGAGACAACGAGAAGCTAGATGCTGCCCTTATTAACGTAGGGGCAAACGAACGCACACACGCCAAGACCACCATGCCGTTGGATCAATGACCCAATATCTATGGCGTCCATTACAACCAAGCAAAGAGCGCTCGTGTTGCTCCCCAAAGATCTTGCTCAGCTCAGCAAGATCGCTCTTATGTCCTCTACTCCAACGGGAACGGGGCGCTTATGTAAATGTACGCAAACTAATCGAACTCTTACACTTGATTAAACTCCATATCCAGACAGCTACAATCGGGTGGCCTTCACACTTTGCAAATATCACCGATATCGCTCGTCGTCGTCGCCGTCGTCATGCTTAAACAGCATGTGCGCTAACAAGAAAATAATCGATCGTAGTCGTCGGTTATAATATTCGCTAGCAAAAGAGATAGGGAAACAGAACGATGGCTGTATTGAATGCAATTGAATACGAAAACTATGTAAATGACCATGTCGCGGCAGGTATGGAGGTTATATACACTTCGGCAGACCTGCTCTTGACACTTAGGCAGACGTATCGTTCACGTCGATCGTTAACCTAGATCGCGCGCACGGACCACTAACAACGAGGTCCTGCTTCATTGGGAAGTAGGCGGCAAATCTCAGTATTACGTGTACTGTGGTTTTTAATCCCCGATGCTACGGCAAACCGTTGCTAGTCGTTGCAGACATATGTACACTACAATTCAAGAACACACGTGATTACGTCTTAGACTGGGGAGCCCTTGTGCCCTCGTCGAAAATAAGCTAGGCCTAGGATATCATACGGGACGTCATAAGGATGCCCCCTCTGGCAGGCCTACCGCATGAGTGCGAACCTTCGACACATATCGCAGGAGTAATACTCATTACTGGGCCCAATTTCTTACTTAGCACGTATACACGTAGCATGAAAGCACAGATAGTCCGCTATCTATGTACGTCAACTTCAAATCAGGACAAAGTGTTGCCCGAAACGGCGACAACGGCCGTACTACTATTAGCTGACATGGCATACGTATACAATTGTATGTATACAAATGTAGGGTTTGTATATATATATATATATATATATCCAATCACCTTGACCTTACATCGAGCAAATAGTATCTTTGGGATAGCGAGGCGCCATGAGTGCGACGACAAAACTGCTTGTTTGCAGTAGCAGGAGCACAAGTAACGCTTAACAGAAAAACAAATACAAAGGGAGGGATCTAGATATTTTAGGTTATGGGAAAAATGTCATTCCTCCTCCTTCTCCTTCTTACTTCCACCTCGTTGAGTTCATCGCCACCGAGTGATACCCATTTCGCCCCCGTAGAACGTATCAAAGGCTAAACAGCGTCTTGTACAAACATTACAGATATATTTGTAAACAAACATACAAAGCAAGCGACAGAAAGGTAGATAGAGAGAAGGGGGGGGGAGAGCGGAAGAGACTAATAGAGTCTCTGCCACACTTCCACGGGTTGCGTCGACCTCGAACCACGCAAACTCAACAACGACGTCCACATCGATTCTGAAAGATGGCACTCTGGACTTCAGTAGGGTCTTGCAGGGTCAGAGCCTCCGTCACGACAACTGCAGTAGCAGCAGCAGCAACAACAACAACAACAACAACAACATTAACAGTAGCAGCGGCACAGACGACAGCAACATTAGCAACAACAACAACAAAAACAGCAACAACTCCCTACTATATGTACATCTATATATATATATATATATATATATATATATATATATATATATATATACATATATCCGCTTGCTGCCAGAACTTTACCAGTCTCTATTTGTTTGTGTGTATCTCTTTATATGTTTGTCTGTGGTTCTCCCTTTTACAGTTGCATTCTCTCTCTCTCTCTCACAGCAGCAACAGCAACAACAACATTAACAGTAGCAGTGGCACAGACGACAGCAACATTAGCAACCACAACAACAGCATCAACAACAACAACAAAAACAGCAACAACTCCCTACTATATGTGTATCTATATATATCCGCTTGCTGTCTGAACTTTACCAGTCTCTATTTGTTTGTGTGTATCTCTTTATATGTTTGTCTGTGGTTCTCCCTTCCACGGGTTCTTTCTCTCTCTCTCTCAGCCTCTGTGTCTCGGTATATTCGAGGCAATAACGTTATTGACATCAGTTGCTAAAAGTAGATCCCGGATTCGATTTCAACTGGCGCGAACCGGCGACAGCAGTCGCCGGCGGTTCCGATCAGTCGATGCAGCAGAGTCGATGCAGCACAAACAGACGCCGTTTGTTGTGAAGGTAAAATACACCGAGAGTGAAAGACCCGACTATAGATCTACCTGATCCAGAAATATACCCATCTGGCTGGCTGGCTGGCTAGCTGGGTCATTCTTCGCTTCGACGTCGCTGTCACGACATACGTAATGGTTGCCATAGTGACAAAGGAAGCGAGAAAGAGAGAACGAGATCGGACAGGTCAGGGGGACACAAGGCCGATCAACTGCGTTTGATGATGTTCTGTGTGACATAAGCGCAGATATGTGATGGGTGGAAGAGGAAGAGGGGGGGGGGAGGGAGGGAGGGAGGGAGACGGACGATAGGCCGAATATGGCCGGCCGTTTTTCCCCGAATTCTATATGGAAGCTTTATTTTTGTAACTAGCCAGTAGCTTTTTGTAACCTTGCAATTTTTTGCCGAAGAAAAAGGATCGGCTGAGGTTTGGGGTTTCGCCATTCGTCGACAACAACAACAACAACAACAACAACCACAACAGCAGCAGCACCAGCAGTAACAACATAATCATTATCATCATCATCATCAATAACAACAACAAAAACAACGACGACGGTAGCCCGCAATCGACTGTTTTGTACAGGAAGCAGGCATTGCTGGCCACGGGACACGAGAATAACGTGTTCGTTGGCTGGCTTCAACCTCACGAGAGACCTACAGATTGTTGCAGATATTATAAGTGCACAATATATACCGCGCAGTGCGAAGCTTTTCAGAAGCTTCGCTGCGGGGCGTTGACTTCATTAGGCCAAAGTTGCTTCAGGATTTACCTGCTCGGGCAACACGTAAGAGTGCCGATACTCTGGCCGACGCACGTACCAAATTCACCAACGGATATCCTGCCTATAACTTTTGGAGCAAACTTAGTTACATTGCAAAGAAGGTCGGCACAACCTGCCTTAATCCGTGTGCTCATCTACGCTCCGTAGGAAAGCTGCTGCGACGATTGCCTACTAGAGAAATACGTTGTTAATTAGCGAAATAATAGGTAAAAACCAGCTCTGCTTTGCTACTCCATGTGGCGGCGCAATTCTAGCTTAAGTACAGATCAGAAGGCATACTCATGGTCAAACTAGACTTTCAACAAAATGCTTTCAACAGCGTTCGACATGGTTACCTTCTGAGGGCTGTTGTCTCGCATGCACCCAACGTATACCATAACATTATGCGAACATAAAATAAATCCAACTCGTTTGCTGCTCATGTACAACGTTATCCTTTCATATTCGGGCATTATTTGTGTTAGCGTAACACTGGCTAGTCGCGCCGTTTCCACAGCAGATCCTCTTTAGAAAGATTTCCTAGGACCTAAGAGTGGCAGAACTAGCTTCGAGAAGCTTCTCAATTAACGGACAGAGGAAATACTGATCAGCAGAATAGATACCCTAAGCAAATTGAGCCGGCGATGGGAAGCAACAAAGAAATCAAATAGAACAACCTTAAATATGACTCGCTTACTTACTAACCGCGCCACTGCTGGCGGATCTCGGTGGCTGATTTTAGAAGTACCTACACAGTAAACTGGACTCCCCTTTATGTCGTGTGCAACTCAGAAGAGGCTGACAACGTAAGGCACTGCTGCAAATGCTGTGCAAGAGCACTGCCTCACAGTTGCCTGACATGTCAAGCCCTCATCAAGGCACTCCTCAAGGATCATTCTTCTTGGTTTATGTTAAGCAGATTTGCAGAAGTTCGAGCTGAAAATATATTTTCTTTGAATTATCGAGCAGCCTTAACGAAAAAATTGCGTGAGCCAAGTGGACTAATCTCAAGAAGACAGTATTGCGGCCTTCCCCGACAAGAAATCAGAGAGGACGACTGGATTTTAGGTGCATGGCATCTAAGTGGCGGCGTGGTTTAGGGGAATAGTGCGCTAGTCATGGTTGTGATCTAACGAGCTATTGCCGATTCGATCCCCGATGTTGATCGGGCTTTCTATGAGCGATGCTCATTGAGAATAGTTGATATGCCATATACCGCTGAGAGTCAGCGCCGGTCATGTAGCTGCCACAAGGACTGTTGGGGAAACCCTAGAAATCTCAACATGCCCGGCCCTCGATGCATTGAAGATATGCCTCATGGTAAGTCCAAGCCAGGGTACGGAGGATAGCCTTGAAATAAAAACAACCTCCTAAAAAACGTTTTTAATTCTGGGTGCTTGGCACCTTGTCCAAGTGTTTGATACCAGGTCTGGATGCAGGGCTGATAGTATGTGCACTGGAGGACAATTATCTATACTGCATCATGAGCAAAGTAAAGTCACCCCTCTCTCTCTCTCTATGTATATATATATATATATATATATATACATATATATACATTTATACAGAGCAAGATAAACAGAGACATTGACTTCCTCTTCTACGGCTAATTCCGTACCGGAACAGAGTATCATCGGCGCCGTAAACATCCTTCAACCCGGAACGCTTGTTGGTATGAGGCTTCTTCCGCACCACCACCACTACCTTCATTAGTTTGCCTACTCTGTATAATGGAAGGAGGCCCTCTGCAACTAGCCCAAGTCATTCTAAGGCCGTTAGCTGTCACAGTGTAGATTCAGTATTCAGCACGCTGAGTTGCCCTTTCGCCTTACGTTTCCGCTGATGTTGTCGTCATTCGCCGACCTGTTTCTATGGGCTTCGAAACGGCAAAATCAAAGCGGCGATGCGCACATATATCGCCACACACACACATAAACCATACGTACGCAAATATATATATATATATATATATATATATATATATATATATATATATATATACGTATATGGAGTTTAAGGTCTGGCCGTAGACATTTATAAATATAAATATATATACCTACTTTTTAAAATATAAGTGTACATGTTTATACATCTATTCGTCGTACACGGAGAGCACTAGGAGTGCCCAGAGATGCACCTTCCTATTCATATATATATATATATATATATATATATATATATATATATATATATATATGTATATATATATATATATATATATATATACACATATACGCAGATAGATATACATTCGCAGATCAAGCTCCTCTCTTTTCCTGCGTTTCTACGGTGTAAACACGTCGTCCATAGATACACACACACACGCAAGTACATAACACACACACACACACACACACAAGCACTCACACAACCAAACATACAGACAAACACACTCCCAGTGTGACGACACGCTCTCATACCAAGCACCCTCACCCGCGCCCGCCCCGCGTACTGACTGACTTGCATGTACATACATACATGTCGTCCGGCCGCAAAGAGCTACGTTGTTGACGCAAGCACACACGTCCCCGGAACTTCTCTCCGCGCATCTTCGTCCTCTTCCTCCTCGGACAAGAGGAAGAGGTGGGTCGTCACCGGCCCTCAGGTCGGCGAAACACTCAAGGCCGTTTAGGAGGCCCTCTCCCTTGTTGAAGACCCGCCGCGGTACGGTGGCAGCATCGGCGGCGGCGGCCGCAGCAGCGGCGGCGATACTTTTCTGCTGCTGATGCTGATGCTACCAGGGCTAGTCACTCGCTAGAGCCACTCGACGCGTGCAGGCAAACAGGCCACCGGCGCAAGAGAAGCAAGAGAGATCGAGGAACGGCGCTCGCTCGCTCGCGAGAGAAAGAGAGAGAGAGACAGGCCCTGATGGAGCTGATGCCGGCGATTCTCGGCGGACTCGGCGATGCGGGCGGCCCGGAAGCAAAGAGACGGCCGAGCTATTTCTGAAACGGCTTGGGCTACTGGGTTTCCGCCGGACACCCAGGATCGACCCGACTTCGAGGGGCGTGGAGGAGGTTGGGCTGGAGGGCCGCCTCCCCTAGTTGTAGTAGTAGTAGCAGTAGTAGTAGTAGTGGAGGGAGTAGGGGAATAAGGCTGCTTGTATAACTAACATTAACTTCAGTGCGCACGCCGTCTTTGAGCGCCCCCTGCAATACATGTCGATCCGACTCGCCGCCGATATAGCCTATCGCAAATAGGTAAAATCCCCTAGTGTATTTTGCTTGATGTGTGTCCATCCCACAGGACACTTCCGCAACAACATGGTAAGCATGCTTGCAACAATGGAAGCACAACAATACTCTGTTACGAGCCGCTAGTTTTCCGCCAACTACAATTACACTCAACAGTCGCCAGGCTTTGCGTTGGCTACATTTCGGCTACGCTCGAGAATGGCTAAGAAATACTTGACAAATTAATTCATTCCCGTCGAAGCAAACTGTCAACCGAACTTGAATAATGCGGACCGAGGTTCGCGCAGTCGTTTTAAAAGTATTATTTATATTATTTTTTAGCTGTTTAACTATAATAAAATTAGTACAGAAACCATTCTTCGAAGTTAACGTGTGGTCTACCGTTCCAATCTGTATCTCAGTTAGGGATTTGGGGATAGACCCTGGTGCGGCACTTGTGTTTTCTCACTGAATTTATGTTTGCAGCAACATGCACGGTTTCTGCAATGCATAATGCACGTGCGTCGCTGGAAGCTGTAGGCAACTAGTGTAGAACTCACAAATCCACTAAACCCGTATTCCTCGCCACGCCCAGGATCGGAATTGCGTGACATTTCTTTGAAACTATTAGTGGTAGTTTGTAAAGCAGTTTGTAAACGGCTTCAATTCCTAATGTCACCTATTGCATCTACAAACCAGTCACAAACGTTCCGTAGTAGCTGGCTTGTAAGCGGAGCAAACTCACGTAACGTCTCCAACGCGAGAGGGGATGGACAACTATGAGACTGGCAGAGTTCGGGTACTTCGCAATACCGTGTTGTTCTGTCAGTGAAGCTGCAGAGCTGGGACAAGATGCGTAAGGACCGACAATCGACTCGGTTAGTGGCCGTTTAGTCGATCACGATGCTAGATAGGCTGATGCAATGAACCACTATATATACACAGCTTTGTTCCGAAGTATGTTCCGTCAGCACCGGGCCTCAACCTGCTCGTATGAGGTAAAATTAATAACAAACTCTTTCGAGAACATCGATCAAGATCGAGCTTTTCTCGAGTCATCTACGTCACGTAGACGCGAACTATATGAATAATATAATCAATCAGACGTAATATAATCAATCAGACGTTTACTTGTTAGCGGTTTTATACCGTAACGTGCGCATGTGCGTTTGTCCCAGCCGCGTGGCTCAGCACTGTGACCACCACTCAACTGGCACGAATGGCCCTCATTCTGCTGCTGGTGCTTTACTACTAGTACTTCTTTTTTTTCGCCCTTTTTTTTTGGTGAGCGGGAAAAATGCTTTTACGGACACCTAAAGCGGGTAGTGTGCGGGACTCGATGCCGATGTTGTTGGCATAATACTCACTAAAAACCTCTCATCTAAATGGCCTCAGGAAGAGGCGAGGAGCCGGAACCATTCTTTAATACTACTTCAACCCTAAGTACTCCTACTACTACTACTACTACTACTACTACCACTACCATGACTACCACCTTGACTCTCTACAGAGCATGTACTTTGAGTCGAATTCCGCTTTTAGTCGATAGTTAACTTACAGCTGTTCGTTATAGATAGGCCGGCATACGTGGACGTTGAGGGGTGGTTCGCTAGCGGTTCAGAAGTAGGACATCAAAGCGAGTTTCGTAGTCGACGCATTGACAATTGTGACAACACGTGGCCAGCTCGAGGCCGCCAAACCAACAGACGAGATACAAACGGACGAGACGTAAACATGGCCTACTTTGCAACTACTTTTTACAAAAATTACCTTCAAGCTACCGCCGCGTCGCATCCATTCGTCCAGGTGTATTTTATTTGTATGTAGTTACGTGCATCATTACGTCATCGCTCCGGTGGTGGACCCGGAATCAACGGCGTGCATCCAAAGTAGAAAGAATCTCTCGAGTGGGTCAACCTGCTAACAGTAAACGAGTGCATCATATCGAGCCAAATAAGGTAGTACAGCATGTCGGTGTAGCCTTTATACAGCGATGCATGTCCAGCGCGACCTCAGATACAGCATCCCGGACAACAACTTCTGGGTAACAACGTGAATAAACGTAGGATTACGTAATGTCTGATTTATTTTCATTTATTTTCGATCAATGTGCTTCAGTGGTGGCCTCCGTGTCACAACGTAGAGCTCAATCAGTTATTTTTTCATTTATTTAATGCTGTTCTCACTGCGAATACGAAGACAAAATAGTATCGTTAATGCCGCCGGCCATTACCTACACTCTGTCACGTCGCATATATGTATATATATATGTTCAGCGAATAATAAATCAATCAATCAATATATACTACCTAGTAGATGGAAACAATAGTAGCCTGAGAGCAGACGAAAGCGCGCCAATAGGATAGTGATCCTCTACATTGAGGCCGATCGTTACTGTCATAGGGGCTAATGTATTGGTACAACTAACGTATTTTTCCGCTATATATATATATATATATGAATATAATGTCGCTCCTAGATTACTTTGCCTATATATATATATATATATATATATATATATATATATAAATGCGTGCGTGTCCCCTGAAGCCTTTCAGACTGATCTCTTTAGATTAGTTTTCGTAAGCTGATTCTGAACGTCGATGCTAAAAGGAGCTTCAATTGCGTGCAATGGGTATCATGTGCATTAGACGGCAATTCTATCTGATTTAACAGAACGAGATGTCTGCCGATTATCTCCGAAAACCATGGCAGGCTCCACCATTATGTGATATCACCCTGACTGCAACGACCTTAAATAGAGCTTTCGAGCTAGTTCTAATAAAATCAGCCTCCACTAGCGTTCAGGTTACTCAGGTTACCACCGCTGTAACCGTAATCCATATTATAAATCCATTAAATTTGAATTATCCTCTCAATATTATTACCATACATTGGAAAGCTGCCACACAGTTGCCATAGGGAACGTATTAAAGTAAATCTTTGTAGCCCGAGTCGTGAACGACGAACGGGAGGTTGCGCCGTTTTTTTCAGATTCTTGAGAAAAGCACCCTATCCTAGCATCTACCGTTTAGAAACACTCGTTAAGGTACATCCGACAACTAGCAGTGGAGTGTTGATACGATGTCGAATTTTCTGCTTTATTTACAGCAAGGCGCGGCCCAAACCCGTGAGCTTTACCAAAAGGGCTTGACGCTTTTTCCTTATATTTGACAGGAAAAAGGTAGTAGGGAGCCATGGACAAATAACACATTCAGACACATTCGACCATGACGTTTTTTTATCAGGGAGGTTTCGGGTCTGCATGATGCACATGCGTCACTAGCAGCCTGCGCGACTAGTGTGGGACTCACATACCCACTAAACGCGGATTCATCTCCATCCCCCCAGGCTCTGTACAACTTTGGCATTACTTCGAAGATCCTGCCATGACTTAAGCCAGCAAAAACAGCCTAAGAGATAGTCGATAAACGTGTCGTCGTAGCACAGAAACCATTTTTGCCCCAACCTCTTTCGGCGATGTCTTAGATGAAGCCCGTCGAACGCTAAAGTCGACGCTGCCTTCAAAGGGCGAACTACCGTCGATGGTGCGATAAGCATGTTCATTTTGAATAAACACGACGGAACGGTTTTGCAGAAGCGAGACGGGCTGTTTTAAAAGATCTAGGAGCAGGCGTAACCCTAGAATCAAAAACATTTTTAAAGAGGTTGTTTTTTTTTTATTTTAGACCATCCTGCGTCCCCTACGGGCTTGGAACTCACAATGTAGTATATGTTCAATGCACTGAGGGCCGGGCATATTGAGATCTGTAGGGTTTCCCCAACAGTCTTTGTGGCAGCATGGCCGCTGACTCTCAGTGGTAGAGTTTATCATCTATTCTCAATGAGCATCGCTCAAAGAAAATTCGATCAACAACAGGGATCGAACCGGCGACACACCGGTAAATGACGACCGTGACTAGCGCACTAGTCCCCTAGACCACGCCGTCACTCATAGACGTAACTCTAAGCGCAAACAACGTTCCCATATATATATATATATATATATATATATATATAATACTTATCCTGGATACCTTTAGAGCTGCACTCGACCGCGACGAAGCAGGCCCTATTGCCGGTGTCAAAAAAGGCCTAGGCCAATTGGATG
>QVRM01000292.1:77500-87500 GCA_003439945.1 Dermanyssus gallinae | reverse complement strand
AATCCATGCAACCCAATTTAAGAGAGGCCGGACTGGGTCTCGAACCCAGTCTTCCCGAATGCAAGGTAAAGGCTTTGCCACTAAGCCATCTTGCTCGGTTTCTCTGACTCTCTGACCACTTTGCGCGCAACATAGAAGGAGAGCCCACAGCATCACCAGTAACAGCAGCACCCACTTGACTAGTATCCAGCAACGACGAGCACCCGATTAAGCAGAGGTCGCACGGTAAAACCGCAAAAATAGAAAACAAAAAACAAGTAAGTGCGATTGTAGAATCGCGTCGTCGTTCGTAACGGCAATGCCGCAATAACGTGCCTCAACGCACAATAATGTGCCCCATCACAGCCACCGCTGCGGTTTTAGCTAGTTAGCGGTGAACGGCGGGTTCTAAGTTCAACGACATGCCATGTGGCCGCGAACTGCGTTCCAGACTTAACGGCAGAGGCTGGCAGGCGTGCTGGTACAGTATCGCGTTTTGACGATACGCAGAGCGGCGATCTGTCTAAATGCGCCACAAAAACGGTTCTTTGAGAGAGAAGAGGGTTTGCCTTGCCTGAGCGTCAAGAAAGTGCAGCATCCGTATAGTGGAGGCGTCGCCTGCCGTCGCTTGATCGCCTACGTGCCGAGGACACAAGCCGGCGGTGCTGCTAACAGCACTCAAAGATCTGTGGTTAGATGTCCACAACGGAGCTGTCCACGAGGTGGTTCCATGTGCACGATTTCCGGGGTCGTGTCCAGGGCCATCGCACAATTGTGTCCGCGATGTGTCGAACATAGAGAACACCCCAAAGTGGCGTTCGTTGGCGTTCGTGTCGAATGTGACACTTGCCACCGATGCCACGTGAATGCGTCATTTACAAATCGTATTCGATTGGCTCATCTCCAAACTCAGCCCCAATCCTAAACGAATATGCTCCTCTAGATGCATGCCTTGTTTGATGTTGGCCATTTTACGATGACTTCAAATTAGGAGAAATATGTTTTTTTTAAAGAGAGAGAGAGAGAAAGAGAGATGTTCATTGATTCTCACTGCCTTTCCATCCGCCGCTATTTTTCTTTTCACGGCGAGCCAGCATTATCTCTGTTTTTCTCTAACCTTTAGACAGCACTGCGCACTATGCATTTGGTTTAGACAACGCGCTGCCTTTTTCAATAGTCGCAACAGACTAGCATATCTACTAGCCGATATAACACATTTTCTCGATGATTTCGTTTAACTGACTCACACCTTGGTGCTGGAGGGTCTTTAGAATTCAGCGTCGAAAAAAAGTCTCTGAATTGGACCTCGGTTTGTCGCCAACGCGGCTATGGCGACTCATTGCATGAATGCCCCACCATCAACACCCTGCGTCACATGTTTGTCGGATACGCCTTCCACAGGTTGTGCAATGCAGGGCTCTCCGAGGGGAACCAATATGCAACTTTGCTTCGTTTGGACACCTGTTGCTTCTGCAGTAATAGCTGCTGCTGCTGCGCCAACAACGGTGGCTCTGGCCTGCTAATAGATACTGTCCACATTTTCTGCGGCTAGAGTCTAGCAGCATGCACAGTTCCCCGCGTGGGGTCGCCATGGCGCCAAGGGGCCAGGGCGCCACAGTAACACCACCCAGCCAGACCGGGTGACTCAGGTCACTTATTATCGTTACTGACAGCGACTTAAACCGTGTGGCAGGCGCACTTGTCCGGGCAAGGCTCGACGTCTGCTCTTTTGTAGATTAAATCAGGCCCCCGCGACGGCACTCCGCCACTGCGCTACGCTCTGCGTGAGAGACAGAGCGTTGCGACAACAGATCCGTTCTCCGCTGGTATGCTCGAACGAACAGCAATAAGCCTTTGCCCGTGGACATCCTTTAATCTGCAAGTAGGTGTTCCTGTCCAGTTAGTAAAGACATTGTTGAGTTATCCCGCTGTTCCTGCACACAGTACCTATCATTATATATATATATATATATATATATATATATATATATATATATATATATATAATAAAAAGCCTTATTATTAAAAAAATGGCTTAAACACACCACACAGAACATCACCGACACGTGCACGGCGAGCTAGACGCCACGCAAAAGCATTATTAACAAACTAAGCATTGGCTATAGTAAGGAGTGCAATTTGGGTACGATCATAAAAATATATACATCTGCTCGTACCGAAATTGCACTCCCTAGTCTCTGCGTTGACAATTGAAGAGCCCGAACAATACTCTCCGTGCATGCTAAAAGCTCTTTTTGAAGGTTGTGTTAGGGGCGGCCTGCGGCATCCAGGTCTCATCTCAGACCCTCGCAGAAGCATCTCAGATCCTCGCAGCTAGATAAACTAGAGAACTAAGGTAAATTCTGTGTTTTTTAAGCTAGCAGTTGGGTTCCACGGAACGCGAGAAACCAGCTAGTTTACGTCGTGATTTCTACTCAACCGCTTAACCGTAGAAGATCTAGTTACGAGATTTAGTCTCTCAGAAACCCCAGCTCTTCTTCCGTTTAGAGAAGACTTCCTAAGTAAATTTCAAGCAGTTCCCGGAAGGTTCCTCAAAGGACAGAACTAGCAACAACCACTACAACCCACCCGACATCTTGTGACCCGCTACTCACTTCATGAATTCCACCATAATTTCTGCCATTGAAGAGATTTCGACGATCCTGACATTAACTGTGTGTCGTTTACGCAATCAGCCGTGCTGTATCTACCATCTCGATACATGGCAGAGAGTTATTTCTCTTGTGCTAGTTAGCTCGATGATACTTTATTATTTATAAACACGTGTTTCCTATATAGTAGTTAAACTAGTCGTTTGAAACACTTGTATTACCACGCGTTTTAACATGATACTATATAGATCAAGCTGAAAAGAAGACCTCAGAACTTTCACCTCTGGTCTGGCAAGGGTATAAAAATGATCTCTTTAATCACGAGGTATCTGAGATCTCTTTAATCATGAAAAACGCTAAAATGTTCTTTATAGCTCAAACAGGGCGACATCTAGACCGCTTTATCGCCCCGCTTTCCCGTGGATTAGTTTGACATTTGATCGTCTGGTAATTGCATTCCAAGTCAATTTAACCAGATTGGATTGCGGACCATGCCGCAGAAGAGACACGGTGTTAATAAATTGGTCAATGCAGTACTACTGTGTGCCCAATACCACGGAAAAACTGGGCTCTACCAGCAAGGAAACAAAGTTTTTTTTTGAAAACTTGCCGGCAAAGCCAATTTAAAACGCTGCACGAGACCGGTAGAAGTCAGTTTGTCTAACAGATAATGTCACTTGATGTGTGTACCCCTAGTGGGTGCCATGGAGTGAGGGCCTGTCACTTTAGAACCGGTTGTGCACACATTTATATCTCACAATGGTAAGAGTAAAACGTTAATAATAATAATAATAATAATTAGATACAGGGACTTTGCGGACCAACTCTGCTACAGGTCAGCTCTTCAATCTATCTCTGTTGTGGTTTCAATATGCAGATCGGCTAATCGGAAGGAGGCAGTTAACAATGCACAGTGCACGCGAGAGTTTTTTCTTCGTTTATTCTAGATATGCTATGTCTATTTATTCTAGGCAGCGACTCCAACATGTCAAGGAAGCACTTGTTTTAGCGAATTTTCGCTATAATAGCAGGGCTTGCCTATTTGGCCTCCTGGAGAGTCTTTACTGAGAGACGCTAAGAAAAAGTGCTGAATGAGCACTATAGCGCCGCCGCCACCACATGGTATTGCGTAAGACATTGTGCACAACTGTGCGCGATGTCTGTGCACGTGCATTGTTGTAGTTTGTTGTTGTTCTTGTTGTTGTTGTTGTCGTCGTTGTCGTTGTTGTTGTCGTTGTCGTTGTTCTTGTCGTTGTTGTTGTCGTCGTTGTTTTTGTTGTTGGGTAACTCTGACCACTTTGCGCGCAACATAGAAGAATGCTCACAGAAGCCGCAGTAGCACCCACGTGGCTAGTATTCAACGACGACCACCAACCAATTAAGCAGAGATCGCACGTTAAAACCGCAAAAAGAAAACAAGTAAGTACGATTGTAGAATCGTGTCGTCGTTGGTAACGGCAATGCCGTAACCACGGTAACGTGCCTCATCACGGCCTCATCGCTGCGGTTAGCTAACTAGCGGTGAACGGCGAGTTCTAAGTTCAACGACATGCCGTGTCGCCGCGAACTGCGTTCCAAAGTCAACGGCAGAGGCTGGCAGGCGTGCTGGTACAGTATCGCGTTTTGACGATACGCAGAGCGGCGATCTGTCTAAATGCGCCACAAAAACGGCTTCTTGAGGGAGAAGAGGGTTTGCCTTGCCTGAGCGTCAAGAAAGTGCAGCATCCGTATAGTGGAGGCGTCGCCTGCCGTCGCTTGATCGCCTACGTGCCGAGGACACAAGCCGGTGGTGCTGCTAACCGCGACAAAAAGATCTGTGGTTAGATGTACAACGGAGCTCCTACTCTGTCCACGAGGTGGTCCATTAGCACGTTTTCTGGGGTTGTGTCCAGGGACATCGCACCATTGTGTCCGCGATGTGTCGAACATAGGGAACACCCCGAACTGGAGTATACATATATATATATATATATATATATATATATATATAAATATATATATATATATATGTAAATCCCTTTATTAAAAAAAATAGTTAATCACACCACACAGAACATCACCGACACGTGCACGGCGAGCTAAGCATTGGCTATACTAAGGAGTGCAATTTGGGTACGAGCATATAAATATATACATCTGAACGTACCGAAATTGCACTCCCTAGTCTCTATGCCGACAATTGAAAAGCCCGGACAATACTCTCCGTGCACGCTAAAAGCTCTTTTGGAAGGTCGCGTTAGAAGCAGGCCTCATCTCAGACCGTCGCAGAAGCACCTCAGATCTTCGCAGCTAGATAAACTAGAGAACTAAGGTGAACCCCGCGTTTTTTAAGCTAGCAATTGGGTTACCATGGAGCGCGATAAACCAGCTAGTTTACCTCGTGATTTCTATTCAACGCTTAACAGTAGAAGACCTAGTTACGAGATTTAGTCTCTCGGAAACCCCAGCTCTTCTTTAGCAGTTCAGAGAAGACTTCATAGGTAAAGTTCAAGCAGTTCCTGGAAACTTCATTAAATCGCCAGCAATGGTCACGCAGCACTAGCAAAGACCACTACAACCCAACCGACACCTTGTGACCTGCTAGTCACTGCATGAATTTCACCATAAACTCTGCCATAAAAGAGATTTTCACGGTCCTGACGTTGGCTTAGTGTGTCGTTGAAGCGACCAACCGTGTCCTATCTACCACCTCGATACATGTCGGAAAGTTATTTCTCTTTTGCAGTTAGGTCGATGATATTTTATTATCTATAAACACGTGTTCCTTATTTATTTGTGGGTAGTGGATAAACTAGACGTTTTCTACGAAACACTTGTATTAGCACGCGTTTTGACATGATGCTCTATGGATCAGGCTTAAAAAAGGCCTCGGAACTTTTTCTCTGCTCTGGCAAGGGTATATAAATGATCTCTTTAATCGTAAGGAACCAAGGAAACGCTGAAGTTTTCTTTATGACTGAAACAAGCCGATCCCTGGATCTCTCCAGCCCCGTTTTTTTCGAAGACTAGTTTGGCAAAAGAACGTCTGATAATGGCATCCCAGGTCAACTTTACCAGGTTAGATTGCGAACCATGCCGCATAATAATAATAATCTTCATATATTTATAAATAGATACTGGGATTTTGCAAACCAACTCTGTTACAGAACAGATCTCCAACCTATTTCTGTTGTGGTTTCGATATGCAGATCGACTAATCGGAAGGAGGCAGGTAACAGCGCACACAGTGCACGCGAGAGTTTTTTCTTCGTGTATTCCAGATACGCTATTTTTTATTTATTCTAGACATCGGCTCCAACATGTCGAGGGAGCACTTGTTTTGGCGAATTCCCGCTATAATAGCAGGGCATACTTAGTTGGCGTCGTGGAGAGTCTTTACTGAGATATACTGAGAGAAAGTTCTGAGTGACGCTATTTCCTGTTAGCAAAAAAAGCCTACAGACAGATGGCCGACGTCAGAAGTATGAGCAATGTCAAAATCATTCGTGACGTTACGATTAAATTACGCGGCGACAACAGCTTGTTCCGAGCGCAAAAGATTACAACGAGCAGACCGAAATGCAAGGAATGTAATGCGCTGTTGCTACTCCCCCCTTTTACTGCGCTCTTTGGCCGTCTTACAGTGCGGAGCGGGTAGGATGTCTAAGCTGTTATTATTATTATTATTATTATTATTATTATTATTATTATTATTATTATTATTATTATTATTTTTTTTTTTGTTTTAATATTATTTATTCAATTTTTCGGTGTTTCCCTACACTTGTGGGATCTAAACGTGTACCCGCCTAGGCTCACCCCGCTCCTCAATCCATAGAGCCGATGACAGCGGCGGCGTTTCCCCTACACACTGCGAGCGAGAGTTGCTGACGTAGAAACTCACCCTCGCGCTGGTCACCCGTGTTTGCACTTATTTTGATACCTAGGTCTTTGAGGAAGATACTTGTGTTTTTGCTGATTGGGCCCATCGTTTCCATGGCGACGGGTACGAAGTAGTATCTTTTCTCCAGGTCAGAGTATTTGCGTTTTTTTGCGATCTCAGCATGTTCGGCAACCCACCCTGACCGGGTAGCGCTATGCATCAAGTATGACGGAGCCACTGTACATGATACCGTGGCATCCCATACCAGGCATTTGCCCTTAGACCATGGCGGAATGGTGACGCCGTCGGGTCTTTTGTCGTCTTCGAAGCCCAACCTGGGCCTTAGGGTGCTTTGTGTGCCGGCTCTACGAAGAGCCTTATTATCATTATTATTATTATTATTATTATTATTATTATTATTATTATTATTATTATTATTATTATTATTATTATTATTATTATTATTATTATTATTATTATTATTATTATTATTATTATTATTATGCAACAACGGTAACAACAACAGTGACAAAGCCCCTATCCGAAAGACTAGTTCGACCACTGCAGCCTAGTGATGACGACCATAAAAAGAAGGGCATGTCCCGGCAGCGTACATCCGCTCTATCGAACGTCTATTAGCATAATGTGCGTCCCTGTGCCGCATCGTGGCGGACTGCTCCGCGGCGTTCAACGATCAGGCATCTAGATACGGCAGATGGTCATCAACTCAATAGCTTTTACTACGGTTACTTCGACGACATTGTATATTGGAGAATGTACTACTATAACTACTACTACTACTACTACTAAGACAACTATTATCCTATCGACAAGTATAGGTATGCTGTACGTCGCGCTTGCCGTCAACATCCGCATACTATCATGCATGCACGGACGTATGCTTGTACGCGGTCAGCTCAGATCCATTACTGTCGTGCGGCGCGTTATGTGGTCACACACGTTTTGCTTTGAACAAGAGACTCTCGAAGACTAGGATGATAAACCATACCGCTAAGAATCAGCGGCCATCCTGCTGCCATAAGAACTGTTAGGGAAACACTAGATATCTCAACACTTCCGACCCTCGGTGATCATTAATGGTATGCTGCCTCACGGCGAGTTCAAGTCCCCAAGGGAACGAAGGATCTCCTCGAAAACTTTTTTAACTTTAAGGAGGGCAATAATATTCATAATAATAACAACTCCACACAAAGCTTATTAAGCGGTTATTTGCCCGGTTAATGGCCGAATGCAAGTTCAAATTACTAAAGCAGCTTCTTTGACGCCTAACGAGTACCATGTGTTAGACAATAAGTGGATGCTGGTTGCTGCCACACATCCCTTTAAAACTCCCTGTTGAGTGACGCCAATACAAAAACCATTGTACAGCATACCCTCTTTTATGTAATAATGAAGGCGCATTTGAAATAATCACTTCTCCTACCTGGGAGTTCCATTTTCGTATTGAGGTGCAAACTCCAAGACCCTCGTAAACTTCCAATGGCGGCTGCCCTAAGTCAGTCTCTTCAATTTGAACGAGCACCATGTAATAAACTTGATTACCACATAGAATTAATTAAATCGAGCCCACCGCTTCTTACGGTATCCAGGTGATAAGGCCTCACCTGTCGAAGCTAAGTTTTAGGGTGGGTGCCTGACCAAATGAAGGCCACTTTTCAAAAAACGGCGCTAACAGTCCACCGTACTAGACTCAACGGGTTAGTCGTTCAACTGATGTTGTCTCCGCTGTTTCTTGAGACAGACCTACAGAAGATGCACGCTCTACCGAAAAACAGTAGCTTCTAACGAAAACCCGCCTGAATGGGAGAAAAAGAAGGCAGACATTGACTCGCCGCGTTATGAAACCCAGACGATGACGTCCACTTCGTGGAAACGCTGCAATTATGAGTATAGACGCCCGATCGCACGATTTGCTGTCATTAGTCGCCAGACGTGAAAATCTGTCTTCGAGAGAAGCTCGATGCAATTTCTCTTTTGTGCTTGTGCAAACTCTGCGGGCGACAGTGTGATTTATATCACCTCCAATGATGCGATAGAGCAGTTCTGTTGACGCGACTATTGGAGCCGTGATGATTATACACCTATATGAACGAGCGTTTTTCCCTAACGCAAAATACGTAAACCAACCACTGGTTAGTAAAGCTGAGTATAATAATAATAATAATAACAAATTGTTCTCTCAATACAACACAAGCAAACCGGCGTTGCTGAGGCACGAAACAACAACAGTCGCAAGCGTCCGTGCCTTATTAATTTAATGCCTATACTACGATGAAGCTCGGCGTCCATGTTTGTCGGAAAGTCTACATTGTTTCGGTCACGTCGCAGGAGACCATGGCACGTCATGAGGTCGCTGCCACTCAATTTGGCCGGTGCACGCTGAACCAACTAAGCTAGTTTCGACCGCTGCGTTGGTGAACACGACAAATGCAACCCATCCGCGAAATAATGTACCATGTATTACGCTTTATTATCACATAGATAGGGTGTGTGCTATAATTTTGTCGTGGCCATATATATATTGTTTGTCTGTGCACTCCTGTAGAAAGAACGTAACTAATCGCCAAGTGGGCGGGTCCTATAGGAATTTGCGTGCGCCTATTTGGCCTATCCGCCAAGCAAACGACCCCTTTACGAACTCAAAACTGGCCACGGCTTTTGGAGTGATGAATCGCTGGTTTTTTATGTAGACAATTGGCGCGTACATAAAAAAAACTGTCCTAGCAATCCACATTTGGCTAGTCGGCGTGGAGCAGATGTGTTTGTTGCTTTGCTCGAAGAGTGGGTCTATACGAGGAAAAACACCAGCTGAAATGCTTTGAATGCGTCTGAACCGCAGGCTTCTCAGGAGCTTCTGTCTTGGACGCCTTCTACTAGCTTTCTTTTTGTAGTCAAATGGGGCTTCCAGACTGCAGAGCACTATGTGAGTTTGAGGCGAGCAAGAGATTTATAAGGGCGAATGTACACATCAGGGGTCGTTAGAATGAAGCAGCGGACGATATTATTAATAAGGCCCAATGATGTCACACAACCTCGGTAATGCTAAAATCAAGATCAGTCGAAATGTATACGCCTAGGTCACGTATATCCACTAAAGTAACACCACAAATATCCCAATCATACTTTAGTTGAGTTACTTGAGTTCGCAAGATAATAAGGATTTAAGTCTTCTACATATTCAAGGTATTTGACGTTAGGTGGCAGGTAGTCATTTATTCAGGTACTCCTAGTCTCCAGAACAAGCAATATTGAATATTCAGAACGTGGGACGAACATCCCTCTTAAGGCACACCCGATAATGCAGGATACGGCCGATTGAGCGAAATGACCAAGCACGCTACGATGTCTGTTCCATTGCAAGAGTACAGTTGACTAAAAACGTCTGCTACGCCTAACTCTATTGCCTGGCTACCTTGATCGACATACCCTATTCTCAGAGAGGTTGCCTTCTGATCACATGCTTCTTACGGCTCAGCAGCATCGCCAAGTTGAACAGGTCCAGCCGAGATACTTGTTGTACTAAGCC
>QVRM01000292.1:60000-72500 GCA_003439945.1 Dermanyssus gallinae | reverse complement strand
ACAATTTATAGACAAACTTGCACGACTAGAGAAAACTTTATTTTTCAATTTCATTTTATTATTTTTTTGTTTATTTGCTATTACGATAGCAGATATTACTGTTGCTGATGTCACTAGTACTAGTTATAGTATTACTAGCAGAATACTTCTACAATTGTTATTATTATTGCGTGTAAATGCACTTGCGCTAGACAGGGTGCTGATTTGTACCTTACGGCAAGTCTTCTGAGCTGGAGTCTTCTGCGCGCCCTCTTTTCAGGGAAATCTCCAGAAGCAAAGAAGGCTCTCGAAGGGCCTTGCTCGAAAGCCTGGAGGACGATCCCTGGGGTCGCCCACACAAGATGGTATGGGGGTGCCCCACTCAAGAGGCCCGATAACACAAAGAAGCGCTGTTTCCACGGCGAAGTCCTCTTGTCCGTGCCCCCTACTTGGGAAGAAAAGCAACCTCCGGCTGTAACACTACAGGGGGTATAGGAAGCATCGGAATCCGAGATAGCCGTTGGGCCCAGACGTCATTCTGCCTATGTTTCTGCAAGCCGTTTCTGCAATCAAGGTACTGATCAAGGATCAAGGTGACCGGTGCGGTGACGAAAATTTTCGGTCTAGGCTCGTTCCCTAGACCCCTACCAAACTGAAAAGCGCAGATCGCGTTCCAATCCCGAGGGCCCTATTTCTTACCGCCTTAAGGCTCCGAGTCCATCGTGGAGGTACGCCTCCGAGACCTCGTGGACGGGAACAGTCTTCTATTCGACCCCTGCATGGATTTCGAAAAGGGCGCTCGATTGACTCCATTAAGTGGATTTAGTCCAATGCCGACCACCTCCGCAGGTCTCTGCCAAGAAAACGCGATCTCACATAGCCGTTTTATTTGACGTTAACAACATTTTTCTTCTTAGAGTCATATCCGACTAGCTTTATGACCGGACGATCCAGTCCCAATGACTTTTCATATGACTGCGGAAGTGCCAACAGGTGTGCCACGGAGCTCTATACTTGGCTCCTGTTATACCACATAGGCTACAACGACGTACTGTGGCTGGACGATATTCCGCTGGAGACGACCTCCTTTTCTGCGCTGTCGACCTTGTCCTCACTGTTCAGGCCCGGTCATACATCAAAATTGATGGCCACAACGAGAAGCAAGCCACAAGTATAGGGCTACAAAAAAAAATTCGGTTTTGTCCGTAGAGAATCATTAAAAAAACAAAAAACTTTTTTGTAGACCCAATAGATTCGCACCCCCACCGATTGTTTGAAGTATTCGCATAGGCAGCTCCCGGTCGGCGAATGGGGAGACAACAGGTTTTTAGTGGATTGGAGCTCCACACTACTGGCCCACACTTGCAGAGGAGTTTTCTGCAGTGATGTCCATGTGTACAAACCGCATCGTCCAGACATACCTCTACAAAAAAAAGAGAAAGAGAGACAGAGAAAATAAGCCCGCGCGATAACAACCCCAAAGGACCAGGTTGTGGTTGATGTTATTGTGCCTGGTCTGGCAATTAGCCAATATAATTGCGACGTACATTTGCATGTACATGACGTCGCTGCCTCTACAATACAACCGTTATCCTACAATAATGTCAGCTGCCAGAGTACCTCAACTGCTACAGTTTTTAAATGGAATCACACTTTTTATTGAGGACGCCACGTAAACAAGAGCAAATCAAGAAGATTTCGCTCATTCATCATCGTCCCTGGGCGGCTATCCCCAGCCGGAAAGCTAAATTCCCATTGACTTCTCCAAATAGCTCATCAACGGTACACGACACTGCACCACCTACCTCTCTATCTATAATGCCTCTATCTAATCAAGTAACGACACCCTGATATACCCTCTATTCTACTGGTACGCGGTTCTATCTGACCTATGTGTGTTTGAGCGTGTTAATCACGATTGCAAAAGATTCCGTAAACGTATGCGTACTTCAGCCAGTGCTCAATTGAGCGGAAGAACCATTGACGAGCCCATCAGCGAACCAGATCAAGTCTCCTTTATAGCCGTCTGGATCTGAGTTTGCTTCTTCCATAGTGTTAGTGAGAAAATGAGTGAGTAAATGCCACCTGCTGGTAACCCAAGTAGCACAACTTGCCAGACGCCGACCTATGATCTCCAGTCTAACGGCAATGTTCGGTCCTTTGCTCTTGTCGCTCTGGCAAGAAATCCACATGTCGCGTTGCAGTGGGAGGCGTCGTCGTCTTAAGAACGCTTCGATCCTTGCTAATTCTTCCCCTGCAGCTCCCCTCGCAATCCTCCTCTGGCTCATAAGAGCCCCGAACCGCTCCTCTCCTCTTGCCCCTCCACCCCACAAACGCTCTCCCGCCCTAATCTAAACTAGTAGACCAAGAAACCAGACAGATTACGAGGCGCGAACAAAATTACACTTGGCTTATTTAAACAGTGTCGTCATGGCGTTCTATCTCTGCGTTTTTGGCCTAGGGCAATGGCGTTGTCACCAGCGCAGACGACACCGGCACCGGCGGATGAACGATGCCAACGCAGCGTCGGCTATCCGTCGTACGTTCGTCTGACGAGGAAGTTCATTGTGATTGTGCTAACCCGTACAATGGCTATCGCCGTACACTGCGCGACCGCCGTCAACGTCCACCGAGTAGACGGGGGAACTCTCATTCGCCAGCCAGCCGGCACGCGTCTCACACGACGTCTTTGATCTTTGAACCGTTCCGTGACCTTGTCGCAACATTGTATCCCTTTTGTTGTTGCTGCTGCTGCCAATATGGTTGGCATTTTGTTGTTGTTGTTGTTGCTGCTGCCAATATTGTTGGCATTTTGTTGTTGTTGTTGCTGTTGTTGTTGGCGATGTTGTGAGCATTTTGTTGTTGGTGATGTTGTGGGCATTTTATTGTTGTTGTTGTTGTTGTTGTTATTGCCGATGTTGATGGCATTTTGCTTATAATGTTGCTGTTGTCCCCGTAGTGCTGAGATTTGTTGTGGAAACAAATAATTTCATTGTCAAATTAGTTGTGTTGTTGTTGTTGTTGTTGTTGCTGCCTTTAAGCTAAGTTTTAGTTGTTGATGTCGTATTTTAATGATTGTGCTTTCGTTGTTTTTTTTTTATATTTGTGTTGTTGTTATTGTCGATGTTTTTGCTGCTGCTTCTGTTTTTGTTGCAGTCACACTGTTATATCAGACAACGGACATCATTCTTACCAATATTTTTGCCGTTGATGTGTTATCTATTGTAAATCGCTTCCGGTCGAACAGGCTTACGTCATCACAGACAGTTTAGCCGACGTAGAACTCGAGAACGGTGGCACGTGTTAAGAAAGCGCATTCTATCGACTAACTAGGGTACCGCCAATTAGTTGAACTACATCTCTCAAGGCTGCTGCAGATCAGGTGACCGTCAGCTCGTCAGGGTCGGTATCTGTGGTCCAATAGCCGCAGAATGCCTGGACTAATATTGCATCCATTATGCCCGATCGATGACATGAACATACCGATGGATTTTTAAATGGCGTTGTTTTCTCCAAAATGCAGTATGCTGTGTCGATCATATGTCGTAGTGTAACCCTGATCTTTGGTGATAGGGAGTACTTATTTGCAGCTATTCGCAAACAAATATATATACACATATACATTTTACATGGTAAAGTAGATAGTAAAGCACTCTTCTTTTCCCCTTTGCCAGTTCGAATGGTTTGTCACTCATCTGGAGAAGCGACTATGCCTCCTGGATCGGGTCCCCCGAGTGTCTCGAATACTAGCGGCACAAAAATAAACTCGTTAGAGATGATATCGTAGTCGCTCATCGCGACCTAGATGCCATCAAGCGCATTACCTCTATGATAGAAGCGTTCTTTATCTCGAAGGGACTTGAGATAAACACCAGGAAGACCAAAGGCATTAAATTCAGGCGTGGAGATCGATTGGCTGCCAAATACGCTATACGTTGCTGCAGCCAACCATTGGAGTTTGTTAACTCTTTCCAGTATCTTGGCATTCGGGTTCATTATACAGGAACGACGTTCGCAGCGCATATAAACGAAACAGTACGGAAGACACTTGCCTTTCTTTACGGGGAAGTAGGCAATCTCCAAAAACCGTCCATTTTCTCAGCAGTGAGACTCTTCGTGCTTAAGATTCATCCGGGGCTGATGTGTGGTCTTGCCAGGGTGTGGAACCACCTCACGCTGGCAAGGGTTAACCAGGTATTTTCTATTATATATGAAGTGAGTGCTTTGTTGGCCTATCCGAGCAAAGAGCAGCTTTGTGTATCTCATGTCAGGCTGTCCACCGGCTGCTGAAACAATCCGACTAAGGCTGGAGATGGCGCGTACAGTATCTTACGAATGTTTTATTTCAAAGTGGATAGCTAAAGTCGAACAGGCCAGACGGGAGGTCGGTGGTTGCGACATTTTCAATGCCTTGCGCGTTTGGTCTGGTTCTGCATGTGACAATCGCCACGTATACACCAGGTACATAGTTCATGGTTACCACCAGCTGTTGTATGTTCAAACGCAGCCTTTCACGAGGAGTACGAGTTGTGCACTTGCCTGCGGGTTCTGCCTGCAGAGGTGTGCCAAGTACTATGCAGTGGATTGCACAGCGCTGGACCAAAAATCGTTGCACTACTTCTCTCGCTGAAAGCGTGAAGAAGATAGAGTGCATTGTGATGAAACGTTTCTGAACTGTATATTATATCGCTCAATGTAAGCGAAATAAACATAATTGAATTGAAAATGAACTCGTTGCCGCTAGCTAGGCATGTTTGTTGATCTCTACATGCCTCGTCGTTCAGCCTTGCGTGCCGCGGAGCCAGCGGCGGATGCAGTCGCCTCCCGTTATTGGCAGCCAGTAGTAATTCGAGGCTATAGCGCGCCGTAACAGCGTGTAGAAACGTGCTGAAACTGTAAAAAAAGAGCAATCTTGCGTACTTTATATGCTCACTTGATATGATGGCGGCACGCGGACATTTCGTAACACGCCCGATTGTCGTGCCTTTTCCTTTCCACTTGTGAGAAGCTAGGTGTGATAAGATACGAGGAATATGGTCCACCAGTGGAATTGACTATCCGTTGTTTCGCTCTGCCACTTTATCAGTTTCGCACTGCTCGGACGCTCCTGCAGACGCAATGATTGTGGACGACGAATGACCGGTATAATCGGCTCCGTGAAGCAACATCTGCAGGTAACAACGTGCAAAACAGCGCCAGATTGTCGTCGCCGTGTACCGTCCGTTGTGTGCAATTCTGCGATTTTATTTTGCCTTTTCGCGCGAGGTGCGAGAAAACACAGTAGTTTTGCGCAATAATGATATTTTATGTCTGTTGAACATAATAATGCTGCCCTCATTGCACGTTTCAATGCAGGTTGGCAAACATACACAATAGTGCATGTGTTGGCCTAGTAATTTCTCATTGCTTGCTCGCCAGAATGCCATGCTGAATGACATATGTAAGCATGGCATTCTGGCTTAGGCTGGTTAAGTGATCATTTGCATAAGGGCGGCTCAACGCATGTACATCTAGTGTCTATTTCGACTAACGCATGCTCACAAGCAATAACTACATTAAAAGATAATCATAATAAATAGAATACGTCCGAAGACGTAAATAAACAGCACAAAAATACTGTACACGTTAGTGTATTAGTAATTAACTTATTGTTTAGTTAAACGAACAAGCGGTAACATCCTGTTGAACGAAGTACAAGTACGGGTGCTTGATTTGTGTATATATATATATATATATATATATATATATATATATATATATATATATATATAGATATATATAATTCTTAGTATACATATTCAAATTTCTACGTTTTTAGACTATTTTAATGTTATTGATCTGTGACTATGGTGTGTCACTGACAGCTCCTCGGGTAAAGGAGCTGCCGGCAACATGAACATGCACACTTTTCATCATTTTAGTAACACGTGAAACAGTTTTGTCTTCACGGAGAAAATATGTCCACACATTCACACACAAAAAGCAAATACCTGTTTCTCCAAGAAAGTCGCGCATCTACGGAAACATAAGAGAGCGTTTCTTGCTGCATGACGCATTCTAACGCCGTGCTATCCACCCGCCTGACAAATATATGACGTGTCCTCTGCCGTAACTCAACCTATGTTCCGCTGAACAAGATTTATGAGTAAAATAGAAACTTTTATACAAAATGTGTATGCACCAGGTGCCGTCTAGTTTAACTTTGTACGTTCGGTCGACCGCAGAACATCCTACATCACGAAAATGTCCAAAAGTCGGGACAATGACTGAACAGTCTGAACTAGATATCGTCTACCTTCCTCGACGAGACAGAATCACACTAATGTCATTGAAGGTTTTTATCCCGGAAATCACATGTCAGCCAGAAGAATTCACAAAAGAATACACGGAAGGTCAAAAAAAATCATTGAGTTTAATGCATATCATCAAATAGAGCTTTCTGTATTATATATATATATATATATATATATATATATATATATATATATATATATATATATATATATATATATATATACATATACATAAATATATATACATATATATATATATATACATATATATATTGTAGTTCTTTCGCAAGTCACTAGCGCCCCGGAAAGCCGAGCTGTGATCGTCCTTTTTCGTGCTAGCATCATTGCGTGTGCGAGCTTCAACTCCTCCTCTCATTAAAACCAGGTCAGTAAGCGCTAATTTGCCATCAGGGAGTACAGTATGAACGTATCGAGTTCACGCCAAGAACAGGCTAGCGTTCTCCTTGGCTATAAACTCTACAGTAGCGTTCAATGATACAAGAGAGAAGACAACAAAGAATGTTGTGCGTCAATTAATTTCCTTAATGAGCTCATTAGACTTTCTACAAAAACGGTGTAAGGGCTACACGCTACAGACTGTCTTAATATATATCTCCAAAAATATTAGGCAACAGGTATATATAAATATATATATTATATATAGATATATATATATATATATAATATATATATATATATATATATATATATTTGTTGTGATGGCTGCTTACTTGTATAAGCCGTAACTATTACTTATCCCTTCTATAAGAGGACTGAGGCGCAGCATAAACGGACGTTGGGAGCAGACCGGGTGCAAGAATTGGGCGAATGTCAAGGACACTGGGGCGCTTTTCCGAGCGTTCCACAATGTTTTGGGGCAATGATACTGAGGCACATAGCAGTATTTATCTCGTTATATCTAAATTTTTTACACTTTCTGCTTGCTTTTTGTGCTCCTGTTCGAGAGTGAGCCAACAGTTTCAATACTGATACTTTTGAATTGCTGTATCTAATCTGCCGACAGCAAAACGCTCTCTGCCATTTTTTATGTAGGTTTAACCAAGCTCGGTGTCCTCTGGGAGAGAGACCACAAACTTCCAGTTTCTAGTCTATACATCAGTTTTCAACAATACAACCCCCCTGCGACAATTCGAAGTCTGCCAAAGAAGGTTTTGCGTTACGTATGTAGAGACTACCTCTTATCCCACTCTCTTGCCAGAGCCTGCTACAAGGCATTGACGGAAATGTATCTGACAGTGCAAGCGTTGGCGTCAGGTATTCCCCACAGCGGGTCGAGCGGGGGGCGAATCCGGCGAGTACTGCGGCTATTCTTCAGATGTTGTAATGAACCCCACCGCGTCAAGCCAACCCTGAGTTTGTTTAGCTTTATCAGAATACGCCAAATCATGAGCATTTGAAATGCTCCACTCTGGCCCACGGCATCAGATGACCCCTTAAGATTAGCTGCTGGGGTACCTCGCCCCGTCAGTTTTGACTCCACGAGGCTGATGAAAACGTGTGCCATGCGCCCGTCATTGGTTATCCTGGCCCACGCCATCACTAAGGCCGCAACGTACGATCGTGGCTTGAAATTAGTGTCGTTGTATCCTTGCTGCAGCTCGACCTGATTGCTTTGCTTTGAGACAGTGAATATTTTCTTGAGTAAATATGAAAAAAAGACGATGTTTGTAGGCTGACCACGAGTCTGACTGGCTGGCGAGATGGGCATTAGCTCTCTTGCAGCCAAGCTGCTGAACGGATTTAGATTGGAGAAGCACCTGGCCCAAACGGAATCCTGGCCGTGGCAGTTTGCCTACGGATTAGAAGAACTACCCAAAAGTTGTTGCGGCAGTGGCCATGGAGACCCTAAACGAGGGGAAGATACCGCCAGCCTGGAAGAAGGCTGACTTAGTGCTAATCCCGAAAGGAAATGGCGATCTTACCGTCGTCCGATCTGTCTCCTGAACACGCTAGCCAAGAGCATCGAGGCGATTGTGGAATCAAGACTGCGAACGTTTGCGGAAAGGTACGGGCTAATTCCTGATTCACAGTATGGATTCTGAAAGAGCGAACTTCTTTCTGCTTATCTGTAAGATTATGAACAAGTCGTGCTCTTGTAGACCTAGACCAGCTGATGATATAGTGTGATCTGTATCACGCGGCTGTACAATACTGTTTCAAATCACAAGCAATTTCTGCAGCGCTTTGCATTGGACAACCAGGCGTGTACATGTCAGAAATTTTCTCGGCTAGTTGTATCGGGCTTTGGTCCGCCGCTGTACCGCACAGCTACCGAGCTTCTGTATTCTTGGATCGTTTAATAGTGCGCTAACAACCCGCTGCCTCTTGTATTATCGGATAACTATTTTTCTCCACCCCTCTCCGATTGCATATTCCCGTCCTATACCTCCTTTCAACTAGTTTCTTCTTAAGCGCTGCTCGCCACATCTTTTGTATGCTGTATTTACCCTAAATTTAATTTGCCCGCTGGATAGAGCAGTGTCTGTCCATTTGTTCCTACTGAGTCCTATCTGCCGCCAATTCCGCCCTTCTGTCCCATTTTATCTTTACTCCTGCTATTCCAGCTTTGTACTTCCCGTTTGATACATTTTGATATTCCGCCCTCCCCTTCAAGAGACTTTCTGCTACAGCTGAAACGGCACCCCAATGAAAACCGATTTTCTTCCCTCTGAATCACTTTTAATTTTCTGTATAAGCCCAAGGTATGTACTAGACCAGCGTTTGCAAATGTCAGCCCCGGCACTTACATTGCCTTCAAAATGTCCTTTGGAACCAAATATCTATTCTATCGATATTAAGAACTCTAGACAAATAACTTATGTAGCCCTCTGCCAACGCCTTTTTTTACCTCTTTTGTTATTCCGTCTTACCTAGACGGCGTCTTCCTTTTCATTCGCCTAATAATTTGTTCTATTTTTTCCACCCATGTGATTATATCCGTATTCATTTTCGACGTTCTTTCACAAACTCAATTACAGCTAAAAATAGCGCTTCTACCGCCGCATTCATTTCTTTTGAGTACACATTTTCGTACTCGAGGTTAGCCATGCTTTCTCTTGCACTGATTACATATGTCCAGAATCGTCTTACCCGTTGTCCCCTTGGAGCCCTCAATACAGTAATCAATTCCTCTTCGTCTTGTCGCTTTATTCCTTCTTATACCGAATGCTGAGCATTTGCTTTTACCTGTATATGTTTTTAATATTATTCCTCCCTATTACCAGGGTCTCTACCCATCTCTTCCTTGCTCAATTTCTTTCTCTTCAACATTGCTTCCTGAATTTTCTTATTCTACCACTCTCTACTCTGTCTCTCTCCCTATGTATATATATATATATATATATAGACAGCCAAAGTTTTGCCTCGATAGAAGGTTTACTAAGTGGTATGTTGAGATTTTACGACCGGCTCAAATTCCACTCGCCTAGTATGCGTCGAATGGAAATTGTCAGTTGTCAATTAAGTTGACACCCGTCAGGGCCAAAAAGCAATTTGTGTTGCGTACCCTAATATGGCGCAGAGAGACAGGCACTATTGCAAAACGAATTGCAACTTCAATGACAAGCCTGAAGTAGCGCAAGAAATCTGGCGGCGCATCTTTAAAATTCAGAAAGGAGTGGTGCTGTAGGGTGATATGAAGCATTGAGCGCGATCTTATTTCGGCAACAGCCGCTATGCACTTTTCAACGCGACACAGCGCCTTTCTAAAGGGCAACATGTTGAGATACATTTCTTCAGAATAGTACTTGCCCTTCCCTAGACCCATATTTTCTTTCGATCCGAGGTACTGTGCAGTTCAAGATCTGCTGCAAAAACACACCCGTTTCAAAGGCCATTTAGAGCGAATGGGCGAAAATTACAGAAAGTGACGCTTCAGTTGCAAGCAGAGGGAGATGGGGTTCGTTAATAGGTTACGCAAAATTATAAAAGCCAAAGGGGGAATTACGAGTGTCATTAGAGCCTCTCTCTCTCTCTATATATATATATATATATATATACATATATATAGTTAGGTTGAACGGCAGTCGTAATTAGATAGATTCGGCGTCTGTTTTTTGCGTAACTATCTTAATTTCCAGAAAAGTAGAAAGAAACAAGATCGGTCACAATGCAGGCACTTTAAACGATGGCTTGCCACACCATTCCTAGCCTAGGAAAAGTAGAGAGGAATACGTTTAGAGTCGCACACTAGTTGTTGACAGCTGCACATTGTGCGACGCGCAATTTGCATTCCCGAAACCTCCCACCAAAAAACGATTGCTTATTCAGTTGCCTCAGCAAATAAACGTGTGGCATATTGTTTGCATGTCCTAGAGCATACGACAACTCAACGGCGAGAGAGCAAGAGGATCAGATCATTTTCTATAAAACGATGCTTGAACGCTTGTTAGAGTACTTTCCGACAGTTCCCTAAGTGACTGCTCCTCCATCATTTAGTAGTAACGGCCAAGTGTAGAGAACTACACCCTTTATGATGAATACTATAAGAAGGGATAATCGAATCACCCAACGAACAAATACATAATTGCTCTGAAATGAAATTTCAAAAAACAGCTAGGTGGAATCACAGCAGGATTATAATAGAATACATTATAAACGCCTTTATAAGAAGAATCAAAGGGAGTCAACAAGGACTCATCAAGTGGAACTGTCACAGCAAAAACGTTTCACCCGTGTCTCGTGTGAATAGGTGGTGAATGGATCAACATATAGATACATAGTCTCGTCACAATGGCGTGGTTCGAAACAACAAATTACCTAGGTGTAATAACCGTGTAAGACAATCCTTTGAAATTCGATTATCTTAATCGTACTCTATCTTACGATCCCCACACTGGGGAAATGAGGAAGGATCTGAAGTCGAAAATTTTGACCGGAGCGGTGTAATTAGTCCAGTGCTAAAATGTTCCGACGTTCGAGAATTTTGTTTGCTTCGAGAACCTACCCTTCTGCGCTTACACACTTCGAAGGAAGTCCAGATGTTTGCCATGCCCATTACCAACAGGATCAACATCATTAGATACGACAACTAGGACAAGAATACACAATGCCATTAGATTGGAATAAAACCGCTAAACAAACCAGCAGGCATCAAAACAACAACAGAAACAACAACAACAACACGATGTTACGCAGCAGTAACAAATCAACAGCAAAGTCGAATTACAACAACAACAATCTAAAAAACACAACTTTCAACACGAACAACAGAAGTCGTTCACCTTTTCGCCACCGGTGGCTTTTCTCGTCGATCATGACATTTCTGATTTAGTGTGGCCGTCGGTTGACCATCACCGTCATTTCCCTGGGCGCATTTTGTCTACATACGCATCGGCATATCTCATCGTCTTGAGCTGCCGTTGGACCTACTCTTCGCGCGTCGTATCGTTCGCGCGTCGTATCGTTCTCCGGTATGAGTACCTACCACGGAGCTCGACCAGACACGTCCGCACATCGTTCGACTGTCTGATAGAGACTGGTGCCGCATTCTACTGAGCGTAGACGCTCCATACTACACGACGAGCGGTTGAGCTTGCCTATCTACGGCCATCAACATGCATAGATGATGAACAACAACAAAAACCAGATCACACAACAACAACGACAACAACAACATGGCAACACGCATGGAGCGCCGCCAGGCCGAAGATTGAGAGCCAGACTAGCGGCTCTCTACATGCACTGAAGTGATACCATAACTATCCCGGTCATGTAGGGAGAGCCAGACTAGCGGATGCTCCCTACATGCACTGAAGTGATACCATAACTATCCCGGTCATGTAGGTTAGGGGGTCACCAGGTTTTTAGTGGGCTTGGGGTCCCACACTACCCAGACCAAAGGGTTTGCATTATGCATTTTTGTTCCTGGTCCCTGTAAAAACAACAACAACAACAACAGCAGCAGCAGCAACAGCAACAACAACGCACCGTACCAAAACGAAGCGAGACGGCGAAACGCAAAAACGAGGGCCACGTTAGATAACATGTAGAGTCCGACTGATACTGGCGAGGTCCGCGCAACACCGACCTGACACCGTTTTCGGGTGGACCTTTGTTGTAATGTGTTTTGGAAAAGATCCGTGAGTTTTCATACTTGAAAAAGATCAGTGAGTTTTTGTAGTGTCCACCACCACCCCCATGATCGGGCGGCGACCGTTACGAGTTCGTCACATTCTCTCGCTCAAGCAACACACGTCCTCTGCCTCG
>QVRM01000292.1:0-55000 GCA_003439945.1 Dermanyssus gallinae | reverse complement strand
GACGACCAACGAGTTCAACGACAATCCATCGGTGGGGTAAGCTACACTCCACTCCATCCGTAGGGCGAGCTCGTCCACTCCAACCGCGTTGATGTAAAAACCTAGTCCACCAACAGCTGCGCGGCCTTGATTACATTTTGGCATGGATGCCCTCTTTACTTGCTCTTTTCTCGCTTTTGGTTCGACTTTAGTTCCATTGTCATCCTGTATAATGATGATGATGATATTGACAATAATGCTGTTGATAATGATAATATGGATTGTAATGGTGATGGTGGTGGTGGTGATGACGACGATAGTAATACGTATGTAGCCTAGGAGAGCAGAATTCTACAGCCGCGATCCGTACATACGTATGTATGTACGACGTCACGTTTCGTATTTGTTTTGTTTGTGCAGCTGTATGTTGCATGCGTGTGATGCATAGCCGCATGTGATTAGCCGCGGTTGCGTTAACGGTTGGATTGGTCGTTCGTTGGGTTGGTGGTTCGCTCATCCATTGTCTTCTTCGTGGCCTCAGTTCTTCAGCCACGGATGGTTGCGCAGCGAGTCTTTGCTTCGGTCGCCGTAATCGTAGAGCAGCTCCTCGCCGGAGGCGATGTCGCGTTTGGCGAGAAAGACCAGCCGAGGAACGCCACCGATCGTCACCGACTTCGTCTTGAGGTTGGCACTCCGGATCGAGTGGTTGATGAGGCGACCAAGACGGTCGCTCTCACGCGTCGCGTCTATACAGTGGCTCGCGTTCTCATGCTGAAAGTAGTACATGTAGCAGCCAACAGTTGTGTCCCCAACATACCTGCAAACAGACCGAATGAAACAGTTAACATTTCGCACGCAATATACCACCGTAACCCAACAACAACGACAACGACAACAGCAGCAAAACACCCCGTGCTCGTCGTCCTGTATTCGATTCGAAAGAAATCGTTACCCAAACCATGACATAGCATCGTGCGATAATCAGCGATACACAAAAAAGAACATCGCAATTGAGCAATCGATTGTTAATCAAAAAGTAATACTTATTATCTAGCGCATACAGTCCAACGACAGGGCACGCTTAAATAAAATTAGTGTGAAAGCTGAGCCGAAACGGAGCAGATTAAATTCGGAGGGGGGGGGGCGTACTTATCCACGGGAACCGACTAAACGTACTCTACAATGTATGAGACTCTACAATGTACACCCGTAGTAACTATTTACAAAATACAACACTAAAGTCTCTACATTTAACAAGTGTCTTAAAAATATACGCGAAAGTTCAAACTTATTCCAAAACAACGAGCGGCACAGAAACGACGAGCGGCTACGAGTAGCGACAGTTGTACCTAGACCGCGCCTTCGCCAGTGTTAGCACTTAAGTATGGCGGCGGCGGAAGGTCCGCCGGTGGTACCTGCATGGACGCGCGGGCAGTTTAAAAATGGCGCCAAACCTATTCGCGCATGACGCCATTTTAAAATGGATATAGAGTCGGTTTAAACCTAGGGTGCCGAAGAGAGCACAGAGAGCGTACAGTAAATTTAACCGGCAAGGACGCTATACAAACACATACACACATACATTTATATATATATATATATATATATATATATATATATATATATATATATATATGTATATAATATATGTATGTACGACGGCCTCACTCACATTTCTTCACGACGCCGCGCTTCTTTGAGGTCGATCAGATCTCCGGCGTACTCGAGCACGTAGTCGCCGGCCTTGAGGTCGACGTTCGACACAACGCCCCGTCCCTTGTCCTCGAACTTGACGACCTGAAAGCCCGTCTCGTCGGCCTGGAGAACCTTTTCTTCCATCTGCATGAGTTTGCACTTGATCACCTCGCCCTTAGTTCGGCGGTGACTGCGTCGAAGCTGGAAGTAGTCGGTGATCCGTTTGACGTCCTTGCTGTCATGATCGGTTGCCGGCCTGTCGCCGGCTGGCTGTTGTTTCGGTTGACCCCTCGATAGGCCATTTGGTCGTCGCGACTTGGGGGTGCGGCGGCGGCGAGGGGGTTGGCGTGAGGTTGCCGTCGTCGTCACCGCACGACCTTTGCGTGCAGCAACGGCTGCTTTCGGCTGGCTTTTCGGCATAGCGTCGTTATTGTCTGTCGGGACGTTTTCCTTCTGGGGCTTCTGTTCGCTTTCGTCGTCGTCGTCCACGTCCTCCTTGCTGTTGTTGTCAACGTTGTGGTTGTTGTTGTCAACGTTTTGGTTGTTGTTGTTGTTGCTGCCAACGTTATGATTGTTGGTGTTGTTGTTGCTGCCAACGTTGTGACTGTTGTTGGTGTTGTTGCCAATGTTCTGATTGTTGTTGTTGTTGCTGCTGCTGCCAACGTTGTGGTTGGTACTGTTGTCGCTGGTGTTGCTGTTACAGTCGCCGTCTTCACCAATTCCACTGTCCCCGTTGCTGCCGTTGCTATTGCTATTGATACCCTTTGTTACGATGCCGTCGCCAGCCTCGTCGTCTGAAACCACGTCCGTCGTTGGTGGCGATTGAGGCGCAAAGTATCGCTCAATGTTGTTCACGTTCGGCTGCTGCTGTTGCTGCTGGGAAACTTTCTGTTTGACGGATCCTCCAGTAGGGCCACCGCCGCCACCACCCCCGAAGACTTCGGCACCGTCGACTTCACCACCGACTTCGCCGCTGCCGTTGCTGACGACACTCTGTCCGTTTTTGGCGTCTAGTGAGATCGGAGGACAATCAATGCTGGACGACTTTTGTTGTTGTTGCTGCTGTTGCAGTTGTTGTTGTTGTTGTTGCTGATGCTGTTGTTGTTGTTCTCGGCGTTGTCGCTGTTGCTGATGATGGCCTTTCTTGTTAGCCGGTGGTCGCGCCATCTCTGCATCCGTCGTCGCCGTCGTCTTCGTCGGTCCGCTACTAAGTCCCATTCAAAAGCCGTACACTCCTATGATTATTATTGTGTATCGGCGGCTACCCGGCGGCCGTATAACTAACTATTCCCTGTGTGGCTATTGATACTAGTAGATAGAAGGATAATCGGATGTGTAGTAATGATATACAGGTGTTATTCAGTTGTGTAACTGTAGTGTGTAGTTAGTGACTACACGACCAGCTGTGGTCGTTCACGACGACGGTCGAGTTCCGTAGTAGAGCGGCGATGATGATAACAACAATAATAATAACAACAACGACGACAACGACGAAGACGTGAAGGAGTTGGTTGGAGCTCCTCGGACCGGTCGGCGGTGCGGACGCGCCAAATGATTGAGATACGAATTTGATCGATGCTTGTTGCTTGCTGGGTTGCTGGCTTGCCAATGTCCCGTCGTGGCGGCCTTCGGTTGAACGACAGCAAACTGTCAACAATAGCAACAACAGCCACAACAACAACAAGAACAACAACTCGCCGATATTCACACAAATTCACACAGCGCTACATCTAACAAACAAACATCTAACGCACAGGTCCACAAGCGGCGAGCAGCATAACAACAACAACAACGACAACAACAACAAATGATCAACGAAGCAACCAAACAACCAGCATTTTTCCTGTTGATTTTCCCGTTGGTTGTGTCGTCTATGTTGTTGCTTGTCGCCTTGTTCCACTCGCCTATCTTATCGCCATTCTTCTTCGAAATGTCATCATCATCATAGTTCGACGAGCACAATATTATGATTGTTGTTGCTGCTGTGGTTGCTGCCGTTCGTCCTGCTACAGAGTTGCAAATAGTCGAGCGATGAGTTTCGACTTCGAATCAAGTTTTGATGCCACGACAGACAGCGAACTAGCTAGCACACGCTACAGCTTCTCTCAAACGAGCGACGAACACTTCTAAGCTCGAGTACTCGACCTGCTGCTCCTTCTCCTCCTCCTGTTCCTGCTCGTCATCAGACAGCTTCTGATGCTGCCGCTAATAACTAAGCGGGGCGCCAGTTTCCAACTCACATTGTGTACAGACAGAACCACCAGCAACAACAACAACACCAGCATCAGCCGCAGCTCCAGTAGCAGCAACAACAAAAACAACAACAGCAGCAGCAGAAGAAACGGAGGTGGCGGCTGTTATCCCCCTGGCGGCACAGTACTAAATACTACTGCTTTCTTTTGCTATTCGATTACAGTCTTCTAGTAGTTCTAGTTGTTGTTGTTGTTGTGTTGTTGTATCACTGGAAGCTGCTTCTAGCTGCCCTGCAACAATGATGACCAACCGACCGACCGACCACTTGAGCAGCACCCACACACCCACTCACAAACACGCACGAAACAGCCACACACACACACTATATATACCATAGACACAACAAACGGCCAAGAAACGACCGTCAGCTATTATTATTATTATTGTAATAATAAATAGCAGCCAAACTAGGGCGTCTGGCGGCTGCAACGGCGCCGATGGCCTTTGCTTGAGCCGCTTATTGTTGTTCTGCGGACTACACTAGCTGCTTGCGGTGTCGACGACACCACCACCACCACCGACACACCGCACAGCAACAGCACAACATCAATGACAACAACACAACATCATTGACAGCAACAACAACAGCAACAACAACAACAACAGCAACAACAACAACAACAACTACTACTACTACTACTGCTGCTACACCATCGTTAATGTTACTTTTGTACAGCAAAAGGCAGCAGCAAGCTGTTATGGCGTCTGCATGTGGCGGCGGCGGCAGCGGCGGAGGCGCGCATGCGCACAACGGTCGAACTGAGCAGACGAATTCTGTCTCGCAAACGCAACGGTCGAGTTGAGCAGACGATCTTTTGCTGCTACAGCGCCGACGACGACGCCGCCGCCGACGACAGTAAAAAGCCAAAACAATCCGCTAACAACAGCAGCAAGATCAACATGATCATCATGTGGCGCGCTGTAAGCGCTTGCTGCTGCTGGTGCTGCTGCTGCGCGTTCGCTAGTAAGCAAACAAGATCTTGTTGTTGTCGTTGTTGTTGTTGTTGTTGTTATGGTTGATTCGTTGTTTCCGGCATGGAAACTCCTGCTACCGACGGCGGCTGCGGCAGCGCGTTGGAGAGCAGGAGGAGGAGGAAGGGGAAGCAGAAAGATGAAGCCTGATGGAGCCAATGCTACTCAGTCAACGAAAGAAGAGGGCATACGTACTCTAGGCCGCCGGCTGGCGTTGGTAGACTCTCATCGTCTACCGTCGTCTACCATCGTCTACCATCTCTCTCGATATGCGGATAGCTTGCAGCAGCAGCAGCAACAGCTAACATCACCCAGCTGCTGCTGCTGTAGGAGCTGGATTGAGACGAAGTATGACTGCATAATACTGGCGGAAGCTCTCTTTCTCGATAGATAGATAGATAGATAGATAGATAGATAGATAGATAGATACATAGATGAATTGTGGGTGATAGACGCGGTAGACAAAACAACCACCTTCTTCGAAAAAAGGTTTTTCTACTTAATTCTAGCCACAGTAACGACTGATAATGAACGCGCGCTTTTCGATGGCCAAACAAACGGCCGTCAAAACGGCGGCTAAAAACGATTTTTAATCTGATTCTGATCGATCTGATCGACGTTGGCAACAACAACAACAACAACTGCAGCAGCAGCAGCAGCAACCACAACATTCACAATGAGCACGACAATCCTCCCTCCCCCCCCTGTACTGTATTGTTGGGAGTCGTCATCGGTGTAACGGTGGTCAGCGCGTCAACCATATCTAGCCCGTGACAACAATTTTCGAAGGCAGGTACACTAAAAGCCACAAATGATAGACCACTACGAAAGTCGTACAAAGAGAGAGACAGGTAGAGAGAACCGGGGGGCGGGGGGCTTTACTGCATGTACCACCACGTATGGCCACCACAGCCATTAAGCAAAACCACAACAATGGCTGTTGATGACGGCAGCGGTTGCGGTGGCAGCGACAACGGCCACAACAACGATGACTACTCAACAAGTGGTTTCGCTATCCAATCATCCGCCAGAAATAAACATCAAAGGCAGTGTAAGTACGGCATGGCAGGCGAAGCAACCGGCCAATCACCGACCAGCCGACAGCCCAGCATCACGACGATAATCGTCACCTACCCATCATCATCATCACCAGTATAGTCATCATCATCGTCATCATCATCACCAGTATAATCATCATCAACAACAATCTCTCAATCAACAGTTACGATCTCCATTACATCCGAGATTAGTCAGCCACCTTTCTTCCCTGCTGGGACGCTTTGGCCGTCGGGGCTTTTTTTTTTTTTTTTTTTTGTAGAGGTGGAAAATGCTTTACGCACACCCTCCGATATTAATGAAGGGTAGTGTGGGACTAAACGCCGGGGAAGAGTATAATACTCGATCCAATCCGCTCGTTCTACCCACTAAAAACCACCTCTACCACCCTCTTCTGGTTCGGAATTGTGAACCATTACATGGCCGTCGGGGCTGGCTTGTTCACTGAGACCCATACCCACTAAACGCACCTCTCCCCCCCCCCCCCCCTTAAACTTCACTCTGTGATGGCCCAGATCTCCATAGAACAGTGCTATTCACTGTTCACTACTACTACTACTAGTACTACTGATTTGCTCCCTTGCTCACTGCCGCCGCCATTGATTGGTACACTGACTGCTCTTTATTGCTGATGGTGATACAGACTTCACCGACCTGTTGTTGCTCCATATACTACTCCGCTGACAGACCTGTTGCTCCATATACTCTGCTGAGAGCGCTGAGCGACCATGCGGCTGTCGCTGCTGTTGCTGCTGCCACAGGACAGGGACTGTTGGAGAACTCTCCCCCGATATCTCAACACGACCGGCCCTTGGTGTCTACGGGCCCTTGGTGCCTTGGTGGTATGGCGATTCCAATTGGCCGTAGGCAACGGACGATGGTCTAGAATAAAACAACCTGCGTAAAACTGTTTTATATTCTAGACTTGTTGCTTATTGCTGTTGTGGCTGCTTTTGCTGTTCTCTTCTCCTCAGCAGCGCCGGTTGTGGCCTGGGTTGCCGCGGTACTTGTTGTTGGCGTAATCGTTGTTGTCGTCGTAGTTTTTTTGTTGTCTTTGTTGTTGTTGTTGTTGTTGTTGTTGCTGCTCTGTTGCCACCAACAGTCGAACGGTAGCGTGTGCTCGAAATTTGCTGCGGTTGGATCTATTTGCACTTGTTGGATATATATGGCACGTTGGCCATTGTCCTGCATCGTCTGGGCGTTGCCGTTACATTTGCTGCTGCTGCTGCTGCGATAGGAAAACGTCAACTGAGGTCCAGTATGAGGCAGCTAGATGACAGTTCATCAAGCTGACTAAACATAACGACGACACGAAGTGACTGGGCCATTGGGTTTGAGACGAAGTGAGAAAGTTTAGTCGCGGGTTTGGCAATATTTCGTAGTAATGCTTAGAACTGTAGTATATATATATATATATATATATATATATATATATATAATATTCAGAGAGCTAAAGATCAACGGGATATGTGCAGATGCGATAATTAATTGTAAATTTATTTTTTCTGTTTTAACAAAATCTAATAATTATTTTAGTTTAAAAAGCACACAAAACATCGTTAACATAGAGAGATCTGGTTATTAGGAGGGCAATAGCCGATACAAAGCAGTCGTGAGCCGTAGTTATCGAAACATTTTAGGGGAGTGGAGGAATATTTGCACTATTGTCATTTTGAGTCTGATTTGCGACAAATCAACATACAACAACAACAACGATAGCAAGCCTCTGCACAAATATGAGTTCGGAATTAACACTTTCGTCTGTTCTAATTCTACAGAAAATTCATTGCATGGATTACATTCACATTCACAGGCACGAGTGGCCTAACTGCGAACGAGAAAGTCGAGCAGATTTGATTGCAGGTTGCGATCAAAAACAACTGCTGCAGGTATGCGTCAGTTACAGCCGTGACAATTACAGAGCCAGGTGGCTTTTGTACTTGCAGAGATATAGATATGAATGAATACTTGCAGAGATATAGATATAGATATGAATGAATATAAAGGGGACGTCTCGGCTCGGCCAATAGATCGACAAGCCAATGCTAAAAGCTCTTTCTAGGATCATAAGAATGCACGCCGTTAGAGTTCCCGCCGCGTTCAATCCTAACGACGGTAAAGGCTATATGGTTGGATGACAAACAGGATACGCATCGTCTGACTACTAATTATGCCTGACTAGTAATTGTCTAAATTGATGCGTACTTTGAACAGACATTTAGATGAGACAATTTTCCGTAGTATCTTTTGAGGGAAACTCCTGTGATCATTTGTTATTCAATATAACTCCCGCTTACGCTGATCACACGCTGATCAATTCGGAATCCGGGAAGCGCATGTCATCAACCCGTGTCAAAAAAACGAACCGATCTAAATTGCTCTAGAGCGCTTTTTTAATCGCGCGGCAGTGAGCGACTCTATGTTAGCATGTCGAGGCTTATTAGACTCTCGCTCAGCCATGCACGCCCCATATGTAGTAGTCTAACGGAGTCTAATCCGGGCTGTTCGGTCAGCCATACGCGCTTGCCATGAAACATGCTCAGATAGCCATATTTGCCTGACTTGTATGACATTGAAATACGGTATGACATAGAAATACGGTATGTCATAGAAACAGGTTAGCTGAGGCTAACAAATGCAGAAAATATCCGCACGATTTTTGTCCGTTAGCGCTTGAGACTATGGGGCTGCAGGCAGGCAGGCCCCTTACGCTCAAGCTGATTCAGCGCGTAGGTCTCCTTAGTCTCTGGACAGGAGACTCGAGAGCATCCGAATTTTGGCTGCAGAAGCTGTCGCTCGACATTCAACGAGGAAATGCAGTGTCTGTTCGGGGCACATTGTTGAACTGGGCTAACCCTGGGTTAGAGAACCCGTGATCGATCACACGTTCGCGCGGAGACAATTGTCCACTTCAAAGTGCTAACATAGCGAAGTGACATAGAAATTGTACCTCGTGAACCAGCCTACACATAGTCGTTGTGGCCATGTTAGATTCATGCGCAAGATTTCTGAGACTGAGATCGACGAATTCTCGTGGATTCGTAGTTAAACCGACCTTATCGATCAGCTCTTGACTCCTTGCCGTGCACATTTTGTTGTGCATTTACCTGTTAACTGTGTAGGATCATGTAGCTCTGTTTGTTTTGCAACCGTGTAAATGGCTACAATCCGCCTGCTGAACTGTCCGTAGATTGGCACCAAAGTTTTGCAACCTTGACTGCGCAGACCGTCCGTCCCGCGCAGACAGCATGGCTTTTCGGCCCTAGCATTCCGATAGTAGTAACACATAATTTCCTGCTGCTACCGTTAACATATATTCGTGCAATCTACTGACGATGAGCTTTCGTCCTGCTATAACCCCCAACTGAATGGATGAGCGGATCCCTGATACGACGAGGATCGAACAAATCGAAAAGCGCACAAGGTTTGGCGCACAAAAAGCCCTGTATATACTACTAGATCGACGAACCAAACTTGCATACTGCTACATCAGGCAGAGGCAGGCATTTGTGCGGATATAGGGAAACGAGAGAGTTCGGCAGCAGTGTTGGGTGTTCGTGTAGATTGGTCAAGCCAGAGCACTGGGTCGAGAGGGTTCATTCATTTACGTAGAAATTAGACCACAAGGTGGCCTCAGCCCTCGATAGAGAGAGAGAAAGAGAGGGATGAGCGGCTGAAAGGAGTTCGTTAGGCTGTAGCGCAGTAGAGGATTGCAAACGACAGACAACGATGGGGAATGAACGTGGCGGTGGTCAAACAGGACAAACGACGAAAATAGAGCGTCAAACGGCAATATTCTTGCTCATTTTGACAAACCTAGCCGTTCAGAGTCGCCGTTGACCTTGCTGTCGCACTACTGGTCTATTTATTCCACAAAGCGGCAATGCGCAATTTGCACAGCAGTGACCTACCATGAAATCCAATAGCAACCGACGACTCGAATCGGAGGAGGGAAAACGCAAGCGATACGGAGATCAAGGGCAGAGACCAGAGCCGTGTGCTGAATATATTTAGATGGATGGATGGGATTTCAATTGACCGCTTAAGTATTTGCTCTGCTAAGAGATACATATTGCGTACGTATATATATATATATCGTATATATATATAGATATATATATATATATATATGATATATTGTATATATATATATACTAATATATATATTTATATAGATATGTGTATATATGTTATATCTGATATATCTATATATCTTCTACTAATATATATCTCCTCTTATCTCTTCTCTTCTTATATCCTCTCTATCTCTCTCTATCTTCTCTATCTCATATATTATATCTATATATATTATCTATATCTCTCTATTTCCTCTCTCTATTCTATATTTTTTTTTATACAGGTAACTGGTAAAGTGCGTTTTGCAATTCAGGCGACATGCTAAAGCCACGGTAGTGTGGGAACTCGCACCCCACTAAAATCCAGTCGTCCTCTTTGCCCCTTGACGGGGGTGGCCGCAGTACTGTCTTCTCGGGATTACTTCACCATATATATATATATATATTTAAACACGGAACTGCAACGGGCAACAACCCTTAAGTTCTCGGTAAATAACAATGGCTGAAACACAATTAATCAAACAGCGAGGCAGAAGATCACACTCGACAAAATCCAAGGAATGCTTCGTATGAGCACGCTACACAATAGGCAATCACAATGGATACTATCACAAGAACTTCAAAACAGCGCGTTTGGTACTTTTGTTACAACGTAGACAATAAATGACGCGACATGCTCTCACATGTACACGCAAACGAAGTAGTCCACTCGTAAAACATCTTCATAATATACAACAGGTAAAAACACAATAAATCCAATATGAGTGGGGGTTCCCCCATACAAAGCACAACAATCGTAAGTCAGGGTATACCTAGATCACAGATTGGTTCAGACTGTGAAATTTAAAACCATTATCTTACCTCGCGAGCAAAGAGGTGCTTCGGAGCAGGTCCAGGTTTCGGGGAGGCGGCATGCAAGTGTGTGTTGACTAGACTTCAATGATACTGAAGGCATTGCGAAAGTTGTTGCACGCCTAACTGGTGTTCGGCTAGAGGCGGAAACCAGTGGAAACACGATCTTCGTAGGTACAATTTCTCGCGAAATTTGATATGCTAACATGGAAACCCGTAGAGTGTATATTTTTTTACCGTGAATAGGTTAAATCGACTAAACAAATCACGGGCCAATTCCTTTGTCGACTAGAAAAAAGGCTATAAGCGCATACATTTAATTGTATTACTCCGGCTCCCCGGAGAGAGTACCGTTTAATAATAATAATAATAATAATAATAATAATTATTATTATTATTATTATTATTATTATTATTATTATTATTATTATTATTATTATTATTATTATCATTATTATTTATTCAATTTTTCAGTATTTCCCTATAATTGTGGGACCCAAACGTGTACCCGCGTAAACTCACCCCCCCCATCTCAATCCATAGAGCCGATGATAGCGGCGGCGTTTCCCCTACACACTGCGAGCGAGAGTTGCTGACGCAGAAACTCACCCTCGCGCTGGTCACCCGTGTTAGCACTAATTTTGACACCTAGGTCCTTGAGGAGGATACTTGTGCTCTTGCTGATCGGGTATTATTATTATTCGACTGCTTCGACCGATTGCATAGATATTTCGACTCTCTCCAAAATCCACGGAGAGGCATGACGCACTGCAACTCCGCAGGCCGGTGAACGGTCAGGTAAGTAGATCAGAACATTGGCAGCTGGCTCATAGTAACCTATTACTCTGTCATTCCAGGGGCAAGATGTGCATAGCCGACGTTAAGGGTTTCTCTCATTCTCTCCTTCTGTCTTGCTTTTGCGGAGGTTATTCATAGGTACGCATAGAGAGACGCATCCATTGAGCTAGATATGCGGACCAAGGTGAAGTCAAAAATCATTGTCGTTTTGGTGAGCTAAGCAGGCAAACAAAGTGAGAAAGCTCTGACTCTCAGCGAATTCTAAATAGACACTGCAGCACTATCATATACATAGCTCTTCCTTTACGAACCGTACCTTCAATTATACGGACAAAAAGGTTTTTTAGGCTGACCTTCAGCCAACATTTAACGTCCACGGACTGCTTTCGCATTGCTTCGTAAGAAGGCCCTATAACTACAAATTTGCAACGGTGGGTCTCGAACCCGTGCACGTATGTGTTTCCTCCGGTCGCGAAACGCACGCGAGAATGCACCACGCCACTGGGCTGGACGGACAAAAAGGGGCTAACTTTCGGTAACACTGAAGACTGCTGAGACGAGTGTCCTTACATAAATTGTATTGCAAAAATACAGGTACACTTTGACACTCTTACATTATTATTACTAAATACATTTATGATTAATTTATCATATGAATAATAATGAATAACAAATAAGAATTAAACACTATTAACCAAACACTAAAAATACACACATATTTAAAAAAAATACAATTGCTCCCGTATTACGACACATACTTTTCCAAAGCGATCGTTTCTTAGCAATCGCAGATATGGGCTAAGGTCTTAAGGCCTGAATAAACGAAACTGAATGATTATTAACGCCTGATTAGAGTGCTACGACTCAACAGAGCATACTAGGGGCCCATAGAGGGCCATCAAGCATCCTATATATTGCCGTGGACAGATTCCATCGGCCGCAACCCCACTGACGCGCATGTGGGGTTTGCAAATATATTCTTATCATATTATTGTTAAAAGAAAACATATATATATATATATATATATATATATATATATATATATATATATATATATATATATATATATATATATATATATATATATATATATATATATATATATATAGTTCTAACAATTGTACTAAATTCACGTTATTCCTGTTATCAGCTACTTTTGTATCGGCCCATGAAAGAAGCTGCCTTCCCTCTACAAACAGCCAATGACATCACCTGACATCAATTAGTCAATAACTAATAATCGGTTATTATTATTCGGATGTGTTATTTTTAGTAGTTGTGGTGCGCGATTGTTGATAGAAACAAGCTAAGCAGGTTTTCCGACATGTTTTTGAACCTTTTTCCCTATCTCGGCATGTGTAGTATACGAATATGTGTTCAACGAAGCCAGTCGATGGATGTACAGAGCTGTACATAGCTAGACATTGTTCAAACTGGCGCCAGCCGCTCCGTGTAAAGCAATCGCGCGACTCGCATCGCTTGGAAAAACATCACCTCCACTATTAAGGACTACGTAAGAACGGGCACTATCATAATCGGAACAACAACATAAATTTTAAATAATAATAATATATTGGTTTAAATTCAAAAATGGATCTCTATAGTTGAAATCAATTACCAAAATAAGTACATAACCTTTTATAGCTATTTTGGCTAGTAATGCGATTCATTCATCACGACTGGTACCAAGTTTGTATTTAATTACTATTTTTACCACCCAAGCGGGGTAATTGTGTTTATGTTGCTGTCGCATCGAAGGGTTTCGACCCAACCATCAATCTTGCGTTTGACTAGTTCTGCCATGGACCGACCCGCCGGACATACCGCGGCGTGATACCTGCCGCCGCATCATTTGCTCCACAGCACTGCGTTTGTCGACACCCGTCCCGTGTTTACATGAAAGCCCTCCACGTTGTCCTGAACGTGGAGATATCCGTGGGCTGCAAAGGTCGTCCGTAGTTAGAGGTCGATCTATCACCTCGCTAGCCCGCCATTTAGTCACTCCACATTGCTGTTGTTCGATGAATCCCCATGTCTACCTCAGTTAGGTTTGTTCGCCAGTCTAGCATAAAGACATCAACGGCGGTTATTTTCTTCAGGTTCCGTCGTTTTCGCAGAGTATCTGTCCGCAGCCAGGGCCACCTTCTTGCACGTGAACAAACCTATTCCTCGTCGGTCGAATACTAATTACCTATGTAGCTGGTCAGCCACACACGGTTCTCTTATTATCTACATGTCTCTGATTCAGTGGAGATTCTGCAAAAGGAATTGTCAACACAATTGACCTATATATATATATATATATATATATATATGTATGTGTGTGTTGATTTAAGTGACAATGTTATGTCAATTTATCCGGTGTACGCGTTCATAAAGAGACAATTGTTACTTTTAATATATAAGCCAATAAAATTCGAAATTTGTATTAAAATTATATATATATATATATATATATATATAGATCCATAGCCGTCGTTATTGTTGTTCGCGTCGTAACAACAGCTTCACGACACTATGACGTTGTTACTCTTGTTGTCTCTTGCTGACGTCAGCGTCTACGGTGACGGCTGACACGGCTGGTTGTTGTCGGCAGGGATATGTTTGCCATCCATCGAACGCTGCCGGCGTGGCGGTGTCGCCGTCGCCCAAGGGCCCAGCGGCCTCGTCCTTGGCGTTTCTCTGTGTCTGTCTATCTGTTCGCATTTGTGCATGTCTGAATGTCTGGCTGGCTGGCTGGTCTGGTTTGTGTGGAAGAGGAAACAGAAGAGAACCAACACACAGGAAAAAGGGGCGAGAAAATGAACAAGACTGTAGATGTAATAGTACTAGTTCTGCAAATAGAGCAGCAGTAGTAGTCGTAGTGGTAGTAAGTTTATTTTAGTAGTAATAGTAGTAATTCAATTCAATTCAATTCAGACGTGGTTTATTTACGGAACTGCATACATTCACATGCTTAAGTTTTCGTTATGAAAAGTGGTACAAGGGTTTGGGAATAAAAGGAGAAAAAGAAGAAAATAACGCAGCAGATAATACCTATACCATATTATTGGCGATACTGACATACAAGGCAAAGGAGCACACTGAGCTATAACTTCATAAACATTATAACTCGAAATGACAAGTGAAAACTAAGTAGTAGTAGTGGAGAGCAAGCGAGAAAGCAAGCAAGCGATTGAGTGAGTGGGTTGGTGATTGGGACTTCCGAGGGACCCGACAAGGCCCGCCGGCCGGCAACCGGCCAGGTAGGCTCAACAACAATCGCCATGGCCGCCAGACAGTTGAACAGTCGTGCAGACAGACAAAACAATCAATGCCGGCTAATCAAGTGCGCCCGTAGTTGTTTTACTGTGAGGAGAGAAGAAGATGCCTGAAACAGGGCAATCGTAGTAATGCCAGTGACAGCATTAGTAGTTGTAGTAGTCGAAGTCGAAGTAGTGGTGGTGATGGTGGTGGTTGGTGGCCGTGCTGGTACGGGTGATTGTTAATACAGTGGGTGTCCAGCCGCCAGCAAGCCAGTAAGTAGATATACTGCTGCTAAGCAAAGCCACCACCAGAATCGCCAAGACGCCAATCATAATCATGATGATGGCGATGACCAGAAGAAGAACCAAGATCAGCAAACTGTTTGCCAGCAAACTAATGGCTTTGCTGGCCACCGGCACCGACGCCAGCAGCAGTTTCGAATGGATAGATGCGTGAATAAATGTATGCTTGCTGTCACTGCTAAATTAAAGTTTTCGGCCTGACCCTCAGCGAAGATTTAGCGTCGACGGAATTGTTTTTCACATTGGTTCATATGCTTGCTTGTGCTTCGAGCAGACGATACCGATGAATTGGCCTAGGCTGCCGCTAATGTGCGGATACGATCAATAATCTTGATGCTGATGAGTGGTTGTCATGATGCGGCTGGTGGCGATAGGAGGCTACTCTTGTTGCTGCTGCTGCGGCTACTACTGCAATATCGCTGTTGTTGTTGCTTGCTACATTGAACGTGGTGTTGATGTGAGGTCAATAAATATACAAGACAGACTGACTGTCAACAGGCAGACAGACAGACAGACACAGCCAGATACAGTCACTCATTGAATAGGGAAAAGCGCGTAAGAGAGAGAGTGCGCGCGCAGTTAAGGCGCGAGGAATGCGAGAGGAAAATAGGGGAAGGACGTCAAAGCGGCGGCGGCGGCGGCGACGACGACGACGACGCATAGGCTAACCATGGCTCGACGAGCGGCCACAGAGGGTCGCTGGCTGTTTGGGCAACGATGTTGCTGTTGTTGCTGTTGCTGCTGTTACGATTGTTACTATTATTGCTGCTGCTCTACATAGCATGATCCGGTTGGCTTTCTGGTTCATCGGTCCATCCATCGGCGTGCCCGTTGGTCTGTCTATCCGTCGTCTGTTTGTTGTCTGCCCGACATTTGCCCACACCTTGTTCGCTTATCCAACGATTCGTTCTGTTTATTGTTGTTCCCCCCCGTCCCACCACGTTAATTCGCGTGTAATTAACGATAAACCTACACTACACCCCTTTTCTCTCTCTCGCGCTTTCAGGTTTTCTTCTTCCTATATATATAGAATATAATATTAGGATATGATTTATATATAGATATATAGAGAGAGAGAGATGATAGAGAGAGATAGGTAGATATAGAGAGATAGAGAGAGATATATATAATGTATATATAGATATATGTATGTAAATATATATCTATATACCATATATATATATATATATATATATGTATGTAAATATATATGTATATATATATATATATATATATATATATATATATCGCTCACCCGCTCCTGACGACTACGGAGATGCAGTCAAATCTCCTCTCCAGTACTACGACTGGACTTCCATCTCCCAGTCAGTGGCGATTTTCCCCAGACACTGACGATTCGTGTTGTTGTTCTTGTGAATACTGCTATTTCCTATTGGCCTTGCTGTTACTAAGCAAGTCGATGCGACAGTGGCGGCGGCGGTTAATCATCCCATTGTTGTTGTTGCTGTTGTCGCTGCCCTTGTTGTTAATATTTTGGCGTCGTCGCTATCTTCCTATCTATTGTGGCCATCGCTGCTGCTGCTGAGGATGCTCTAGCGGCGCCGTCTGTTGTTAGAGCTGTTGACAATAGCTAGGTAGGTAGATACGTATACGGCCGGCCATATGCTGGCCGTGCTGTTGCTATTATTATTGTTGTTGTTGTTGTTGTTGTTGCTGTTGCTAATGTTGCTGCTGCTGCTGCTGTTATTGTTATTGTTGTTGTTGCTGTTGCTGCTGTTGTTGTTAAATGCGATCTAGCCGTCGCCACAGCCTTAGAGACGCATCAATGCGGCGCTTTATCCGACCTAGTTCGTTGGTAGTCAAGACAAACATAGACACTCGAGACACACAGACAGACGCCTGTTGATGGATAGTTACAGTATCTCCGCAGTTTTGTCTATATTTGTGTGGTTATATATATGTATATACTGTGAATATTTTTCGAAGGAGGACTTTCTATTTTTAATACCCCCCTCTCCCTCCATATATATATATATATATATATATATATATATATATATATAACCACACAAATATAGACAAAACTGCGGAGATACTGTAACTATCCATCAACAGGCGTATGTGTGTCTCGAGTGTCTATGTTTGTCTTGACTACCAACGAACCAGGTCGGATCGTCATTAGGACCCGTAACTGAAATTGCGCAATTTCCTAGTTATCGCCATAGCTTAAATGTCCCCGGTGTAGGAGAGGAGACCGGACGCCTGCGTGATCCATAGAGCACGGAAACAACATCTTTAGCTTAACAGCGCAAATAGAACATTGAACAAGAGAGCAGCAGCAACAACAACAACAACAACAAGCACATAAATAACAACTATTATATTTGCCGACAGTTGTTTATCAATGACGAAACAGGTCAAGTGTGTTCTGCGTCACTAGAGCTGATCTCACTGAAACGCGGGAAGCGCGCGCGGCTATGAGATAATCAGTTGGCATGTTAGTAATTGACACCAACTAAGTCTCTACATGGCTGGCATATATATATATATATATATATATAAATATATATATTGTGGGTTTTACCCGCTAGCAGCGACACAACATGCGTTTTGCGGTAGGCGCGTTACAACGTGCAGTAGGTGTTGTTTCGCAGAAGAAGAAAAGGAGGAAAAGAATAATGAAGAAGGAAAATAGCAGGAAGTGAACAGGGTAATGCGCGCTGCTGACCACGTTGCATCGTCGTTGTCGTCGTCGTCAACACCAGCAGCAGCCAGATCACATTGTTGTTGGATGGATGGAAAGATGGATCCGGCTTGTTGCTAACTGCCCGGCTGGCCAACCGGTCGTCCTGCCGGAACACACGATCGGAATGGGCGAGCGAACGCGAGAGAGAACTTTTTCGCAAATGTCGATGCCGAAAGGAGCACCGGTGATTTATTATTATTATTATTATTATTATTATTATTATTATTATTGTTATTATTATTACTATTTCTATTATTATTACTATTATTATTTTTCGTCGTCAACATCTCACGTTGACCGACCAACGCCGACGCCGACGGCGACGTCAGCAATAGAAGATAGATAGTTATGTAGCTGTAGGCAGGTAGGTGTTACGTTGTTACTGTTACTGCGGCTACAGCTGCAACATTGGATGCATTTGCTGTGGCTGTGTCTGCTGCTGCTGCTGCTGCTGTTGGTGGATAATAACAACAACCTGTTACTGCTGCTGCTTCTGCTGACTGTCGGCCAAGGACAATCAATTAATTAAACTACGAACATCGAGCATCGACGTAGCACGCAGTGTGTGACTATCGGCGAGGGGATCGAACACTTGTTTGCAAGATGTGTTTGTCCGTCTGTCTGTCTCTAGGGCGGTGTGAGCCATAAGAAAATGTCGATACAAAACGACCATGAGGAGGCAAATAATAGGACACTGGGGCTTCGCGCTGACGGTCCGAAGACGACGGCGACGACGAACACACGAAACCGCGAATTGAGACAACGCAACGAACGTGGACAATATAGGATAGGGATGATGATTGTAGTGGTGGTGATGATGATGGTGGTTGTGATGATGGTGGTTGTGATGATGATGGCGAGAAAGTTATGGTTACAGATGACCGCGTCTGCTCATGTTTTGCTCACGATCCACAGCATGGTCTGTCCTAACGATTGGTGGTTAAACAAGGCTGTGTTTTTGTGAATGGCTGCCCTCTCGGTCCTTGGGCGGTGCGGCTTGGGCCGCTTGGGTTTGTATTGTTTCGCTTCGTTCTTGGACGACGAAACGCTTCTGCGCAGACCTGCGTGCTGTTTCACAGGGAGTGGGGTGGCGTTGAGGTGCCTGTTGAGTGCCCAGCACTGCGTGGTAGGCTGATGACTAGGTAGTTGCTAGGCTGCTTAGGGTGGATATATTGTAAGGAATACTGATTTACGTGAGGCATATTGCCTTTAAAGGACTACGCCACTAAAATCGAATATAAAAATAAACAAAACATGTTTTTAAATATGTAGGGACGGAGTATGGAGAGAGAGATAGAGACCTTGTGGGTGATCTCAATGCCGATTGGTGGCGCTTTAATTAGTGAAACTTGACCTCTTGCATGGTTTAGTTTACAATTGACTTTCAGACTTACAGGTAGAGGAAGAATGCAGGGTGATCTGGAAAAACCACAAAAGGTATTTTGATTGCAAATAATGATGACCTTGCATATACTGTGACAGATTGACTGTACAAAAGCTTTTCAATAAAACGCTGATTGATCTATTGGTTGATTGATTTATTGGCGGGTGGGTGTGCGTGCGTATATATTAGTTGCCTAGAGCTCTGCCCCAGTAGCCGGGGGGGGGGGCGCTGACATTGAACTTCGACTTTGTATGCCTCAAATCATCAAATCAAATATCAGGGCAGCAGCGACGAATGCGGCGACACGACGGTAGATGATGGAGCTATCCGAGTACAGGTACACAGATCCTGCAGTGGCAACATTTCCCCCTCTTAACAAAAAGGTCCACGGGGCCATACTAACGGGCACAGGCAGATATATATGCAGAGAGGCGATACGTACAGAGCAAGCCAGCTGAGACATGACTCGAAGCAGTCATCACATAGTCATGTGCGTGCAAATGTCAGCACATATTGTACCGCCTGTAACGAATTTTACTATCTGCATAACACACTCACACGTCGTCTGCCACCGACAACACGGCGATGACGGCGTGATGATGATGATGTTAGCAAGGTGGCGGATGGCGCAGTCCATAGGATGAACTGAGGTAAAAGACGGAGATCGATTATATAACAAGACAAATTTAGAACAATAATAAATAGACGACAAATAGAACAATATATCTAGGACTGAGAGCTCCAAAGGCTGTTGAAGACGTACAGAAAGAAGGCTGTGCTAAAGGACAAAACGCATAGATAACAATGACGTGTGTGAAGGTCGTTTCAAGGACAACCAACACGTTCCAGTAGTCTAGTTGTAGAAGTCGGAAGTTCATTCAGCCAAGTCATCGTCGTCGTCGTCGTCGCCATCATCATCGACGACACGATGGTGGATCCAAGATGGTGGATCACGCGCTTGCGTCCGAACTCGGCGGTCAAACCGCGCAGGCGACCTCATGCGACCGCCTTTGCGGCCATGTGCTGTTTGTGTCTCTTCCTCGGCAGGTGTCCCATCAGTCAGTGCGGTTCCGTTGCCATTACTCTCCCCCCCCCCCCCCCCCGCCCCGTCATTCATGGCGATATGTGGCGCGATGCCGGCCATTGACGAACGGTGGTTGGCAATAAATGGTATTACTACTGGCAGCACTAATGGCGAAGCTACGCAGTGCTGTATTACTTACAACTGCTTTCGGCTCGGGTCTTCCTTCCGTCGAACGGCAGAGAGAGAGAGAAAGGGAAAGATATATATATATATATATATAGGGAGAGAGAAAGAGAGTTACCTACCCGGATAGGTAACGTTAACACCAGCCAGCGGCGTCAATGTAGTTAGTACCAAGAGACATTGCTCGGTTGGGGTCGTGACCTGAGCTTCTTGGTTGTGGTGATGTAACCAGTAACAAACGGCCTATTGACTACAAGAAAGTGTGTGGGTGTGTGTGTGAGTGAGAGAGAGAGAGGGGGGGGGGGCGGAGATAGGAAAGAAAACGAAATATCACCGCTTAGTAAAACAGACAGTGACGAACGGGTTACGGCGAATACGGCGAGTATATAACACATCCGTTTTCCTCGTTGCTGTTGTCGTTGTTGATGTCGTCGTCATCGTCGTTATTGTTATTGTTGTTGCTGTTGTTGTTGTTGTTGTCGTCACCGTCGTTATTGTTGCTATTGTTGTTGCTGTTGACGCCGACGTTAATGTTGACGTCGTCGTTGATGTTGTTGTCATTGTTGCTGTTTTTGTTATTGTTTAAGCGTAGCAGTCGGTGCCTCCCCCCTCTGTCGTTCCCTTCGTTCGTTCTACGACGATCTTTGACCTACAACACTTTGACCACTGCAATGTCCAGTTGTCGAGCTGTCCCCGTCGAGACTCACGATTTGCAGGCCGCTTCATATCTCGTTGCCTACATGGGTACATTCTAAGCAAGTTAAAGATCTCAATTCATAATGTGTCTGCCGTGCTGCATCAGTTCTTCTCTGTTTCTCTCTCGTCGTACCTATATGTATGTAGACAATAGCAGAGTATATATATATATATATATATATGTATATATAAACACCGTTCCCCGTCGAATTCTTCGCTTTCGACAGATGTCTTGCCAAGGTATTTGTATCTGACGACAAGCGTCCGTTCGCTACACATTAGGTTCATCATGACTCGGTGAGGCCGGCAACCAAGCAGTCAACGGCCATCAACCAGGACTTCCTAGCCTGTGAACGCCGGGCTTACCCGTTTGTGACAGGCCTCGAACGGCCTGGCAAGAGAGAGCCTACTTGCGGGACAGAATATGGGTGGTCAAAGGCAGAAAGGTAAATAAACAGCAGCTAGGTTGCACCAGCTAGGCCACCAGCGTATGTCAGCATCTGTATGTGTGTGTGTGTGCTTCTACTGGTTAGTTGTATAACTATGTCCTAGCGTTGTCGTAATCGCCAGCAGCTCATTATCATGCCTTGTCTCCACTGTAAGCATGTGCACGTCACGCTATTATCAGCGTGATCATCTTCGCACAATGCCAACTAGTCGGGCACCGGCGGTTTAGGCCTGTGACACGGTTAGTCTTACTTCTAGTATTCTTTCAGTCTCTCAGCCCCCTCTCTCCCACAGCCTCTCTCTCTCTATCGTAAAGGGACGCCCTGCTTCATAGTGTGCTTCGTAGTGAGAGTAAATTACCCGTCTTCTCCGTCATCATGGCGTGGTATTGCAAAGAAGCGCGAAGCTCCTAGCTAGTATATTGTTGACTAAGCAACTGGAGGCGTTTCTCGACGACGTGAATGGCTTGCTGGGAGAGCAGCCGTTCTCGTGGACTTTAAATCTGCATTTGACACAGCGTCGCGGAAACTGATTGTAGACAAGCTGGCGTACCTTGGAGTACCGCTCACATTTCTTCAGCTAATTGCCTCAATCCTTTAACAGGTTACAGTTATCCCTTAGATGACGAAGGGTCTGAGCACGAAAATTTTGTCTAAACGACAGGGGTGGCTCCGGGGGACGATCTCAGTCCCTCCTATTCTCTGTTCTGGTTTCGAACTTGCCAATAATAATCACTAAACGACTCAAGTTTATCAAGATGTTACTCAATACTGACAATTTGGGTCTGTTCTCCAGAAACCGCTTTCACACTCAGCAGGCGCTTGCAACTTTGCAAAAACATGTGAATGCTAATGGCCTAGTAATAAAATGTGGATAAAACGAAGGCTATTCAACTCAGGGGAGGCGGAAGGCTGGACAGCGATGAGTGGCTTCAGGGAAGCTCTGTCGAGTATGTAAAACACTTCGCCTACCTAGGTGTCTAACTAACAACCACTGGGGTTGTGTTTTACGAGGCATGTCAAGAAAGTCTCAGTAAGAGTCTTATGCCATTTCACATTGTTCAGACATCAGAGCGGTTGTTTTGATATAAAAATAGGCCCCACAACTGGGTATGGAATACAAGCGATATGGCCGTACCTCAGCCTAGCGAACCTTGTTGATCTCGATAGACTTAAAGCTGCATTCCCCTCACGCACCCTGGACGTCCACAGAACAAGCCTTAACCAACTTGTCAACCTGGCGTTTAATCAGTACATTCAGAATTAGAAGCCGAAACTGGCCGATGTCAATCTAGCCTTCTTTATGACACCTGCCCTCACCTCGGACACGTGGAAAGATCTCAATATGGAAAATCGTCATCTTACTCATCGATTCGCTGTGCATGGGTTTCATCATAAAATTTGTGCTCGACCTGACCACCACGAAGCTGACGAATCATGATGCACTTGTCAACGTGGCGGCCATCAGTGCACAACATATCATTTACTTAAATGGTCCAATTCGGTTTGTGTAAACCGTCTAATATAAACAAGTTTATAATACCTGCTGATTTGTCAATAAACTACGTATTTTGCATGAGTTTAAAGGCCTCACTGCTGCGGAAACTCTCCGATGTATTTGGAGCGTCGTTCGGCGAGAACATAATTTAAAAGTCTTCTTGTTACAAATGGCTCGCTAGGTTCCGTTCCGGCAACTTAAGCCTTCTGCCGTTCCGGAATGCCTATTACGCTCGAAGAAGAACGCTTGTGCAAAGCTGTGAAACAGAATCCCCGAGCGATTACGCGCGAATTAGCCACGGACTTCGGGGTAACACTCAACCATTTTCGCGAGGGCAACAAAGTGGAGCGTCCAGTAAAAGACCCTTCTTGGCTTGCCAGACGCAATTTACCGCGCAAGGTAACTTAGTGGCAAAGCCATTGCATTCATTGCATGAACACCTGGAACAGCCACTCTTATATTGGTTTTCATGGTCTCCAATTTGAACAAGGTCAATGCCGAAGTGGACGATGGTCGGTCATGATCAGACAAAAATAAAACGAGGAGCACTTCAAAGAGATGGTGCATAACACCTACCCAGTTGTTAATTAATTACATTTACAATATATATATATATATATATATATATATATATATATATATATATATATATATATATATATATATATATATATATTGGGTTGGTTTTTGGATGGATTTTTAAAAAAATTGTTTTTCACGACAATGTGAAACGTGGAAGATCCAGGTGCGCCTCAGGCCAGCCTCCCCGGAAACTGCCAAAGGGCGTCCATTGCCGCCCATTCGTGCGCCGAATGGTAAACACGGGTGTCTACTGTGATCGGCTTGACCGAGTTTCATTCACCGTTTTCGCCGGACATCTGTCGATCTACTTATTCAGATGTCCGTTGCGCCACTTATGCAAATGTCTACAGAACTATCTACAGCGAAAAAAATCGCTTCACCAGCAGCAGTAAAAGCACACGTGGAGACATTCTTCGAGATGTAGAAACAAGAACTCTTTGCCATGAGAATCGATAGTCTGGTTCAAAGATCGAAGAAGGTTGTGGCTAACAATTAAGAGCACTTTCAATAAAATCGGTTAACTTGTCAATTATTTTTAAAACGAGTTAAAAGTTGAAAATTATTGTTACTTTCTGTTCTAACGTAGATCGTACGTAATCTAAAAAATATAACATTACTTACTTATATCTATCGTCAGGTTTACATCTCAAGTCCCTTATTGTTCGCCATGTCATTATCTTTTAAATATTTTTTAACCTCTTCCGGTATTAAGATTGGTAATCTTTCTCTCCGCATATATATAAATATATATATTTGTTATTTGCTTGACACGCTTTATATATATATATATATATATATATATATATATATATATATATATATATATATATATATATATATATATATATATATATCATGAGAGAATTGACTAGAGAAGCAAAAATGAATTAGAAGCTAGTCTTAACCTTAGCTCAGGCTTCGGCCAAGCGTTTTTTTTAACTTGCTGGCTCAAGTATTTTACAAGTAAAGGGTGGAGGGCAAAGCTGACGACATATTAACGTCAGAAGCAACGGATCTCCAAAGAAGGAAAAAAAGAGCCGTCCACTCGTCTCTCCAGTCGCTGACTGGATGGTTCCCTTTCTACGAAAGTACGGCACCTATAGACGAGGTACTACACCTCGTAATGAGGTGACTTGTACCTTGCCCACGCGGATCGACGAGAATATCTCTCTCTCTCTCTCCGCAACGGGACCTGGCGCCTAAGAAAGACGACGCAAGCAGGCCAACCCCCGAAAGCTGGCTGGCTGAGCGGGCCGGAGCTGAAAACGAAGATTACACCACCAGGGTCGTGAACGAGACTCATTATTCTCTAGAGGGAACGGCCCGTGTACCAGTGCGAACGCACAGAGAATGTGTATTCAAACTGGTCAGGGAACACGTACAGTCAGTCAGTCTAACCTGTGCTTCCACAGGCAGGTTTCAGAGCTGTGTGGTAACGATTGAATCCGAGGTTCAGGTAGACACGTGTGCATTCTGCAGCACCGGCTACGTCGATAGGGCCCTATAGGGCCTAAACAAGATAGGCAGATAGCTCGCACCCAACAAGAAGTGCAGAGCTAGAGGGCGAGATACGTGTGTTCGAGTAATGCTCTGCTCTGGAACAATGATTTGGATAGCGGACTCATTTTATGGAAGTCCGCACGCGAGCGAAAATAGAGCGAAAGGATGTTGAAACAAAGACAGAACAACGCGCGTATACGATTTATAATGAAAGCCAGATCAGCCACATTCTTTGCACACAAAAATTATACCACAAATGGCCCGGTCGTGAAGCACGCCTAGTGGGGACACCATGCTCTTAGCAGGTTTATACATCCCCCTTTACCTAAAGCATTGGGTGTGTTAGAGATACACATGTATGACGTCGAATGTGATAAAAATAAAATACATTATTTCTAGTTGGCGTGTATGGTAACTAATACGTGATGTTTCAGATTGAACAAGCACACACATATATATATATATACATTCGCCATACGTATAAACATTGTGCTGGTTCGTTTTCGGAACTTTTCCTCTTTCGGATCTCTGGTTAATCTATTTATCGATGTCTTATCATGATTGCGGATATTTCCCGTTACAGACAAGTACCCGCAATGTTACAGACGCAATGCATAACTGAATTGCAACGCCATATGGCCATGTTAAAGAGGCGGATATGCGCAAAAGGTCACTCATTTACCGTTCTGCTGGTTAAACTACTGCGGTACTGTATATAAAGCAGTATCCATAACTACTACTATTCGTACGATTACTTTTATTATTATAAGCATTGCCGTCGTTGAACCTGTGAAACGCGGCCAAAAATTGTCTCAGTTCGCGCAAACTTTAGACGCAGCGTCGTCTCCGTCGCAGACAAATTGTGATTATATGTATATATTATATATATATATATATATATATATATATAGATCAGCATGTTCTAGTACTTTGATTTAAAAAAAACTGAATCGAGATCACCCGGTTTGTTTTGCTTAGAAGCGCCATCAATCAGCTCTACACAGGTCAAATTTGGCGTAAATAGGTGCCAGCGTTTATTGTTTGAGTCTAGTTGGAAAAATTTAAACAAAACAAGGTTTGCCGATTTTTTGGGAGCCAATCTAGAGCTGCTAACATGGAGAAGCAAATAACCTGCATCAAGTTGTGTGCTAAAGACTAAATCATATGTTCTAGAATTGTGGAAATGTTACCAGCTGCTTATGACGAAGCGAAGGTCATTCTAAAATGTTGCATTTCCAGCAAATGAACGCCCGTCGAGAAATGTTTGTATTGAACCTGCAGGCGATCGCAGAAGGCCCTGGGATTGCTTCAGAGAGTGACCACAGGAGACGAGTCATGGGTAAATGATTATGACATCGAGACCAAAGCCCAATCCTCCCAGTGGTGCTTCCAAGGAGAGTCAATCGGAATATTTTGATTGCTTTTTTTTTCGACCACAAAGAAGTACACCTTTCACGAATTTTTCCCACCTGGATGTACTGTCAACAAGGGACACTACCGCAAAACCCTTTAAGAAGATTGCGGCGCAAGAGGCCCGAACTCTATGCAGTCAACTCTTGGGTTCTTTTTGGCCTCGAGTCGAAATATTAAGGTTCTTATTACTCACCTGCTGGACTAGCTTAAGTGTAAGGGGGGGGGGGAGGGGCTGAGCCTCCCATGGTATCGAACGCCAGTGAGTTAATATCAGAGTATTTCCTCTGCATTTACTAGCCTCTGCCAACGTAAACGCATGACCTGCTCGGTTCGCGCCTGGGCCGCCTATCGAATAGGATAAGTCGGTATTCGACCTGATGGACGTTGTTGCCAATTGCTACTGTCCATTACCCACAAGAGTTTCATAGCACCTCTGTCTGCCTCTTATGCCTCTCTGTAGTTGCCGGGGGGAGTCGTATTTAGGTCGTGTCGATCATCTTTATTATTACAACTAAGCATAGCTAACAGCAGCAAAACGAGCATTGCTTATTAACAACGGCTACCGTACTAACAGCAATAGACGCACCCGAGACAGCGCCGTTCCTTCCGACAGCATAGTGCGTAATGCGCACAACTCTCCGTTTGCTCTCCCTGCCTAGTATTATACATAGGCTCGTCGTAAGGATGGGCTCCACGGAATGCACACGGCTTAGGGCAATCGCGGGGTAGCGCAAAGGAGCGTTTTGCGAAACGCAGTGCAGTCCACGCAACCTTAAGATGATGCCAGAAGAATACTCACTGACCCATTACCGCCTGAACAGTCGCCCAGAACACCATCGCCTAACTATAGTCACCTAGCCATTGCCTAACTAACCAACCAACCAGTTATAGACTGGCTAGGACACGCGGTTAGCAGCAATTGGGCCAAATGTTAATAATAATAATAATAATAATAATAATAATAATAATAATAATAATAATAATAATAATAATATTAATAACACGGAAAAGGCCTCGCATGGGATGTATCCATCTCATGTACGGCGGCCTTGTCGTGCATCTACGCCACAGCACAGTTGAATCTGGATGGGTTGCAGAACGCGCGCACTCTGAAAAATTAGAGAAGTATCTCAGAAAATTAGAGCTATAAAGGGGAGCTACCACTGTGTGAGACACACTCGGCTCTACCAGCGCAACTACAACTAAAATGCTGAAGGATATCGGCAAAAAATGCGTATAGAAGCTGTTAAGGGCGATCTATGCGAGGCAGATGTTTTTGGGACAGATGATGTCGTTGGCCGTTTGAAGAAGGAACGTGTCTTCTATCGTAGGCGCCATAAAAAAAAAACAAGTGATATACGATATTGACAACATCAACAACAGAAACAACAACGCAATAACAAGTACAGTAGCAACAACAAAAACTACAACGCTGGCGAAGACGGCAATAATCATGCCGAAGAAAAAATGTTGTCGAAACTTGCTTCCAAAAGCCCAAAACGCGCAACCAAAGCTAAATAAATAGTTGCTTTTTAAGTGGTGTCCGCACCAGCCGTAATAGGAGACGCCTGTCTGCCTAATGTGTGGCGAAGTAGGGTCAAATGGGCCATCGACTTGCTATTACATAGAATTGCCTCGGCAGCCACCAACGATGTCTTTCTTGGCGCGACGCACGTTTGTGCTAATTAATCGAACCACATTTGTTCTCGTCGTAAATCGCAATTGCTGACGATCTAGTGGAAATATCTTGCTTGGTCGATGTATCCGTGGCTGGCCAAACCAATGGTGAAAACAATATATATATATATATATATACATATATATATATATATATATATATATATATATATATATATATATATATATATATATATATACATGTGTTACTAAATATGTTGGCATTTTTGATACTTCTAAAACTGCTATATCGAACATTGACGTCGAAAGCTATTGAACAGCTTAAGATAAAAACGGAGAAAGCTGAATAGAAACAGTGTTCCGATATTTCGTAACGACCGGGCACGTTTCATACTGATTATGTCAGCTTACAGCATTAATTATGGCGAAACCTATGAAGGAAGCAAATCATTTAAGTTAGTTAAGCAAGGGCACGCCATTTAATAGACAAATATATATATATATATATATATATATGTGTGTGTGTGTGTGTCGTACTGATACTGCGAAACTTCCTATGAAGGCAAATGCCGGAATCAGCGTTAACGAATATCCGCCTTCTGTACTTCTTCGGATACTCAGGCTGTGCTTAGCTATTCGCTTAGCAAGAACTGGAGAGTAGATTCCGCTCGATGTGGCGGAACTTATAAGCGTCGTCATGAGATGGTAGCGATGGTAGCTCCCTATGTCACCACCATACAATCGTATCTGACCCTATGTGAAATCCGTGCCAACGTTGTCAACGGTGATGGCGAATGCATATAGCAGTATGACAACAGCAAAATCACCACCATCAACAACAACAGCAACAACAACATCAACGAAAAAAAATGCTTTGCCACAGTGGGGTCGTAAGAAAAGCTAATAAGGCTTGGAGTATCCAAGCATGTTTGGAAGAGTTTGAGAGCCCTATAGATCCAACTAGATTGGGAAACAGTAGGAATTCCAATAAATCTGAAGTAAGTTTGGAAGAGCCAACTCGAGGCCGACAGAAGAAAAGGGAGAAACTTTCAAGAGACACTTGGTGACTTCCACTTCCACTCACACTGCAACCTATGACCGACGCGGAATGACATACCATCAGTTGATTATAACAATTTTCATGGAAACTACTTTAGTTTTACCTCGCTTACCAGCGACAGAAATGAAGTTTTTTGACGTGACAGCTATTGCAAGCTCGTTTCCCGTTCAATATACTTGCACTCAACTTGATTGTGCGCTTGGAATTCGGGGCATAGCTAGTTTCTAAAGTATTTGTAGCACATGCTTAGCACAGTGGGAGCCTACTTTTAGTCGTATAATTCGTGGTAATAGTATATTCGTGGGGCTTGTTTACTGGAGATCACTGGTGTTTATGTAGATGATAATCAAAGGTTTTCTATAACGTGGCTTATTACCTTCATCAAACTTAAACGTATTCAAATGATACGTGTTGTTGATGTGAATCACCGGGGGTAACATTACAACGTTTCCTGATACTCTAGGGTCGCAACGTCATACGGCATGAAAAAAACCACTGTGTACTCGGTTGTCTGCCAGAATTTTGTCAGAGAACTTTTGCCTAGGTTTTTCAGACACAAACAACGCACACACCATGCGTTGGAGGCCATATATTTTCATATCATTTTATGAAGTCAAAAAAGCGGTGATATATATATATATATATATATATATATATTTATAGGTGTGTGCATGACTTAATCTAGTTGTTTTTTGCTTAACGAAACAGCTTTGCAACAAAATCTAAGACTGTCCTGGGATAACGATTGGTCATTTCTTATGTTGAGACGTCTAAGTCATCCAACTGTGAGAATACCAAATTACCCGGTTCTGGTATGTTGTTGTTGTTGCTGTTCCTGTCTTTGTTGTTGTTGTTGTTGTTGTTACGGCTGTCGCCGTAGCGGTTGCTGCTACGAACGCAGATCAGTACAAGACTCACCTGGAACCATAGACATCAAGGCAGATACATAGTTAGCATGCAGATATGATTGTCTCCGTCTGAAGATTTGCATTAGATCATAAATCATGCGTCTCTTTCGCTCACTCGCCAGACCACCTCGATTGACTCGAGGTCGCGCTTATTCTCTCTCTCTCTCTTCTCCCCTGTGTATGTATATAATATATATATATATATATATATATAGATAGATAGATATATAGATAATATATATATAGATATATATAGATATATATATATATATATATATATATATATATATATACATATATATATATATATATATATATATATATATATTATATATATATATATACATATATATATATATATATAATTTTTTTTCTGTCTACCTTGTTTCTGCGTCCCCCGATTTCTTGCGTCTCTCGATTATGTCGGCCACATTGTTCTCCTATTTGGTTTTTCTGCCACTGTTCTCAATAATGGGATCGTACCAGACACTACGTCATGCTTGGTTAGCTATTATAGCTGCGCGGTGAAGGATCAGCCCGACCCCCGGTCGCATCCATTTGTAACAACGCAATCGACCACCGCATTGCACTTCACATACTACGCTTAAGCTCACGCATAGGTAGGTCGCCATCTTTTACTTCGATCGCCGCGGACTTTGAGTTGCAAGCCTAGCTGAACGAGCATTACTGTAATAATAATAATAATAATAATAATAATAATAATAATAATAATAATAATAATAATAATAATTACGATAGCAACAACAACAACAATACTAGCAATAATAGCAATAATAATAATGGGAATATGCATGTGATGATTATGATTTTTTTTCCGAGACGTTGAGAGCGGCCATCCGTTTATTTGTTCGTTTGAACGTTACGCTCCGCTTTTCTTACCCTTCTTCCATACTTTGTCAGTCTACATACTTCTGTTTGTGCGTTGCCTGCATTGTCATTCACTGCACTGTCTATCACAGACAAAAACAGTTGCAAACAGGCCTAAACAGAATGAACATAATCGACTAGCAGGCACCATCGTCGCATTATTTCTAAACCTGCTCAATTATCTGTCCATCTGTGAACGGAGGACTGATTTTGGCCGAGCTATTGTCATTGCGTTTACTCAAGTAGTGTGTTTACTATGTATGTACAATTAACTCCTATACCTCACCTAGACTACAGTCGATATGTCGTGCTGATACGACTATAAGAAATTGGCGCTTATAGCTATATATGGAAAAAACATCACTGTTATATATATATATATATATATATATATATATATATATATATATATATATATATATATATCTTGATATACTAGGCGGGTCAAAACGTGTTGCCGCGCCAGGGAGAGTCTATTGAAAAATCTAGATAGACCAAATCCAACAACAAGGTTTTTAAACGGATCTTTACACCTCTAGGGAATCATTATCTGCGATTTTTTGCCACGTGGTTCTACGCTCAATAAGGATTTTTTTATCAATAAGAAAGGTGCGCAAGAACGTCCAACGCAAAAGGCCTGAACTCCGGGCAAACAACTCTTGGATCCGCCATGCCGGACAAAGCACCGGCGCACATATTGTTACTGATATCGGATTATTTGATGAAAAAATCGATTTGCCGCACCTGAATTTGTGTGACTTTTCCTGTTACCAAACATTTAAGGAATTTTCAAGGCTATGAAAAAGATATAAAAAATATTGCAGGAGCAACTATGTTTCAAAGACGTTGTCCGAAAAAATGTTTCAAAGAGTGGGGAAGAAGGTGGCACAAGTACACACACACACATATATATTTCTCGGAAGGCTGATCGGCAACCCTGAAACTAGAATTCGTAGAGTTGTTTCTACTCGAGACCATCGTTCCTAACATTTGCGGAACTCGTATAAAGTTATATACGCACATAAAGACGAACATGCTTACAGGATGCGTCCTACTACTTTCGAGACGATGTGCGGCTCAATGAGGTACAATTCAGAGCTCTTCGAGAATCGGTCATGCCAGACACCGGCGTTCTCTGTTCGGAATCTCATAGGCGGGTTGCTTCAACTAGACTTCAGTTGCGCCAACTCATTGTTGACATACAGAATCACAAATAGAGAGGCGCGCTCACAGCCTACAATTACGCCGCACGTTTACCGCTAGCGCAGCAATAAGCGACGGGAGTGATTTAAATCACTGCATTGATTTAACGCACGCTTGAATGCTCTTTCTATGTCTGTGAAATTTCGCAGCTTGTTCTGGTCGGACTGTTGGATAGTGTTGTTGTCGGTGCTTTTGTTGTTGTTGTTGTTGTTGTTATCGTCGTCGTTGTTGTTGTTGTTATCGTCGTCGTTGTTGTTGTTGGTGGTGATGTCGTTATTGTTGCTATCCCTACTGTAACCACATTTCTTGTTGTCTTTGTAGTTGTTGCTATTGCTCTTAGTGATAATCGTAGACTGAAGCGACTGGAATCCAGGAGGAACAGATGGTCTCAACTCCTTGCCTTGTGGTCGCGTGGCCGTGCTAACCGTCGTCATCCATCTTGAGCATAGCCAGCACAGCTGATACAAACGGAATTGAATGCACAGATATATTCAGGCTGAGCACGTGACTGACGACTCGGTGATTGCGTCGAGTTTAAAGGTCGAGCTGCGATAGCTGTGCGACCGTTTGGTGCGTATGTGAGAATACCGACGAACGTCTTCGCAAGGTAAAAAGGATACAAATAGATTTGACCGCACACTATTGATTGATCGGCGGTCGTCGAGGCGTTTGTAGGCTTCTGTTCTAGATATGAAGCAAGCCACCATCTCTGATTTTAAACATCTATGCTGTGTCCATAGGTCGGTGTTATGCCGGTGCGAGACGACGCTACGATGGCAAAAATTGTTGCACGCCTAGCGAATGTTCGACTGGGGATGGGAACTAGCGAAAACGCGATCTCCGCAGGTGCAGTTCCTCGCAGAAATGTATATGCTAACATAGAAACCCGTAGCGTGTGTATACTTCCACTGCAAGTAGGCTAGATCAACCGAACAATATAATCCAGACGCGAATGCCACCTTATGGTTTCCTGGAGAACGAGCCCCAGGTGGCAAGCCCCGTCTGGATTATATTGCATATGTTTTGCGCTTAGCGATCTGCGCGAGCTCAGTGTTCTGTGTCTTGAGTAGCATGTTGTCCGGTAAGGCCAGTAGCCTCGGCGATGAACTAAAAACTATGGAATTGGTTTTTTTCGGCATTAACAACTAGTCCGAAACTGTTACAAATGCTAATTATGTTGTCAAAATTTAGAATTGAATTTGTGCAGACCTGTATCAAAATTTCGATGATGATCTTTGAGATATAATTAACGACCGAGATCGGCTTATAATCAGTTTCTTTCACCCTCTCCTTAAATAAAGAACTCGTCGTAGCCTTCAACCGTGATAGGAAGCTGCCAGACTCAAACGAACGTTTTATAATGGCGTTCAGAGGACCTGCGATTGATTGAGCTGCTAACTTCAACAGTTTTGCAGGCCCCTCCGTGACACTTCGACCCTAGTTTGCCTTGAGGCTGAAAAAATACCAAGAACCTCGGAAACAGAGACAGCAGAACGTGAAAATGCATTCCCTTTTTTCCCAAAATCTTGGCAAGTATGGTTTCTATATCCCTGCTCTTCTCGAGGTGCTCTTCTTTCGTGGTATTGTTCCAATAGTATTCCTAATGTGCAAATGCTCTGCAATTTTAACCAGATTACCGCCGCAAACTAACGACGTGAAAGATAGGTCCACCGAAACGTTGGGCCTACCATACAGTCAGTTAATGAATTTCCAGAGTTGAGAGTGGCCACGTAAGAATTAATAACGATTACGATAGAATGCTGTCCCAGCGCGGATTGCACTGAAATAGCGGCGATGACTGCATAAATATATATGCACACCAACCAGCGAAGTACGGGGTTGTAGCTTAATTACGTAGGTTTACACGTGTATAGTGTAATGTATATATATATATATATACGCCCGAGTTTTACGCCCGACAGGTGGCGCCGGAAGGTGACCCTCCTCCGTAGCCATGAAGCTATGGACACTTAGAACGAGACAAGCTTTGCCTCCCTTAAGAGGAAAGCTAGCTACATTCTTGAAGCCGAGAAAACTCACGCGCCTGTAAGTCATGTGCGCTTATAAATAATTTTCTAGAACAAAGTGACAGCTCGTCGAGATCAATACAGACCCACATTCAGAGCTCCCTCCTCTCCCACCACCACGAATTAATTGCCGTAGAGATAGATACAAGGCCTCCTCTTCAACAAGAGAAGAGCTAACACAGAAATTTCAATCTTCTGCAGTTTATGCAAAGTAACAGTGGTGCTCTCGCATTACAGCGTTACATAAAACAATTTAGATTTGATCAACGGCAATCGGTGTCTATTGGAAGGGAAGAGACGTTACATGCTTGCCGCTGGAAAGCTCTATAGTCCCTGATCTCGAATGGAATGATCGAGGGCAACATTGAGCACCTCGGAGAAGAAACAGCCGCAGTTGCTAGTATGATTTAAAAAAAATATTTATGTCGAATGGCTGTATCAAGCATTTCCACGCCTTACACATTACCATGACGATACCCTAGGGACAGATCTTGCAACTGCCACACGTAAACTTTTTGCGAAAACAATTATCGTTGGTACATGCAACTGCTTTGTGAGTATGCCGCCAATAAAGCTATCATATATATATATATATATATATAATAGTTGTTGTCGTTGTTGTTATTTCGCGAGGCATACGTTACCTACAACTAAACAGGCGCACGGATGCGCTATCTTTCCTTCAATCTCTCTCTGTCGCGCTCGTAAAGGCTACATATTCAGTATGTAGCCTTTACGAGCGCGTTAAGAACGCAGTGTGTATTGCGCCGCTGGTGCCGGAGCGATCTAAATAATCGGGGAAGGAGCTGCTTATGAGCAGCTTGTGCTGTTGAAAACTGAAACAAGGCGATGTTCGATCCAAACACACCATATGCGTACGCATAAATACATGCGCTTGCAAACGCATCCTTCCTCCTCAACTACTACTATGGCTATTGGCTATATGGATGCAATTGCAAAACTATGCAAAAAAAATGCCAGACTGGTCGAACTATGGCAAGTCTAGCTATGTTTATATATATATATATATATGTATTTATATATATATATATATATATATATATATATATATATATATATATATATATATATATATGTATATATATGTATATATATATATATATATATATATATATAAGGATGCAATGTTGTGTTTTATTAGCCTGTAGATGTATAGTGGCAATATTGTGACTTTGTGTGTTCCCACCACCTCTGTTGCGGTTTACTGCAGAGGCAGAGCGAAGCTGAGAGCAACGAGAACCCGTTTTCTTCTTGGGTGGGATTTGGATCTTCTGGCAGCTTCGCGCGTCGTCTTGGCGCGATGGTGGTTGTCGCTGTTTGTTGTTGTTATTGTTGTTGCTATTGTCGTTGTTGTTGTTATTGTTGTTGCTATTGTCGTTGTTGTTGCTTGTTGTTGTTGTTAATGTTGCTGATGTCTTTCCCGTCGCTACTGTTGTCGCCGTCGGCGACATGGCAATTGTCGGTCTGTCCCGCCAAGGTCCTGCAAAAGGTCCTCGAATTCAAGTACACGGTAAGCAAGGGCCCACGGTGCAAAAGACTCGTGAACAGTACGGATGTCTGTTGCAGCGTAAGTGTGTGTGTGTGTGTGTGTGTGTGTGTATGTCTTTGTGTAAGTGTTAGTTCTGGGCTCGAGGGTTCGGAGGACCGCTTGACACAAAAACGGACACCGCTTGGTGCGCAAAGCATAACATGTCGTTAAAGCTGGACGCATTTGTGTTCGTTTTTTGTTGTTGGACTTTTTGTGTTTAGCGGTGCAACAGAACACGACACGACGTTAATTACCGAATCATCGGGAATAGGCGTAGAAAGTCTGAGTAGAGTTGGTAGACTAAAAGAGGGGGTGTGGGTGGTCGTGTTTATAACGCAGGCTGCTGGTGACAGCACTATGGGCGCCACGTTGTTGTTGTTGTTTTTGTTTTTCTAGCGTGAGGGACAAACGAAGAAAATGAAGACGCTGAAGAAAGCACAACTGACAATAAGCTCTAGGATACTTTGGTTCATTTTCACACTCCCATGAGGTCGAGTGGAACTTGACGAACTTCCGCGGGGTTCAGAGCGCGGACTTTGCGTGACCAAATGGAGGCTGACAGAAGAGAAAGACGCTATTTTCATTGGGGTGGCCAATTTTGGTGAACAATAACGCGTCTCCGCGTTATTGTACGCTTTCCTGCTACAACATCACAGACACCAGATTGCCGTCATGTTGGTAGCGCCATTTATCATTATTATTCATCATGATCGGTGTTATCTCTCACTTGTAGGAGTACATGACGGGGTTTCGATGACGCCTGAAACTTTGGCGGAAGTTGACGCGCTGCGTGCTTTGCATGCGTTTTTGATACATTCGTTGCAGGCAAAAGCGCACGAGACATGAACTCTGTGACTGCAAAACTTCTCGTGTCGACTTCTGTTGGAGAGCGTCGCTTGTCAAATAAAATCAATAATCAAAATGGAAAAGTGAAGAAGTGAAGGCGGAATTATTAATAATACTTATAATACAGGTCCCTTCTAAACTGTCGGGTGGCAGAAATCGCAGCAGATCTACTTTTATTATATAAACATATATTTATGTATTTATATATATATATATATTATATATATATATTATATTTAAAAAAAAAATATATATATATATGTATATTTTGTATTAATATTATTATTTGTTTCATTCGTATTTATGTAGTCAACATACTGTTGTTAGATTCAAACGTGTTGCCTCGATTTATTATTATTATTAGAATTTGTTTTCATTACATTGTTCCTGCCCTTTACAACTGTGACGGTTGAACCTTCATTGCTCACTAGCTCAGCCTATAGCGCCCGCATTGGAGGCCGCGTTCCCGACCACAGACAGCCAGAGACAGTATCTGCCTGAAAACTGTGCCTCGCGTCGATTTCCTGTTATCTTCTGAATGTGTTTAGCTAAAAATCATAGGATGGGAGATCAGTGGGTCCCGAGATCTACATTGCGATAGGAACAAAAATGTCTCCCTCCTAGCTAGTTCAGAGCATTTACGCGGTTTGCGCACGTTCCTGTGATGCGCGTAGGATAGGCCGCCGTGTCTAAGGCCATCATGCCCTGCGCTAGGCATTTTTATATGCTCATAACGGGATAGTTATTCCATTATTATTATTGCTATTATTACGAGGCATGATTCTGTCTCGCCTCTCCTCATTATAATCATACAATACAAAGTCTCCTTTATTGAAAAAGGGGTGTTGAAATCACATTGTAGTCTTTACACTCATGGGCACTTCGCGAAACTCTCCATGCGAACGCGTTATTCACCACTTCCACATTAGCAACTTCCGGTGGTGTAATTGACATACCAGTACGAAGATTATTTGGACGTACTGTGAAAAAGATTCTGAAGTTATTACTCCGGATTAGCTGTTTAAAAAGTCTCACGTCAATTCGCATTTGGTACTCGCTCACGTTTGGGAGTACGAGACTCTCGCGTCTTACATTGCAACGCCATGCGACTCGTTTGACAAATTTATCCTGCACTCGCTGGCGCAGTTCTACAGATTTTCTAGAAAATAATGCCCACACGTGTGAACAGTGTGTCCACTTTGGTACAACAAACGTATTATACAGTTCTATGTACATTGCTGGGTCATACCCGAAAAACGCTCCAAGAATGAGATTGCACAGGCGAGACGCTGATTTTACAACTTCGGCGATATGAGATGTATACTTCATTTGACAATCAGATGTAACACCTAGGTCTTTGTGTGTTGACATTTCAGGTATACTATGGCCGTTCATAAAATATGTGTCGTCCTTGACTGTTTTCAGCACCGCACATTTAGAAGTGGATATTTCCATTCTCTTTAAGTAGGCCCATAGTATTTAGCACGGAATAAATTGCCTTCTGTAACTCGGCCTTGTCTTTGTCGTCTTTAGGTCGTCGGCATAGAGCTTGTAAATCACGTCCGGCTTGCCAAGGACGAGTTTAAGGTCTTGAGCAAAAAATTGCATACATGAGCGGCCTTAGGCAGGAACCTTGCGGGACTCCAGAGGGACATAGAGACATAGCACTTTTTGCCCTGACCTTAAAGCTGCTATCAGTGAGATAGGCTTGCTACCAATTTCGAACCCTAGGTCCGATACCTAGCGATTCCATTTTGCTTGGTAAAATTTGGTGGTCCACCCGATCAAAAGCACGCAAAAAGTCAAAGTAAACGATGTGGAGCGGAGATCCGTGACTTTGCACCAGGGCCCAATCATGAGAGACCTCCAATAATTAGGTTGCCGTCGATCGCCCGATCGTCGATATTATTCATATTATTACTATTATTCTAAAGCGGTCGCCGGGAACTTGATACGTTTGCACAACGCTGCCTGTAGAGCTTGTAAACATTGGCACGCTAAGAAACATCGATACGCAGGAACAGCCTAAGAGAGTGTGCTTGATAATGAACCACAAGTCAATGATCCCTCAAGACTTAGGTGTGCCGTCTCTCGCTCGAGTTCTGTCAATGGGACAATAATCTCGTCCGGTGTTTGCCGGTACGCCGTCGCTCTCTCGCTGCTGAACCGCCGCCGAAGACGCAGCCGCAGCTACCGCCGCCGATCACGACCATGGTGACAATGACAATCGAAAGAGTACGGGTATCGCTTTGTCGTCGCTTAGTTTGACGACAAACACGATGAGGCACTTCACTGTGGCAAATACTGCGAACAGAACAGAAGCCGCCATCACAACCACGGATAGTGAGTGCTACGACTAGTGCTCTTAATACACGACTTACCCTAAGGTAGAAAAAACGTCAAAGGGCCTTGACACACACACGCAAACATACGAGGTGTGTTCAAAAAGTATCGCGACTTTTGAATTTTCGCGGGTTACGTATATTCGAATTTCGATTTTTTGTGGCGTTATGTTGGTACTCATGTCTCTCACTTATGCCGACAAGCTCGGCCATTTTGAATGTTCACTTAATTGTTGACAGCTGCTTTGCTTGCACGTGTTTTGGATCGTCTTTGATTTTTACCTATTCAAAAAAATGGATCAAAGAACCTGTATCAAATTTTGTGTGAAAAACGAAATTAAGTGCGCGGATGCATTCCGAATGTTGACTGTGGCATACGAAGAAGCTACCTTGGACCGAAGCAACGTTTATCGGTGGTACAAAATGTTCTCAGAAGGCCGAGAAGATGTGAACGACGAAGAGCGTGCCGGACGCCCGAGCACTTCAACAACAGACGAAAAAATTAATGAAGTGGAGAAAATGGTATTGGCCAATCGTCGAATCACCGTTAGAGAAGTTGCTGAGGACCTAAACATATCGATTGGCTCGTGCCATTCGATTTTTATCAATGATTTGGGCATGAGACGGGTCGCCGCGAAATTCGTACCAAAATTGCTCAATTGCGACCAAAAACAGCATCGCATGAACATTGCTAATGAGATGTTGAACTCTGTCCGCGACGACCCAAATTTGCTCCAGAGGGTCATAACTGGTGACGAATCGTGGGTTTATGGTTATGACGTGGAAACCAAAGCTCAATCATCTCAATGGAAGCTGCCGCACGAACCAAGACCGAAAAAAGCGCGCCAAGTTCGGTCGAATGTGAAAGTTTTGCTGACAGTTTTCTTCGATTGCAGGGGCGTGGTGCATCATGAGTTCTTGCCACAGGGTAGAACGGTCAATAAGGAATATTACCTGCAAGTTGTGCGCAATTTGCGCGAAGCAATCCGCCAGAAACGCCCGGATTTGTGGAAGAACAAAAATTGGCTTTTGCACCACGATAACGCCCCTGCTCACACATCGTTGCTTGTGCGCGAGTTTTTGGCCAAAAACAACACACTAATGATGCCGCAGCCACCGTATTCCCCAGATCTGGCCCCCTGTGACTTTTTCTTGTTCCCTAAACTGAAGAGGCCCATGAAAGGACGACGTTACGCTACGCTTGACGAGATAAAGACGGCATCGAAGGAGAAGCTGAACAAGATAACAAAAAAATGTTTTTTTGAAGTGCTTCGAAGATTGGAAAAACCGTTGGCACAAGTGTATAATATCTCATGGGGATTACTTTGAAGGGGACAAAATAGATATTCATGAATAAATGAATAATTTTTGAAAAAACACAAAAGTCGCGATACTTTTTGAACACACCTCGTACACACCTATGCACATATCTATGCACATATCGTGCATAAGCAGTAGAGCGTCGTTATATGGGCGTCATACAGAAGTGTGGAAAGATACGTGAAGTAGATGTCTTGAACGCTGTTATTGTTGGTGTTGGTGTTGTCGATACGCGTGTAGGCAGTGTAAAGCGAGTGCAGCTCAGTACCGTTTAAGCGAACGCAAACAGTTCGAAAAAACACCGACGATCTTTTTCTCGGATGAGATGATTGCGACCGTTTGCATAAATAGCCACTGCAACAAAAACGACGGTTTTCGCAGCAGCTATCTGAACAAGTAACAGTGAACAAGCCAGAGATTAAACCAGACAATAATTTCAGATAATCTAGGTAGAAGTCTATGGCTTCCCAAGTATAGGTGTCCTGTTGTTGAGTTTCCGGTTTTTAAAGTTTGACAGTCGCCATCATTTACTTGTCAAATCCGGCGTATTTCGATATATATATATATATATATATATATATATATATATATATATATATATATATATATATATATATATATTTAGTATCAAAGTAGGTCAGACTTGTGCGTACTAGCACAGCATAAATAGTTACCTTCTCTAGGTGAACTCACTTCGAAGCGCACCAGAAGAGACTATAGCAGACAAATGTTTTGCAAACAACTAGACGAAATATGATGTAATAGTTTCTCATCGTTTCTTGTCAAATGTTTACGTCACTTGTTGTCTGACTACTGCTAGACAAATTGAGACCAATGACTGTGGATATATATATATATATATGCCCTTTCCTCGCTATTATGCTACTAAAAAATAAACTCTTATTAGTACCAAAAGAACATAGGTAATAATTGCATTTTAATTAAGCAAAATAGTGCACTAATTTTAGAAGTGAAATTGGATAGTAACATTTGATTGAATTGACAGACAGTTTCTTTTATACAAAATTATTTTTCAATAAGATACCTATTTATTAATAGCATAGCAAATCAAGAGTTGCGGAGCCTTTTCTCTATGTGCATCCATCGAAAAGCTTTGACGAGGAGAGACTTCTCAATTCCTACATAGTTCACTGGCATTGTGCCATTGTGCACTCGCAGCCGAAGTGGATCACACGTTAGTGCTTAAGCCAAGCTACTCAAAGCTTTTTTCAGCGTAGCGTCAAGCTGTGTGTGTGTGTGTGCACGTAGGGCATTGTAGGTTTATTCTGTTATTAATTTTTTTTAGTTAGGCTTCTGCTTATACGTGTATTGGTTGGGTGTCAAGGAATGTATTGCTTACTGGATATATAATATCAGCCACGCGGCAAACTTCAAAGGCATCTTTTTCAATCTCAACTTGCTCTCAGCCAAATCATTTTTCTAGCAGAACGACTGATTCACTTGGGTTCCTCTCTTATATCGAAACCCACTGGCAGTGTTCCACGGTATCAGGTTTAGACGTTTCTGGGAATTTCCCGTTCCCAAGGCAAGTGCACCGCACAGGGGAAGGGCGGAAGGGGGTGGAGGCGGATAAGCCTAGATAAAAGATAAAATATGTAAACGCCAGATACAATAGTATTACTGGCGGATTTCTATGCTGGCATGGTTATGTGTCATCTTTATATTTCAACTTAAATTAATACAATGTCAGTATTCATAGTATACATATGATTATGCTGCTTAATATTTGTGTTGTTGTTGTTGTTGCGTGTTTGTGTTTGCAATCTGCTCGTGCTTTTTGCTGCTAAGAAATTCGGAGTTCAGGTTGTTATTACTGCCGTTAGCCGTGTCTGCTTGCGTATTATTATTATTATTATTACGACGACGACGACGACGACGACTATTACTACTACCACTACTGCTATTCGAAAGGCGACGGTGGTGGTCTTATCGTGGCCGTCGTTATTCTAATGATAATCTGACCATTATTGTGACCATTATTATTCTTTACTACCACTACTCATGCTGCACAAACTGTGGAGGCGTGTTTGCGCGTGTTTACCGGAAGCGTCGTTGCTTCGAGACAAAAACAGCCCGGCACTGGCCGTTGTTGTTGTTGTTGTTGTTATTGTTGTTGCTGTTGTTGTTATTGTACGCTCTCCTCTTTCCCTTTCCCTCACCCCGCCCCCACATTCTAAACATACACATGCACAATCATAACATAATATCTCCCTCTCTCTCTCACTATTCACCCTCTTTCTCTTAAGAGAGGGAGAGAGAGAGTATATCCATGCGTCTATCTCCTTCTCTCGCCTCTGTTTACCTGCTGCACTTTATCCAAATGTCATTGAAGGCAATTATTGTAACAGTGTGTCGTCTGCTCATACTGCTGCTTTGGTGGCTGTTGTGATTGTCGGGCCGGACGTTAGGTCGTCTCAAGGTCATGGCGTCCTCGAGTGGGCGAACGGGTGGACGGGGGACGGGTGGACAACGGAACGGGTCCGTGTAGGCTGGTGGTTGCAGCCGGCAGTTATTATACCCTTAGCAGGCTGGCTGCACTAACAGCCCACTCGCTCGCTCGCTTATACATAGGCATGTCGCTGTGCTGCACAACAACAACAACAACAGCAACAACCACAACAACAACAATAACAACAACAACAACAATAACAACAATAGCAACAATAACAACAATAGCAACAATAGCAACAATAACAACAATAACAACAATAGCAACAACAACGGCAACAACAACAACAACAACAACAACAACAACAACAACAACAACAACAACAACAACAACAACAACAACAACAACAACAACAACAACAACAACGACGACGACAACAACTGTTCCACCACCGCCGGCGTCGCTTTTGCGACAGCGCAAAATCTCCGTCGCGCCATAGGGTCACCTTTGGCATGTACAAATGTACACCCCTAGAGACATGCGTGCATGTATACGTATGCATAGTTCTCGTATATATACATATACCCGGTAGTGTTACGACGTGTATATATATATATATATATATATATACTGAGATCTTACAATTAAATAATACATTAAGAAATGTCATATATATATATATATATATATATATATAAGCTGCCAGTAATACTACTGTATGCGGCGCTTGCATCGACACGAAATTACTATGTTGCTATTTGTTGTCGTTATCTTTTATTGAGCTCATATAAAAGTTGTTCCAGTTATTATGGCCCACCGTATATATATATATATATATATATATATATAATTTGTTTTTTCTTAACTGACAATCAAACGACCATACGCTGCTGCTGCTGCTGCCGTCGCTGCTACCACAGCAGCAGACAAGCCGCGCTGTTTCTTTCCAGTGGCTTCTTGCTGGCTTTAGAGGCGCGCGTAGTTTGTTTACCAGGCTACATCTGTACATCCTTCAAAGATAATCGCCTTGATGGATCACCTTGGAAAGCTGCATGTAGTAGTTAGTATGTCTGACAGACAGCCAGCCACCTGTCACACAGGTGGCCACCCTGTGAGACTGCTTGTTTAGCTAACCTGAGAAAGAGAGAGGCTTACGAAGTTAAACTCCTTCTGCAGTCGCAGGACCCCACCGGGCAGTGAATGGAGCTCGGCTATCATTAAATAGCTGGAATGTTTTCGAGCGAGCGAGAGGCAGGCATTTAAAGTCTTGCTCGTCTCAATTTTGAAGCAATAGTGTAACTTAAAATATATATATATATATATATATATATATATAACTTTTACTTTGTCCCGCCAGTATATGTATACATCTTTTCTAAACGTTGCGATTGTAAAATTGTTGTGCATCCATCACAGACATCTTTCCGCTCGCAAAACAGTAAGCGTATGAGATAGGAGCCCACAAAATATCTGATACAATATTGCTGACCTCGGCCAGAAGCAACTGATAACATCAACGTCAACAACAGGTTTTAGGTAAGCACGATAATTCCAAGCAACTAAAAAGTGCCCTACCTGTAACAACAGGGCCCGAGCAGAAACCGTATATATATTTCTCAGGGGACACATATGATTGATTGAATGCATTAGATTAGAGTAGACGGTGTGTGCGATGTGGAAGCTTCGTGACGGCTAAATGGACGCCGTTTGAGTTAACTTGTCTGGTTTGCGTAGACAGCTTCGCCGGTCGCCTCGCTTGGGAGTCTTTTTTCTCTCCTGAGGACCGTATCAGCCTTACGAAATATCTCCGCGCACTTTGTCTGTAGGCCTTTTACTGCGTCCTGCCTTCGGCGGTGATGTGGCCAGTCCCGGAGCTTTTCCGCAGTCCGTCAAGGTCCTGCGGTCGGCTGACACACACGCCTTCCCTTACCATGCTTGCCGGAACGTGACCTATATTCACTTTCATAGACTTTGTGCCATGATGACCTTTCATGGACTTTGATGCCATGATTGTCTGTAAACTAAAGTTTTCGGGCTGACCCTCAGCCAAGATTTAACGCCCACGGAACTGTTGTTCACATTGCTTCATAGACGGACTACCCCCCATAAATACAAATGTGGGGCAACGGTGGGGCTCGAACCCGCGCACCTATGTGTCTCCTCCGGTTGCGAGACGGAGACTTTGTCCACCACGCCACCGCGCTCGACCGGCTGTTTGTAAAGCAGCTGCTTAATTGTTCCGACAATTTTGGAAATCCTCCGAAAACTTCGGCGGCAGAGTCGTCTGATCGTCTCTGCGCAACGATCGTACATCCAATAGCGGTAGACTCTTGCTCAACTGTTCTCCTTCTTTATTTTAGCTGTTTCCTCGTTGTAAACGGGCCAAAGGCCTGGCACTGGCCTTTACCATTTAATGTCGTAAATCCAGCAGTATAGTAGACGTGTTCTGTATTTTGGTCAGCACTACATAGTGAGTCTTAAGTTTGCTCGGTCTGCGCGGAGGTAACAACTTTGCAGCCACTGCTTGTGAATAGTAGTAACTATATATATATATATATATATATATATATATATATATATATAAATATTTATATTTATATTTATATTTATACATATATATCTGTGAGGCTCCAAACCCACTAAAATCCAGTATTCCTTTTTGCCCCTTGTCGGGGGCGGTCGCAGTGCTGTCTTCCCTAAACATTTCACCTGGCCAACTTATCTTCCTGCTATTAAGGCTGTTCAAATTTGCGCGACGGTTTTTTTGCGCCTCGGAGAGAACTTCAACTGCAAATCTTCTTGCAGATGAGCCAGGATTATGCGCACATATAGACAAACAAGAGCGGATCAGCAAGTTATAGTGCCTTGAAATTTGCCGCCGGATCGCAACCTATAGGGCCTTCCGGTTGGTTTGGCTACGAGCGCCTTATATATATATATATATATATATATATTTGAAAAAAGATATATATATATACGCAAAAATTGTATCTGCAAGACGACTTGTGTCATTGACCTTGAACTTGCTGGCGATCAGAACCACGTCTAGTTTTTGACAGGACGTTACGATAGCAGCAATAAACAAGTACTTGAACATGCCACGCGTTACAGAATGCCAACAGACAATCGTAAGCAAATATCAGGTAGAGAGAGAGAGAGAGAGATCGACATCATTCGGACAGCAGTTGCTGCCGCATCTTTGACCGTCCGTCACTCTGAGCTAGCACCATCCGCTCTGCTGATCGGTTGGTTTTCGCGCGTATACAATGCAACCTCGCTATCGCAGGCCGACACATCATCCAACGGTACCCGTTGTGGCAATGTCAAGGCCGCTGCGGCAGCAGCAGTAACAGCAGCAACAACGGAAGTTCTCGCCGTCGTCATTACCATCACCATCGTAACAACCACCAAAAAACCGACAAAAAGAGCAGCAACAATAACAACAACTTGAGCAGCAACAGCAATAACCACGAAAGCAGCAGCAGCAGCAACAACAACACGGCCCAGTGCTACAGAAGGGTTTGTCGAACGCCAATGAGTTTGTGTCGAACGCATGCGGCTGCGGCTCGTCGAAGTGTGGTCGTTGTTAAAACGTAAACAAAAAACAAGAAATAATATATATATATATATATATATATATCTCAGGTATCATCATTCACATGAACATTTATTCATTGTAATTAATCACCGACGGTGGGAACATGACAATTGGGTCCCTGCTCAGGTTTCTATCCCCTATCTCAGGTTCAATATCGCGCACTACTTCTTGTTGCCCTCGGAAGCAAGCGCTCTCTTTTGCTGCCGAGCAGGGACAGTTTGACTTTTCCAAGAAGCAAGCCTCGCGTGGAAAGTTGGCTGAAAAAGCGCATTTTCTCAAAAGCCTACACATCACTCACCAGTCACCACCAGTGGACGAAATTCGTTTCATCACTGATCACTATTGACGGAATCGTTGTCACACATCAAACTCACATTAACAAAGTCTTTCAGATCCTATATATATATATACGTGGGAACGTATTTGTTTGTTCAGTTCATTGATGTCCATACCTAGCAGACTGGAACGAATGGATTAAATCGGTTTTCTGTTTGCTGTAAAATCGAAGAGAGAAGGACGTCTGATTCTCGATCAGTCAATTACCAACGATTATGGTTGGTGGCGCGGGTATGCGGTATCAACGTAAGGGGCAGTCATGGTCTTCCCACAAACCACCACCATGATCATATGCGACAAATTAAAAAACAATCACACATATGGTGACAGTTTAGCACCGACGTACTTTAATGGGCCTGATGCCTGACGACACACTTGTTGACACATTAACGCACAGAGCTGATTGATCGCTGTCTGGGTCGTCATATTGCCGACGGTTTCCCGACTCTGGAATCTCTTATTCTGTTCCCGGCTGGTTCTGTGCGCAAACGCCGTCTCCGACGCCGACTGAACGACAACGAGCCATCTCATAAAAGAGATGCATACTAAAAGAAGTCGAGACATGTGCTGTTGCTTTGTTGCACAGCACGCAACGATAGCCCTTTCGTACGAGAACGGTGTACTCCTTGGCGAGGAAACAACGTTCCACTCGTGGAGTACACTGTAAAAACTACGTGGACAAAAAGTTGCAGTCGTCGATGCAGTGCAAGCTATTCGGCGCGGCATTCTCCTCTTTATAAGATAGCAATAATAATAATCATAATTAAAATTAACGTGTCCACTTACGCAAGATTGTAATATGAATTGATAAATAAAAGACAATCAATGGGAGGAATGCAACGGAGCATGCTGATAAATAATAATAATAATAATAATAATGATAATAATAATAATAATAATAATAATAATAATAATAATAATAATAATAATAATAATAATAATAATAATAATTATTATTATTATTATTGCATTTGTGAGGTTGGAACAGATTTTATCGGTTTCAGTAACAGTAATCTACTTACTCATCTCCTGGCGCTAACTATGGAAGCGTGGTTGCCGTCTATACGCAGCAAGACAACATAGTTGCCTCGAATAATGTCCTTCGCGGTGGCCCGCTGTTTTTGCCTCCGTCCTACTCGCCAGATTCCGGACAAACCTGGCCGTTTTACCGCTGCGTGAAACATCTGATTAGCCATAGTGTATCCATAGCTATCGCGGCAGCCGTAATAATAGACGTTCTTGACGTTTGCGTATTTACGTATTTATCTTCGTTCACTCGCTCGTTTTCTCGGCAAGATGCGCTAGTAACGTCGTACCTACAGATTATTATGACCTAGATAGGAGGAAATCACAGTGCAGGACATTGTAGCATCCCACTCCAGGGCACTTGCCATGCGGTCGCGCGGTCAAGTCTCTGGTCGGTATTTAGTTTGGAGCCTCGGGGCTGCAGTGTTGCGGGCCTTTGCGCTCTTCTAAGGGCGCGTTTTATTTGATTTCGTTCAACTCTGTATGCCTTGAAAGTCTATCAGAGCTTTTAGCGCGTAACCGTCACACGTTGGTGGAGCGCTTAAATGTCGCGCGACTGACGGCAACATCATGCCACAGCATGTAACGGCCCTCTGCCTCTCGGGTTATGGTTGAATAGCATAGCTAGCTTCAGTAAATGAAGCGAAACGAGCTAAGTTTACCTGCATGCGTATCTAATTGAGGTAACTACCCCCAATCAAAAGCGTAAAAATCCATATATTAACAGTGCATGAGAAGTGATGAATATTTAGGTGCTGATCTTAATTCGTTATTATTATTATTATTATTATTATTATTATTATTATTATTATTATTATTATTATTATTATTATTATTATTATTATTATTATTATTTTTATTACTATTACTACTAGTTTTATTACTGTGATTTTTGTTAGTTTCTTGTAACTTGATAACTTGACAAGTTATAAAATTACAAGAAAATATTTTTAAAATCTTAAAATATTTCGCTTGGCGCCGCCGTGTCGCAAGCTCACGAACTATTTTATTGGCCGAGCTAGTGAACCAAGCAACGAGCGATAAACGTTGCCAAAGTATTACTGTGTCGCTGGTCGGTCATTAGCGAGCAACACAAACGGATGATGATGATTATGATGATGATAAAACAACAACAACAACAACAACAACAACAACAGCAACAACAACAGCAACAACAGCAACAACAACAGCAACAACGACAACAGCAACGACAACAACAACAACAACAACAGCAACAACAACAACATGAGCATTTAGCTATTCTGTCGCTATTCTCTCTGTTGCGATGTTGTTGATTTGTCTAGACGATTCTGTCGTCTGGCTGTCTACGACTACACGCTATATACATACATAGACGTCTAGATTTTTTTACTCTTCTATCCGTTTTCTGTCTGCCTCCAACTCGCTCTTCCGCCGAGGCCGTGTCTGCTTGCCTTGCTTACCGGCCGTCCGATGACGACGACGACGCCGCCACTCGAGAACAGCGACCCGACCCGGCCATTGTGGGTAGGCATTTAGTATTAGATTTGCATGTCGTATGACGACACAACTTCTTCTTCGTATATGTGTGTGTATGTAGAAATGTGTGTAGTAGGTGTGTATGTGTGTGTATGTGTGGCAGCAGCAGCAGCAGAAAAACACCAGTCATAAAACTAGATCAGAAGAAGCCTGTAGTAATGGTCGTAGCAGTAGTAGTAGTAGTAGTAGTAAACATCTCTATTATTGCACAACGCTCGCAGACGAGAGGACAGATGCCCACGCAGTCGCCTACCTTCCTACACGCAGAGATACGGCCGGCTATACGACGGTAGGTGAGCAGCAGCAGCAGCAGAAGCAGTAGGTAGACAACCTAGCCAATCAACGAAATGTGCCCCTACATAAAGAGACCAAAAAGAGTAATCATATTAACACGATTACGAACAGTATTAATACGATTATTAATAACACGAATATGAATCATGCTAACAATGATGTCTCCGATAAGACCCGAACGACACCACGCGACATGACGCGACGCAGCGAGTAGGCAGCGAAACACGCAGCGGAGACAACAGGGAAAAGAAGACAGCGCATGATGATGATGGTGATGATGATGATGAATATGATGACGATTATGATAATGACCATTATCATGATTGTGTTGTATTCTACATCATCATCATCATCATCACCGATATCATCACTTGTCGATCCAGTCGAAATCTAGCCTATTATTAAACCTAGCCAAGTTACGTTGCGTTCCCGTTTGTCTTCCTCCATAATACAGCTGCGATTCGTTATTGCAACGTTGAACAAAATAATAATAATAATAATAATAATAATTAACCATGAAAAAACGAGGATACACATTCACACCTCACAATTGTATTGTCCTAACACATATTAATGAAAATAAATAATAATAATAATAATAATAATAATAATAATAATAATAATAATAATAATAATAATAATAATAATAATAATAATAATAATAATAATAATAACAAACAATCCAAACGCAAGGTAGGGAACAAAGCACACAGCAGTTTTCTGTAGCAAACCAATGACAGGACGGAAAGCGCCCAGCACTGTCACCGAATGTGTCCTAGGAGTAATAGCAAACGTATTTGCCTTCTTCACGAGCACGGTGTGTCAATATGAGGAGAAAAACCATGGTGTGACGTCCGCCAAGTGATTTTCGGCACAACACTTTGAATCTATCGGAAATAAATAATAATGTAATGTGAACACCTGCCCTACAATTTAAATGAAAACAAACATCAATTTAATTCGAACAGCAAAACGTACACGAGTTTGACCTCGATCGAAGTCAGTTGTACGAGCAGACAAACGTTTAGCAATGATGATGGATTATCTCTAGTCGTCTCTCCTACGACAATTATAGCTGAATACCTATGACGTCAAAGCGTATATGAATGTAGTTCTGACTTAAAATGTCAAAACATTTTAAGTCATAAATACTTTCATATACGTTTGCTGCATATATATACAAATATATATATATATATATATATATATATATATATATATATACATAAAGCAAACGTTTACATGAGCATACACACTGCTAATACGTTAGCTTTTTTTTTTAGCTTAGTGGTATACATCCTGAACAAGATGTTAAACCCGTAAAAAATAATATATTGAATGAACGAATTCGTCGTTCGACAAACGGCAGATTTAGCAGGAGAACATTAGACGATAGCATGTATAGACTGCGTCACACTGATGTACAAAATGTCTCTCTTGCGATAGCGTTTGAGCGTTTGATTGTACTGCGGGGGCATCGGACAGTGCGCATAAAAGCAAACACAAATATATATATATATATATATATAAAGTATACAATTATTCCAAAGTGTTCAAGTAGTTGAAGTATAGTATTAGGGAGAAATGATAGCTAGTTGGGTGCGGCTACGATAAAATGTACGTATACGAACTGAATGCAAAGGCCTAGTAAGAAAAGCGTGTTTGATTGAATAGGCTTGATATTTCGGTCGTCCGAGCATTGTACTTGCTTACGCTTTTATAGAATGCCATAATGTTGGAATGTTTTCCTAATCAATTTATATTGTACAATCCTGTATAAGTGAACGTGTTACTTTGCTTGTTACTTGCTTGCGCTTATACAAGTGAAGTGCTTGTAAAAGCTCAGACCGTGACTACGAAACCCACGATAACGGCTCGTCGTCGTCATAGTCGGTCCTTATTGTTGTTATTACGGCAGCGTAGTCGAGGTCGAGGTTCAGCCTGGTGGTTCAGTGCGGCTAGTTTTCAGCGGGTTTTAGCGATCAGCAACAACAACAACAACAATAACAACACAACACCTACCTAACGATAAGGCACCGACGTAGCCATAATGGTTAACTAGCCTAGTGGAGGCGGCGGCGGCCACAGCCACTATCTCTGTACAAGTGTGGACGTCCGTAGCAGAAAGCAAACATGATGATATAATGGGCAACTAAAAACAAGGCACAATGTGTTTTCTCCTGCTTGTCTTTCTTCTCTTCATTCTAAAACCCTGTCTTCCTTCTTCTCACCACTTCCTCTTTTCCCTCCTCTCTCTCTCTCTCTCTCTCTCTCGATATATATATATATATATATATATATGTGCCATTCTCACTCCACTTGCGTGTTCGTCTGTCCACGTCGTTGTGTTTCGACGACAGTGTGTTTCCACTGGCGGTCCATCTCGGTGTGGCCGTGCGGACGGCGCGGACAGCTCAAGTCCGACGGGGGGGGGGGGGGGGGGGGACTGCCTGCGTTCTGGCCTAGAGACGACGATACGGCGACTGTAGTGGTGGTTGTCTAGAGAGATCGCATCAATGTAAATAAATGCACGCGCACACACTCACGGTGGCGGTGGCGGCAGTAATATCTGTTACACGTACGACCACAACAACAACGACAACAACAACAGCAACAACAACAATAACAATAACAACGTCAACAAGAACGTCAACAACAACAACGTCAACAAGAACGTCAACAACAACAACGTCAACAAGAACGTCAACAACAACGACCACAACAACAGCAACAACAACAACGACTGGACTGGAAACCGAGCGACCGGCGAGACCGGCGATAAACGGCCAACGCCATTGGCGCTACCATGGCGACGGCGGCGGATACCACCGCTGCAGCGGTTGGATAGCAACATCATACTCGTCGCGGGGTATCTGTTGTACAGGCGTTGCAACCGACACCGCCGAAGCTGGCTGCTAAAAAGGCAACCTCGCCACCACGGTAATTGGCCACTTAGAAGAGAGAAATTACTCTCAGACACTGGCCCCATGCATACAGCGTACGTATATGTATATATATATATATACGTATATGTATATGTATATATATATATATATATATACATATATATATATATATATATATATATATATATATATATATATATATTTATATTTATATATTTATACATATACATACATATGTATATATTCATGTATTTTATACATTTTTATCGCAGATCGCTCGGCCGATTTTTACAGATGTAATGAATCACGACGTGAACCCTTCTGTCAGAGAACGGATCTTAACAAGAGTCCTCAAATGTATGCTAGAACGCGGTTGCGGAGCGTCGTTTCTAGCACAGAACAGCTATCGAGGTCACTCGATATAACACACAACGTGTTATAAAGTAGAAAAATATAAACATATTGTAATCTCGAGAAGCAAGTGGACCCTCGAGCGAGGCATACGAATTTTGCGGTCAATTATTCACCCTGCTCGAAAAATAGTACCTCGCCTTTGTAAGTAGGATTAATTGAACACCACACATGCACAGAGTGGTGAATGTGGACTTATACCTAGCTAATTCTTTGATATTTAATTAAATTATACGATGACAAGCAAAGCAATCGATGAATACGTTCACTGTAACAACAACAACAACAAAAAAAAAGTACACACACTTACACATGTGTTTAAAATGCATAGTCAAAACGACCTAAGCCAAGCAGGTGTAAGTAGTTTTCACCTAGGTTTGTATATAATGGCTGTCGCCCGCAGCAAAGCAAGCTAAAGAACCCGCCGCCGCCTCGCGGGCACGATTGAGACAGACAGACAGGCATATCACATCAAAACAACTTCTTTAAAAAAATGTTTTTAATTCTAGGCATATCACATAAAAAATGAAACGCCTTATTCAACTTTTCTACCAGCTCGCCCTGATCCTAGTATGGATGTAAAGTAAAAAGTCAAAGTAAAGTCACCGTAGCGTCGTTTTCCAGCCGCAGATGCGTCTGTCCACGACGCAACGCTGTGTGTTCTGGCGTACAATATTCGCTATCCAAAATAAGCATTAATGGCAACGTCCGGAAAATGACATTCTCTCTCCCCCTCCCTCGTTTTCTCACGATCTCACTGGAGAGGGAAAATAACCAACGGTATGACCAAGCCGATATGCCGGCTGTGGGCGTCGGCAGCGGTAAGCGCTTAGAGCAAGTTGCGTATGTAATTGCGTTAGCTGGTAATTGCTAAAGTGCGGCGTAAAGTGGCAAAGATCTATCCAGATGTTGGCCGTTGAGCTGTGCTAGAGACGAGAGCAAGTCTCTGAATTCTACACATACTGCATGATATACGTTGTCGTGTCACGACGGCGTCGCAGCCGCTCTGAACACTGGACTCTTTTTACACAAAGAAACGTTTTTGGGGATGAAATTCAAAACACGAAACAATTTATTCATTCCCCGATAAATCGTAATGTCGCAGCTTCATAGACACCGGCCGCACAAGGTGGCGGCGTATTCTGCCATTGCGTCGAGCGACGGATAGATAATAGGACCGCAGCATCAGCAGAGACTGAGCACCGACTGAATAAATTGTGCTAATTACGTATGTCAGTAGTAAAAGATTGTTTGGTTGTTTTCACTGCTTTTCAATCACTCAGGTCGCTCAACTCAATTAGTTGAAATAGTTCGTAATGCTCGAGGTAGTTGGTGAGGCGGAGCGTAGGAACGAACGCAAACCGCGTTAGACAAATCATGTTATTGTGGCGCGGTTGACGCTTGTAGTCCATAGCCGAAGACCCCACGGTCTTCTCTGTGGTTCCACATTATTGATTTTTATATATATCGACTGATTACATAGGCTGACAGATCAAAGGAAAGTTGAATTAGATAAAATCGAAATGTCATTCGTATGCCTGGCGAAAGCACTGTATTTTTTTTTTTTAATGGGACGTTGCGAGACGTGGAACTGAATATCGTACTCGGGCATGTGTTTTAAACGTGTTATATTCCTTTATTTTAAATTTAGTTTAGCACTGCTGTGCTTGCAACGCTCAATTTGACCAATACTTATAGCCGCCGCAACCGGCCAAACGTATTGGCGAATACGTAATCATATACCATATACGTTCATACGTGTTCGTAAGTATGTCGAAGGTAAACCACTTTCTCGCTGATCACTCAAAATGTACAGCTTTTTGGCAGGGGACAAGAAACAGAACGGCAAAATGCATGCACGTTGGTCTGGGTAGTGTGGAACGTTCAGGCGTACTAAAAACCTCGTAGTCCCCTAACCTACACGATCATCATCAATCTGTTTACATTCCAAACTCCAGCCAGTATTAACCAGACCATTACTGAAAGCGAATTGCTTTCTGCTTAGAGAGAGAGACAGAGGAGGATAACAAAATCTAATAGGAAGATAAATAAGTTTG
>QVRM01000291.1:0-50120 GCA_003439945.1 Dermanyssus gallinae | reverse complement strand
AAACACAATTACAATAATAGCAACAACAACAACAACTTGTATCGTCACCCTCGCTACTATAGATTTTAATTGGACCGACTACGCTTGTGATAGGCAAGCTTATTTGAAAACCAACGGAAATGTTTTGTACTTTACTTCGTGGATCGCTATCATATCGCTATTGGTACTGTTATTTCTATAGCTACTGGTACGGGTCACTAGCGCCGCACAGCGTACTGTTAAATGGCTTTCGTTACTTGGTAACTTTAACCTAAATGGCAATGGCAAAGGCTTGCGCAGATCGCCTCGAAAAGGCCGTTGGCATGTCGAGATATATATCTAGGGTTTGTCCAAAACAGCATTCCTTGGGGCGGCAGCCTGGTCGTTGACTCGTAATTGTAATAGCTCCTGCCGCACTCAAATGTAGTCGTAATTTTTCATAGTGTAAATGTGTGGAAAATAAGAAGAAGCGTCACAAAACCTACTGATATTGCTAGCAATGTTATCGCTGCCATTACCAAGACAACGACGATACGATAAACTATCTTAACTACAAATAACGTCACTGACTATGACTTACTGCGACGACATCGTTAACCAGACAATAGTCGCGTTGTTGCTACCGCCGTGGCTGTTTGTTGTGTTGTTGTTGTTGTAAATTTGCTGTTGTTGTTGTTGAAGGGTTGTTGCTGTGTGTGTAGTAGGTGTTGTTGTTGTGTGTGTTGTTGTGGTGTTGTTTTGTAGGTTGTTGTGTGGTAGTGTTGCCGGTGTTACTGTTGTTTTGCTATTATTGTTATTGTTAAACCGCTGGTTGTGGCTCGATTCACTCATGTCACGACAGCGCCATACCGTCGAAGTTTTTCTTCTTCACAATTCACCCGGTAATCGTGGCCGAACAATTTCGCTCGAATGGCCGTCCTTCTACCTACAATGATGGACGAGCAGATTGATCCACAACCGGGTCCGACCAACATTTGCATCCATTCCGTTTCAACTGACCCGCGCTCGCGTCTGCAGCAATGTCTGTGCAAGTGTGACACGCGTATGCTGACAACATACGTATGCTGCTCGTGTCTTCAAAACGTTGCCCTTGGTGTAATTGTAATGCAGTTTCCGGCCGAAGGCAAATATAGTCGAAAATTGTCGTTCCGAATCAAGACGTCTCTGCGATCTGTCCTTCAAATAAACGACGATAATTAACACGTGCCACCATGCGAGCAGGTGGACTGGTTTTACTGCGGAGTCTGTTCATGTTTATGCACAGCGTTTGCTCACAAGACTTGCCGAGGCTGGTAGAACATGCATGGTTGATAATACTCTACTATGTCTACTATGACAATAGCTTTGCCTTTGTCACAGCAGACATAGACAGAGCAGATGTACAGTGAATACATTCTTCTTAATAATACTTAGGAGATAACCGTTGTTAACTAAATTATCATCCACCATGGATGTTCTACCTACCTCGAGCAAGCTGATACTTCAGCTTTTTGTTTACTTATCTTTTCCAATGACGTCCCGATACAGACGGATATAGTAGTTAAACGTTGACAAGATTAGATATGGGAACCATTGTATTAGGCTAAAATGATTTCTCGAGGCAATGGTTCACATCCGAACCAGGAGGGGGTAGGAGAAAACATTTTGTAATGAGTACCGCGCTCGGATTTGATTTTATCATATACTCTCTCCCGCTGCTCTAGCCCCACACCAGCCATAACATGCGGCGGATGCGCGTAGATGAATTTCCGCTTCCTAAAGAAAAGAAGCTTAACTATGATGAGACTATATCAGAACCTTCTACGGTGGGTGTCGCAGGTGATAGGCAGTGATAGGCGCTGGCCATAATAATATAATAATAATAATATATAATAATAAGTTGCATCACCATGTTTGCATGCATCCATGTTAACAAATATGTAACAAAGATGGATCCAAAAATGAGTAATGATAGTATGTCCGTTGGTTTGTGTCGAGCGAGGGAGCAGGCGAATCCATTCACGGCTGACTGACTGTAATAGCCTTAACACGGACGTCATCTTCAGTTAAACAATACAGCTTGTATCGTGCATACGACGATATATGGTCCGCTTTATTATAGTAAGCAAGTCTCATGATTTACGCACAGCTACCGCTATATTTCTACGTTTTAGTCAGCCGTAGAGCAGAGAGTGAATGTTGATTGATGATGGCCACCTGTTATGATTGCGATCTTAAGAACATCTCGTTCGGTTTGGTATATGTCCTGAGGGAATCGAATGCGTGCTTCCTAGCAGCCAAGTCGTCAGCTGCCTCCACAGCATAAGCCTATGCCTTCCACACTATATTTCACACAACCTATTAATCGTTGTTGCTGTTATTGTTGTGGTCGTCATCACTATTTGAAATGATATTTTGTTGTTGTTGTTGTTGTTAGTGGTTGTTGTTGTAAATTATTTTTTTGTTGTCATTCGCGTTGTTTGTTGCCACAATAACTACCACAACTATTTTTATTGCATTTACTATCCTTTGGTAGGACATTTTCTTGCACTTACTGAGCGTGTAATTGTTGTATCTGCTGTTTATTGATTGCTGTTGTTGTTGTCGCCTCCCACGCATTGCTTAATCGTGACACTGAGTCGTCGTAACAATAGTAGAGGTGTTGTTGATGTTACAGTTGTTGTCATTACTGTTGTTGCCGTTGGCATCGGAAGAATAGAATTGTTCAATTCGTATGCCATGGTCGCTTTCGCGCTCCCTTGTCTACAAAAAAAAAGAGTAAAACCAGAGCACTGCTGGCAGCTGTACGCCAATGGCAATAACAGCTGTAATAATTCGTCGTGCTATTTTCTCGCTATCAGCAGAGACCTGCTCAAACTTCGACCTTGGCGTTAGCTGATAGCGACTGTGGGCTTTTTTTAGATTATCGACTTCTTCGATCGATCCGTTATTGCGAACGCAGGTGTATTTTTATCGAGCTTTTTTAGTGATACATTTTACTGTCGAATGAGTTCGACATAAGTGAGATTGCATAAAAACATTCGCCGGGAAAATCGATTGGGCTCGAATTCTTACCCTAAATGCTAAACAGATTTATTCTATGTATCACCATATATATATATATATATATATATATATATATATATTATATATATATATACGTTATGTGTATCTTTTATTTTTTATTTATCAATATATATTAAAAACCTTGTGTAAGTGAACGTGTTAATTTTCAGCCTAGAAACAGCCCTGGTCTGCACCATTCGGCAAGTGATCCAAAAATTGAGATCGCGTTGGCCCGCTGGACGTCAATGGAAAGTATCTAGTGTAAGAATTGTGCGGCTCTCTTGTCCCCGGTAGTTGTATTCAGACGTTCTTTGAATGTATCTTTTCATAACGTATATATATATATATATATATATATATATATGAAGCGAGCACTGCCGAGTGTGCAAACGTATTGTAAATGATTAATAAATCATCACAATATTTGCCATATACATAGATAGATAGATATACGAATCGTCCCAAGCTCAACGACTGATTCACTGCTGACTGCTGAAAAGTTCACTGCTTACCCACCTCTTCTGTTGAGAGGCCGCACTCGGACGGCCACCTTGACCTTGTCGCACATCTTCGCACGGTTTTTTGCTGCTATGCATACGACGAACAAGAGACGAAGCTGATGATGCCGTGGCACTGATGGTTAGCGCGAGGAGCCAACTGGCACGCGCTCTCTTACACTGCTCTCTGGCCTTCTCTAACTCTCTCTCGCGCTAACTGGATCACCATCCAGCTGCAGCCGCAGCAGCAGCCACAGCGAATCAAGCGCTCGAGCAGCTTTGCCCTATTCCCCTCGAGAAGGTCCTCTCATGCAGCCGGCGGCGGTCACGCTAGGCGTCAACGCCGTTAGACGCGCTGTCACGTTCGGCGATGCCCGCCGAGCGAGTGGAAGCCGAAACTATTGATCCCTCGATCTCACCACCACCACTACCACCACCTCATTTCGGTGCGTCTTTCGATCATCGCGCATCGCACACTGCATTCCCTGACTATGATGATTCGTCGTCGTCGTAACCGCCATCACCACCCCCACCAGCATCCTCATCATCATCATGATAGACTTCGTCGTTGTCGTTGTCGTCGTGGTGAAGACACCATATATCCATCACATAACACACAACACCGATGCATACGCATCCCCCGATGCCAGCCCACCCACTTGCCCAGTGCCTACACGCACTGTATCTACACGGCGGCAATCAACCAACCACCTAGCCATCTATTTTGGGCCTTGTTCTGTCCTGTTCCTTGTTTTTCCTCTTCTTCTTCTTTCTCTTTTTCTTCTTCTTCGTCGTCGTCGTCGTCTCCTTCTACTACTGGGCTCTCTTCTCGCTGTTTAACGACAGCAAACACACACATGATTTCATACTACTACGATTCTTAGTATTCCAGGTGGTCGTAGCCAAAGAACAACACCTTCACCAACGTCACCAACATCATCATCCTCATCACCTTCACCATCATCATTATCGGCATCGGCATCATCACCAACATCTAGCAACCAGCGATGATCGATCGACACAATCAACAATCACAACTTCATCAGGCACTTCACAATCACAGCGGGGCAGAGACGGGCAGGCTACGGGAACTCCGACATCTGCACCTCCAACATCTGCACCTCCAACATCTGCACCTCCGACATCTGCACCTCCAACATTAGCAACGCGACGATATCTCACTCACACTGGTACACGTGCTATGACGCACTCGACAATGTCGTTGACGCACGGCTGGCAGCCGGGCTGGATGGGTGGGTGGGTTTGTGTCCTCAAAGACTTTGTTCGCCTTTCGAATCAAAGCTCTTCCTCTACTTGAGCTTGAACCAGTTTCTTTCTCGTTTTCCTGGTCTGTTTCCTTTTCTTTCTCTTGTTCTTCTTCTTCTTCTTCTTCCTGCTACGCTGGCTCTTCTCCCTCTTCTGTTCCTGGTTGGAAATCGGTTCCGACGTTGTCGTCGTGGTCGTTGTGGCGCTGGTTGCGTTTACTCTTCTCGTGCGTGGCGGTTATCGTCTGGCCTGCAACTCGGCGTTGTCTACCCGCAGAACAGAAGAGAACACACAGCTGTTGTCCCAGTCGTTGCGGTTGTTTTCTGGTGCTGCAGGTGCAGTTGTCAGCTGCTGGCAACCGCTCAACTTGGCAACTTAGCTCGCTGCTGTAGTAGATCACTGCACTGATGCTGCTGTCGCGCGAACAAGGCGGCGAGACCGGTTGTCGAAGGAACGTATGATGATGATAATGCCGCCACCTCGTGTTTCATTCGCGTCATCGTGGTACTTGTTACAGTTGTTGTTGCTGTTGTAGCTGTAGTTGTTGCTGCTGCAGAAGCTGATTTTGCCACTGTGATCATCGTCCGTCATGACGACGATGCAATGGTCCTGACAGGAGGACAGATGAATGGTAGGCGGGTAACCGTCGCTCCAGTGCTGCAGTGATTCCAGAGCTGACCCTGTACAGAATCAAATCGAGCACAAGCATGTGCCAGTGTAAGTGACAATGCCAGGTAAAACTACAGCAGCCGCACAAACAGCAGCAGCAGCAGAGGCTTACTGTGTTCTTATTTTTAGTATAATTACGATAATTGCTATGCTACTGGTATAACTAACACAACAAACACGATGAAAACTTCAGCGACCCTAGCATAACTAGGCAAACGCTAGTTCAAGTCGGCAAGATGGTAATGGCGGCGGACTTTCATAGGCAGACAAACAAGAAAAGCGCTGAGAATGCAGCTGACTGGAGTGCTGAGGAAACGTTGAGGTACAAACATGCTGCTGCTGATGGTGATGATGATGGGGGAAATCAATCAGGACAATACTGGTGAAAATCTTTGTCGACATCACTGTTGTCACAAATATATAAAGAGTTAAACGACATTTAAGAGTTTTGTTGTTGTTAATGATACTCTTGTTGTTTAATCCTCTTCGCTGTTGTTGTTGTTGTTGTTATTGTTGCTGGTTGAGAAACCGCGGCCATCGGGCAATCGAAAATCGTGGCCCGCAAAAAACTGCTGGAGGTTCCAGAACCCATTTTAGAAATTCTAGAATTTTATTATTATTATTATTACGCCCGACTGGTACTGTTTTAATAATAATACTACTAGTATTACTACCATTATAAGTTACTGTCATCACAGACGATTTAGAAAAATCTAGTTGCTGTTGTTTCTATATGGTGATCGCGGATTTTGGTCACCACTATTGCGTACCGATTGGAACGGCACAAACCAAATCAGCACAAATAGAACAAGCAACAGCAGCAGTTTCTTCAACCACTACTTTCGTGTCTTGTGCCTCCTCGAACTTGAATGCTCCTTCCTACTTTTGCGTTCGCTCTCTAAAGTAGACAAAACTTTACCATCTGTAGCCCCGGGCTGACACAACTGACGGTAGAGGTCGGTGTTGTTGTTGTCGTCGTCGAAAAAGGCCCCTCTACCCTTTCATCGCAGATGTTACTGCTTCTATTTTTTAAGTCGTGTTCGTGCACGACAGGCGCCTTGGCGTCTCCCCGCGCACAGCCGTTTTGGCGCTGTCCCATCAAACAGCAGCAGCACCAGCAGCAACAACAACAACAAGAATTATACCAACAACAGCAGCAACAACAACAACAACAACAACCTCAGCAATATCGAGGACAATCATATCGACGTTGACAACGACGAGAACGGCATTAACAGCAAAAACAAGCACAGTGGAGTCACAGTGAAGAACACATCAACAACAATATGAAAACGGCGAAAACTTCCAAGATGACTGCAACTCTGCCGTTTCAACAACAGCAACAATGCCAACGAGAATGATTTAGCGCGAGAATAGTTGGTGGAGGCAGGCTCTGTAGTGGACGTAACCGAAGTTTTCTTCTCCTTCTTCTTCGTTTCCAATTCGGGCGATCTCTGGACACCTAGGAGTATAGCTACGATAAAGTAGCGACCCCTGTAGCGCCAACATCAAACCCCGTCTCCCCCTCCGCACCCCCCACCTAGATCACGCAAATAGCACGAAACTCAAATACACGGTGACGGTTAAAGCTGGCCAAGCGAAAAAGGTTACAGCAACAGCACTTTCATTTGACTTTCTTTCACTAGCGCGCCCCCAAGTACCATCAGCATCAGCATCGCCAAGAATAACAATTCACTTCTTCTTTGTGGTGGATTCCTTTCGTTGGCAGGCAGGTAGTGATGATGCACGGTTAATACAACAGCGGTCTTCGGACAGCACAATGAGGACTCGCGGGGGCAATACGCCCTACAACGACGACAACAACAACAACTACAACAACGACAGCAGCAGCAACAACAGTATGCATGCAGCCCGATATGCAGCCCCGACTTAAAGATGGCTGCGACAGCTGTCCGAACTATTTGTCCGTTCTAGCAACCGGAGTGGACGGACACGACACCAAGAAGAAAGTGGGCTCGCCACTCGTCGTTCAGATATATGTCGACCTCTTCGATATCCTGGTTTTCGTTTTCGCCATCAACTGGTTGTCATGATCGCCCTTATCCTACTGTGGTTGTTGTTATTGTTGTTGTTGCCGCCGCCGCCGCCGTGGTCATGTTGACCCTGCGCGCTCTCCAAAGATCATCACTCATGCACTCAGTACGGTCATGACATTACTACACGCTCAGTGATGAACAGCGACAGTAGCAATGACAACAACAACAACAAAATATAACACTATATTGCAGCAACAACTTGCTATTCTTGCAGTAACAGCTTGCTATTCTTGCAGTAATAGCTAGCTATTCATGCAGTCGTCACAACTTGGTGAACTTGCATTCATAGTATTACAAGAATTGTACGTCAGCATTCAAACAACGGTAATAACTATGTATGTACCGATGGATTAAGGATGATCCATTGACGTTTAAAGGTCGATGAACATGCGAGGACCATGAATATTGTCAGTAACCAGAGTAGCTGTGGTTGTTGTTGCGATTGTTATTCTAGTTGTTGTTGTTAAAGTTGTGGCATTATTGCTACACTCTTGCAGTTGTTATTGCCATCATGATTATGACTCATAAATTCGACACTGTTCTAGTCAACAAATCGAAAAGTAATTACCAGACGAAAAAGAAACCGCAACTCAAGTAAGAAGTAAAGTAAGAAGAACTGGAACAACAAGTACAATAGCAACAACAACAATAACAACAAGTACATATTTCGGCCACACTTACAGTTACCCACCCGCACAAACCCCAGTGATGAAGAAAGTCCCACGCAACGACAACAAGCATCAACACCAGCAACTGTCAACACCACAATAAGAAGAACAACAAAGCAACAACAGTAACAACAGTAGCAGCAACAACAACAACAACAACAACATAACATTAACAATAATAAATAATGGCCGTACTCCAGTAACCTCTCACTCAACGTCCACCGTCATCACCATTACCACCATGACCACTATACACGACACCACATGTTACCTTTAGTACCGATGAAATATGGTTAGAAGCATAGAATCAACTAGCAAGCCTTCCAGGAACTAGCCAATGGGTCAATACCACCGGCAGCAGCAGCAGCAGCAGCAACATCATCATTAACAACAACAACAACAACACCAACAACAATAAAAACAACAACAAAGGCAACCACAATAACAAACTCAGTAAGAGCAGCAGGCAGTAGCAACAACACACAAATACACCACAGTTGCAACTCCAGCTGGTATCCCTGCACTCACGATGAGGACAACAAAAACAACAACAACAACAACAACAGACACACAACAGTTGCAACAACAACACCACCACCATCACACAACAGCAGCAGCACCTCCAACTCGTATCCTTGCACTTACGATGAAGACAACAACAACAACACGCACACAATAGCTGCAACAATACGAAAAACAACCACAGCTGCAACAATACAAACAACGACAGTTGCAACAATAGCAGACACCGCAGTTGCAACAACAGCTGCAACAATAGCAACAACAACAGCTGCAATAATGGCATGCACAACAGCTGCAGCAGCAACAACAACAACAACAACAATTCACACACACAACAGTTTCAACTACAACTCGTATCCATGCACTTACTATAGCAACAACAACAACAACAACAACAGCCGATTAGAGACGGCGACCCAGATGGGGCCAGCGGACACACTCAACATAGCACAGTATTCGAACGGACAGCCGGACGGACGGACGAACGGAGAACTGACACAGGGAACAACCCTGGCAAAGGAACACACAAATCATCCGACGGTAAAGAGAGAACGGGAAGAGAGATAAAGGGGAGAGGAAGCTAAATGTAGGTGGTGGAGAAGGTGGAAGTGCTCCAGCTACCCCGCCCGACCGCACCAACAGTGATCAAAGATCGCTGCTTCTATTGATTCGTTCACAAGACTCAACAAGTCTACAAACGACGTTTCTCGGTGGTGTCATCTTTGTCATTTCTTGATACACACATAGTCGGCTCATCCAGTCATCGTCGTCGTCGTCGTCCGTAACTATCACAACCAGTCGAAGTAGTAATAGTAATAGTAGTGAAAGTAATAGTCGTGGTAGTTTAGGTATTTTATGTAGTTGTAGTTTAGTTAGTTTATGTAGTTGTAGTTTCGTTAGCTTCTTGTGTTGTACGTTGTTAGCACAGCTTCGTCTACTACTAACCTATCTATCTCGGTCGTGACCGACCACATCGTTTGACAGAATCGATCGATGTGTCAACGTTAAACAAATGGAACGATCACAAACATTCACACCCACACACACACAGAGAGTGATAAGAGCTGGCTGGGTGGCGCCCGTCAACATAAAGCTGGCTCGCTTAACACCAAAACAGCTGCTGCAGCGACAATAGCAACACGTCAGTCGTGGCTGCTGGAGCACAGATGATTCGAATTATGATTACTACTGCTGTTACTACGATGAACACAGAATGCACTTGCTGCACTTGTAGCAGGAGGGGGAACACTGGATGGATTTGGGCGCCGGGACGGTCGAGAAACTAGATAGTATCCTAGTTGTAACAGCTGCAGTAGACACAACAACAACAACAACAAGCGTAGAAGAAGTATTCTTGCATCGATAGATCCAGTTTGACGTCGTTGTCGTTATCTGCAGCAGCTGCACCAGCAGCAGAAACAGCGGAAGTGGCGCCAGAACTCATACTGGATCATGGAGACGAAGAAGTCACGGTGTCGAAACCAGTGTCGGGTAGTTTTCCACGACAAGTCGAAACAGCCACAGCAACAGTAGCAGCTGGCCCGGTCTGCCCTCTTCTGCACATAGGAATGGTGAGAGGGTACAACGAAAAGTAACATTTGTTCTCCACCGCCGCCGTCGTAGTCTAACTGCACTTGCTGGTCGGACAAGATGCGAAGAAGTCGTCCGTGAAGAAGACGATGTCTATCTGCAGCGAGCGACGACGTATGCAGACAGGTAGATAGACATACATATATATCGAGGCTGGTAGATTGAGGAACAGCCAGTCGCGCTCCGACCTCGTCTCTCCGACCCAGCCAGACCCCTCGATCGATCGAACGAGCAGAGACAACGACAGGAAGGGGGGGGGGGGCAAGTGGCCCGGGGGTTCTTTGCGCTCAGCCGCCTCTCCCTATTATCGCCTATCCTAGCTATCTAGATACCTATGAACCTCATCTCACTTATGAACCTCATCTCACTTATGAACCTCATCTCACTTATGAACCTCATCTCACCTACGAACCTCATCTCACCTACGAACCTCACCTCACCAATAAACCTCATCTCTATCTTGCAACCAGCCAGCGAGCAGTCGGCCAGCGAACAGCCAGCCAGCCAATCAATCAGCCGCCGATCGATCAATCAATCTATCATCGGTGCGTTTGTGTATTCTATCTGCGTCTGTCTGCACCGATCGCCTACCCGCTTGCCATCCTGCAGTCTAGACGACGACGACGACAACAGCAGCGACGACGATTCATTTGACGACGGTGTCGGCTCACTCCATCACCACCTGGCCGGCCGCCATCTTGGCAAGGGGGGGAACTGTAGTAGTAGTAGAGCAGCGGCGGCACCCCAGCTCCAGCAATGCAGCGGTAGCAGCAGAACACATGCGCCTTCAATGGTTGGTCGTCGTAGTAGTTAGTAGTGGTAGTGGTGGTGGTGGTGGTGGTGATGGTGACTGTCGTTCCCTTTCCACAGAGCCCCGTGGAGAGGAGGAGACGGATCAACCCTTTCCCCCGTCGTCTCCTTCTTCTGCACCGCCGCCTACCCAGTTTCCTCCTCTCCCTGTTCCTCCTCGCCCTCAAGTTTTTCGTTGTTTTCCTCCTCGCCTCCCGCCGTCCACCCGTCCGTCTTTGCCACCTTGTTACGGGTGGGCCTGCAGCAGCAGACACGTTTTTGTGGTGGTTATGCTTTTGTTGCTGTAATTCTGTGAGATATGGTTGCGGCTGCTAACGTCGCTCGCACTGTTGACGTTATTATTAGCCCTCAGCTTCTATACATGAGTGTGGGCGGAAATTATAACGATTGTATATATATATATATATATATATATGTGTGTGTGTATATAACGTGTGCATTACCTATTTTTGTTCTTCACCCCCGTAAAAAAAAGAAGAATGTATATCAACTATGTCAACATAGGTGTGGATCAACAAACCCCGTCGGTAAATTTATTTTAATACGCTGTCCGTTACAATTGAAGACAATATACATATCTATTCCTGTACGTCTACTATTGAATCATAAATACTCAACTAAAAATACCTATAATTGAATAATAAATAATAAGCAATCTAAAATTGTCGAGTGTTCTTTTCAATTCAATTCAAATGCACCTTTAATTTGTCAATGGGGGGGACATCATTTACATTTTACAAACCGTTATCTAGATACATACAATAGTCAGTTTACTTGTGTGCCGACATTTGCACTGTTAGCGTTTCAAGTTCTCTTCTTATATCACTCATGCGTCAGTCAGCGACCAAAACCAGTTCAGGACTAGGTCATTTCGACAACGACCCGCTTCCACCAAATCTGCGTTGCCTCGTTGGATTAAAATTAAGATTATCTGACGAAGAAACTCTCCCGATCTTTTATTTGCCTATATATATATATATATATATATATATATATATATATATATATATATATATATATATATATATTAAGCGTATATATTTTATCAAAGTAATTCATTGGAGGTCGTCAAATGCTGTTATTTCGATTGCACAAACGTGCTGTGTAGTCGTAATTTGTAGGATGGTCGTATGCAGATATAATAATCACGAAGAGCAGCAGCACGGCTACATTCACTTAAGTGAATTCACACTTCGCCGAAAAGCAAACATCACGAAGAACTCGCCAATTTAGTACGCGTGTAAGTTTCGTCCGCTTGCAGTCGAGACCCTATCGTGCGGACCCTACAGTCCGCTTGCAGAGCAGCTGATCCACAAGGTCGGAGGTCCCTCTTAAATAATGTGCTACTAGCTGCAACGCCTCGACCTCGACATACAATGAGGAAACGTGCCCCCCCTGCAAAACCCGAGCCTTTATTGCTACCGACATGAGTGCTCTACACGGATTTGGCAATAAAGCATTTGACGCGGTATCTATGTAGATCAGCGCCCAGGCGGGATTGCGGCAATTTTTGATCGCTGTATTGTTATGGTTTAGCCATGCAAGACAGGTATTAATATATATATATATATATATATATATATATATATATATATAGATATATTCTCGAGATAATGGTTCACAATTCCGAACCAGGACGGGGTTTTGGAGGGTGGTTTTTAGTGGGTAGTGCCTCGGATTAGAGTGAGGCACTGCCCACTCTCATGTACTCTTTGCCTGTGCGTTTAGCCCCACACTGCCCTCCATGAAATCGGCGGGTGTGCGCAAATGTATTTTCTACACCTAAAAATAGGTATATATATAAATCAGTGGTCTTATTAGCGATGAGCTGTTTAATTGTTGATGATGGGTTGATTTATATTTCGCCCACCAGATTTTATAAATGGTTTACTATATTGGGAGTTCAGTGTCGTATAAGGATAGGGTAATCGGTTATTCCGTACGAGAACGTGAAGTCTCAAAGCCCCCCTTATAAACTACACACTAGTGGAAGGCCACCGGCTCTGATTGGGGCCGCTCTGCCATTGCACACAATACTGCGGTAGCGTTCCTTAGCGGCGGGATAGATAGACGCTGGCAAATTTTCCATGCCACAGGCCTTAAGGCTCATTGCAAACGTTTTTTGTTTTGAATATATGTTAAATAAACATGTATGTTAATATAAAAAAGTAAAACTTCCTGCTTGCTTGGACCCAGTCCCCTAGCATGACTCTATGTAGTACAGATATTGTAGGCGGTTTATTAAATTTAGGCAATCTTATTGGCGAATGTTTAGCCATATGGCGAATAGAGTTTAAGAATTTATAAAATGGGAGCATCACTGTTACTTAGAGTTATAGTGAGTTTTGAGACCAAAAACGAGGTAGTCGAGCTGATAATATACTATATGTATGGCGTATGGTAGTCAAAGCAAAAAAGGCCAATAGAACATTTAGAAAGTAGATGTATAATATTTCACTCGTTGACGTCGGTATCAAATTTGCTTACTAACTAACTAATAATAAGTCTACCACTACCGGATGTACAGTCCATGCGTCGCCCGACAATGGGCATGCATAAATGAAGAAAATATAAAAATGAAGACAATGAAGAATATAAATGAAGAAAGAAACGATTAACCGGCCAAAATCAGCATACTGAATGTGTACGATCATCAATTATGATTGATGATAATACACTTTTGCGTATGCTGATTTTGGCCGGTTAGCTTCCTCTTTTTGTTTTGTTGCATTATCGGGCGATGTACGATGGATACTCGGCAAGTAATGGTATTTTGTATTATTGGTTCCTGTCGGAAGTCTTTTGCACTTCACCTGTTTCCCATTCTCATCGATCTCGTCAGTGGTCGATGGGAACACCCCCAAAAACAACAACAGCCAATAAACAAAAGCGCTATACAAACACGTTTGCCTATACCACATATAAACAAGCTTGACGGCTAGTGTAGAGTTCGATAAAAAAAAAATACTACACACATGTAAACTAAAGTGCATCCATCAAAATCAATGACAAAACAAATCAACAAAATAACACTGCGTTACTGCTCACCATACGCGACATCTACAACGACAGATGACACAGACTTGTTCTTTTATTTTAGTTGATTTTCTATTTTTCTATTTACCTTTTTCATATAAGGGGTTTCAGAAATGCATGATTCACATGTCCAGCCGCCGACGGCAGCAGCGGCAGCAGCAACAAACAGTGACTATAAATAAATAAAGTTTTCGGGCTGACCCTCAGCCAAGATTTAACGTCCACGGAACTGTTTTTCACATTGCCTCATAGACGGACCCCCATAAATACAAATGTGCAACGATGGGGTTCAAACCCGCGCACCTATGTGTCTTCTCCGGTTTCGAGGAGGAGACTCAATCCACCACGCCACCGGGCTCGACAAACAGTGACTATAACTGTGGCCTGCCTCACTCACAACGACCTCATTGAACTCACCACCCTTATTCCAGCCCAACCACATCCCGCCATCATATACTCGGCAATATATACACAGCTGGCTTGCAGTATTACCGCCTTTTTCGTAAAAAATAAATAAATAAATCATTCACTTCCCTCACCCGACATTTCTCGATAGCAGCAGCGGCGGCGGCAGGCGCGAACCGCCACTGGCGATTTCTAGCAGACGATCTCAATCAGCGCCGCTACGCTGGAGTCGTCTGCTCCAAACTCCGAGTGGCGGTGGATAGTTTGAACCGTTATTTAAGGAACGTCTTCTTTGCAACATCCTCATCACTGCAACCGCTGATGTGGCAGTATTAAGTCATCGAATCGCCGAGTTGTCTATCTGTTATACGTTATAGATAGAAACTGTAGATCGACAGGCACATCTCATCCATCGTTCATCGTTCGTGTGTGGTTGGTTGCTTGGTTGTCGGCATTCTCTTTTAATCTACAACGCGACGTTGCGTACGCGTAGAGATTCATATATCTTTTCGTACGTTTGTGCTTGGTTCGTTGTCGTCGTCGTCGTTGTCGTTGTAGTTTTTCTCATTATTCGTCTTCTCATTCTTCTTCATCTTCTGCTTTGTCTTGATTGTCTGATGCGAGCCGTTAATGAACGATGCAACCAATACCAGGAGTAGTAATGAATAGGCGCTCATCGTCAGCAAGGGCGTACGTGCGTGCTGTTGTGAGTGCTGAATTCGCCGTTGAGTGCTGAATTCGTCGTTGAGTGTAATTCTCGTTGAGTGTGGAAGTTGAGTGTAATTCTCGTTGAGTGTTGAAGTTGAGGTTGCTCGGTGCAAGCTGGGGCAACTGGCTGATCGCGGGCACCAATCAATTCTCGCGCTGATTGATGTGACTCTGACGCAGACTTGAGAGAGTTTTCTGAGTGCGTAGTTGGCTGGGCTGATGGCGCCTGAACTGCGGTTGCGCGTTCGCCACAAGTCGGATTCGGATGAGAGGATGGCGCGCCGAAAGAACAAGAAGCGATCTAAGCGTCAACAACGGCAGATTGTAGCGCCGAAGAAGCCGGCGGAGCGTGACGACGTCCCGATGGAGATCGAACCGTCCGGCCAGTCGGAGGGTATCAGCGGTGATGATTCAGCTGCTTCAACTGCTGCCGCTGCTGCTGAGGTGAATGCTGATGCTGGTGCTGCTGAGGTCAGTCGGAACTTCGATGATGGGTCCTCCCCATCAGCTGCAGGATCGTCAGAACCAGCCCCAGCTCTAGCAGCAGTTCCCGCTCCCGGCGCGACTGTGGCGAAACAGTCGCCCATACGATTGCCGCCACCCATCGTCAGGTCGTCGAATACTCACTTCGTACATTCAGACTGCAGTGTGAGTACTGACTGTGTGTCGTGAAGATTTCTATCATCTTTCTTTGGCCTGTGTACAGGGCCGGTCCCGTCCGTATTCCATATTAAGCTACTTAACTTCTCTTACTATTCGTAGGGGGCTGATACTGGCGGTTGATACCAATTGAGAGATGTGTTTTTGTTGACGGGTTTTCTTCTTTAGTCTTCTTCTTCTTCTAGTGAAGATAAGTCTGTTGAACTTTCAGCTTGTTGTAGACTCACGAGCCGTTTGTGGGGCCTGTTGCTGATTCTGCTGCTGCTGGCTTTGGCTGTATTCATTGAGGAGACAGAAACGCATACACACGTGTGCATTGTTAGAAATGTAGTTATGTATGTTCGCTTAATAATAATACACATGAGTGAGATGCAGATGTGTGAACAATTTGTTTTTAAAATAAGGGCTATGCGTTGTGTAGGATAGCAGCGTCCGTTAAGCTGCGCGGGTATATATGTACGTATATCGTCTGTTGGCGGCAACGCTGAAGCAAGCTAACTATATGGCGCGAAATAGAAGATGCCGCCACCCTACTAGCGAAGACGCGGGAAGTCACTAAATTCGCGGGCAATCTGTGAGTATATAAGGAGGCATGAGAATAAATGAGTTAGTAGTCATTGGTGCGAGCCAGGCAGAGGACGTGTGTTGTTCGAGCGAGAGCCTAGCGAACTCGTATCGGTCGTCGTCCGGTCGTTAGGGTGGTGGACACTACACGTTGGTTTCGTCCACGACTTCAGAGTGTCAGAGTTGTCGCCTATCTTGCAGATTTATATATATATATATATATATATAGATGATGGACCTTGTTATCGCACGGGCAGTGCTAGACAAAGCTCGATTGGCTTCTTCGTGAGTAAAAGTTCTGTGACTTTGTACGGTATGTATACACACAACGCGAGCGCTCACATAGAAGAATGTGCGCGCAACTAGAACTATGTTTCGAACTATTTGGCGCCTGCGTACCTAACAAATTACAATAGATTGACAGGTCTTTGCTGCTATGTGCTGTATATATATGACAGGTTGAAGCTTCGGAATTTTATATATATATATATTTATATATATATATATATATATATATATATATATATATATATATATATATATATGTATAATATGGTCGTAACGCCCAGAAAGCAGCTTGGATTACGTTAGATATATATATATATATTAATCTCGTGCTGTGCGTATTCTTATGGGGTATTTCAGTTGCTTCATGGTGAGCTCGACGCCAATTCTGCTAATCCGGTACCGCCTGGAGTTACTGCAGCCGGCCGCCAGCCGACGGCAAACGTCTCTGCAACGGACACGTCCATCATGCAACCAATGACGTGCGATGAATTGACCGATCTACTCGTCAATGTCGAAAATCTCTCTCCAGATCAGCGGGAAGGAACGCTGCTTCGAGTTCTCGAGTCGATCATTCATGAGGTCATGCTAGACAACAACACGTTTCAAGAAATATATTCTTTCCTCATCGGCTACATCAGCATCTCTACCAAACGGGTGAGCGAAACACTTGAGCCATCCCGCTACAGAGCGACACGGATCTTATATATAGACAGGGCGACCCGAAACATTTTCGAGAACGATATAGGTCATTGTAGAGCTCCTTCAAGAAGCTTTTTTTCAATAGAGCACGCTTTCAGAGATGTCCTGTCTGTTTCGGAGTGAGAGTGGAGCTTCTATAATCTATGTCACTTTTGTTGTTGCTGCCAGACTTACGAGCACAAAATGTGTGATTGCGAGACAACCAGTCCTCCGGTATAGAAACTAAGCACACCGTCGTGTTTGTGATAAAATTATTTTCGAGCTTTCTCTGAAAGACATGCACAACGGCGACTAGAAGATGCAACATGGTGGTCTAGAAGATAATTTGCCAATATGTAAGTTCTACTAATTGCTTTCACATTCAATGCGTCTAAATCATATACATTGCGCATTTCACGAAGATTAAATATATGACGATCAGATCCGTAGTTGTGGAGTAATTATGATTTCCCGGCGGGCATGTCAACATTGAGCGCATGCATAAATCACTTAGGGTGATTTATCTGATGGAGTAGGTCGTAAATCACCATAATGATTCATGAACTTCGCATTTGCGCGGTTATGCATTTGAAGTATTGAACGCGAAAGCTGATACGATGAAGTGTTTTTTACTCTAATTTTTAAGAGTATAATTTTTCATTGACACGACGTTGTGCTTAGTTTCTTTATGGGAGGACTGGTTGTCGCGCAATTTCACATTTTGTACTCCTACGTCGGACCGCAACACCTGTGTCACAGGTTTTAGTAATTTCACTCTCACTCCGAAACAAGACCTCTCCGCGAGCATGCTTCACTGAAAAAAGTATTTGCTTTAACGAGCTCTACAATTCCCTATATTGATCTCGAAATTGGCCTTCTATGGTCATCTATTCTGGCTTCTAAGAAAATGTGTTCTTCCCAAGGATTTTTTTCAATTACGACGCAAGTTTGTTATTGTACGCATCACAGTGAGTTGCTTGCATTATATATTTAAGACTTAGAGAGTAAAAGCGAACATATGTATATATATATACATATATATATATATATATATATGTGGAAATTACACCTGATATAGCATACATGAGAACAACGGGCGCCAGTACCATCGTCAACAACCTACAGACTCGTCTCAGATTCAAGAGATGGGAGTCAATCGATCGTATATGGTAACGGTGAAACCGGGTCTGCTTCATCATATACGTCATGAATTATATTACTGCGAATGACTGATTGTCTCGTCATGCTAACAAATGTGGCGACGATAGCGATGATCTGAAGATCGTGTCGTGTTTCGATGACTACTCTAATGCTTCTCGCATACGTTGGTTTGTGGTTTTGTTCTGTCGGAAGGTGTGCACGAGCGCCTATGTCGCGCTCATGCGGTGTCAGTCACGAGGCCATGCGACCAAGATCATCAAAGCTCTGCTCACCTCGCTAACGCGGTCGGCACGGTGCGCCCTGATCGAGCCAATGCGGCACGAAGATCTCCAGCTGCTCGCAAAAAGTGAACTCGAGCCTGATGTACAGGAACTACTAAATAAGTTCATAGTGAGTGTATGACGTGCTTACTTGATTGAAACGCTCTTTTATTGATCATAAAAGGGGGTATAATACCATTCATAACATGTACACAAATGATTTCGATTGAACAAATTTGCTTTACAACATGTTTTGTTCTCATTCGCTCAATTGCTTCACAAGTCTCCATGGATACAGGTGCGACACACTTAGCATTGGTAGTCTGGGTTGGAGGCCTAATGACAAACTCTGCCCGACTTGACGTAGCTTGTACCTCAAACATTACGTCAAACAGATCCTCGTTCTTAATCAGGCGGCGCAGCTGTCTTATGTTAGCTTCTTTAAACAGCTCGGTCACGGATTTAAGCTCGAGGGCGTGCCTTTCCATCCGACACCGCTTTTCAACCCGTCTTAGAAAGCGGCGCTACATTATTTATAGTAATCCAAGATCACCAAGTCTTGGTGGGTTCCACATCTGGCATCCATACATTAATAGTGGCACAACATGTGATTTGTACAGTTTCAAATAGGCAGAGGCACTTCTTAAAACAAACGTTCGGAGTATCCAGTTGCACAAAAGTGAGCATTTTGCGGCAACATGTGTAACCTGTTCAGTGAATGTCAAGGACGTCGAGAAACGGTCACCAAGTTCATTTGCATACTCCATTTTTGTCAGAACTATGCAGGCGCATTGACACTTGAGGAAGATGTGTGCAAAGTTTGTTTTGCACTCTTTGACACCCGAGCAAAAAGAGCAGCGCGTACAGGCGTCCGAGAACTTTATTGAAGCTGTCGTTTTGTACCCGAGTTTTTGTTTTTTATTGAATATCATCACATGATGGAACAGAGTGTTTTCAGTCTGATCCGTCAGCAAAGAGATAATCGGTCAAGTTGCCAGCGTCTGAAGATTGCCGTCTGACACGGCCTCACCAGGGGTGAGGACCATGCTGATCAGTTCTTTCCATGCACGAGGATCGTTCACTAGAAGTTCGATTCACGATGATCGTTCACTGGGAATTCGACTCCGGACCCCCACTGGACATATTGTGACAAAATATTATAATACACCTGCTCGCGAGGATTTGTCGTGCTCGGTCGAAACTTTCCAATTTCAGCAAATGGTGTTTTCTTCACGACAGTACGCCAGCCCCCTAAACGTTGCTGTCCTGAAAATATTTTGCCAAGTCATTCCATAGTCTCTACGGTCGGTTTCGCGAGTGTATGGCAAGGGAGGGATGTATGTTAAAAATTGTTCTTAATAAATTGTATTAAATCTTTTTCCATATTTTATTTCGAGGCATTCTCCGAGTTTATTGGTTCGAGTTTATTGGTATATATACATGGTCTCTTGCTGAGAGTTCTGCCATGACGTTCTTACTTCCGTCGAAGGGCGTGTTGCTGCTTCTAATACGTAAAAACATGAGCGCCCCTCAGCTACAGTAGATCAGATTGAGCGGTATAAGAAGTTGCCTTTCGGTGACTCTCACATGAGTTACAATCTGTAGGAGACTAATAGTGTACTTGTCTTGTGTATGGCCAAATTGATTAGTTCCTCTAATTTTTACGTATGCCATAAGAAGTGAGGTGTTTTTGGCCCACCGTGTAAGTTCGCTTACGTCCTGTGTCCACGGATCTCTGTTAATAGCCAATGTATTGGTTATTTTTTTGCCAGGTTGAATGTCAACTTCTGCCGGTGCGACGGGAGTACAAGAAGCCCTTGGATGTCAACAAGGCAATAGTCGGAGTTGAAGCGTCCGGCTATGGATTTTCCAATATTGCTGACATGCTAACCAATATCGATCGTGGTACCGTTAATCATCCTGGACGCGCAAAGCAGGTACGTTTGGTTTGTTGATTCGTTTTACATCTATTTTCTTGATGTTTCGTCCGTGTATAATGTATGTAACAGTAATATATCTGGAGTAATATACTGGATTTTTTTGCGGCGCGCACGAGACTCGGAACGCTCAAGCGAGATCTGGACGAATTACTCCTCGATTTTGACCACGCAGAAGAGGGTCCACGTTGACCTCCAGCGTACGATGGATCCGGATGACGACGGATTTTGATTGAAGGGCTCGTAACTGGACATCAAGTTTACCCTGGCGTCCGTATCAGCTCCAGCGCCGAACGGCTCATGCAGCCGTTCACTACATCAAGAAAAACGGCGACGTTACTCCAATACCTCCTATTATAGCCTAACTTTATTTGCATTATGTGTGAACTTCTACGTAAAAGCAATTCTCGGTCAAAAGCTCTCTTATTAGTGGTTTAGTTGGCGAACGCACCGGTCAAAATTGGACGTTTCGAGGGCAATCGAGATTAACAGACCAACTGTCGCAAGCTCGAACTTCTTTAATGGTTATCCCTGTTGGACAACCGCGCCCAACAGGAACAACAATTACTATCCTGCTGCTGAGTGCATCTGCTGGAGAAAGCCCATAAGTCCAATGACTAGAGCCAGCGTGGTGACGATGGTGCATTTAAACGCTATCCGATGCCACGGACATCTTAGCCTACAACGAATATATATAAACCACAAAGGCACCCCCACATGCATACAAGAACGTTGAGTTGTTTATACATAATAGTAATATTTAACCTGAGTACGCAAATTCTTCATTCACGCAATTTACTCACGAGCCATTAGCCATCCTTCTTTGCTGTCTCGATCGACTGCCCGATTGAATTTTTCTCGGAATTTGGCAATTGGAGGAAGTGAGCGCTATGCGTCACATTATCGTGGGTAGTCTTCACGCGGTTGACTCCTATTTTGAATATATTGGGTTGATACATAAGTTCTTGTGTATATATCCACTTGGAGACTTGCAGCGCCCTCTAGACAACATTAAAAAGAACGCATGATACGTATATATATATATATATATATATATATGGCCAAACTTTGGGGTCTGATACTACTCGGCAAGAAAATCAATTTTCCAATGGAACGAGGGGCGTAAATGTCTTCCTTTGGGGTTTGAGTGAAATTACCAAAAATTGTTGTATCGAACTTTTATCTTGACATATCTTTAACAAATCTAGGGGGGGAGCTTTGGCGCCTATGTATAACCAGCCGCGTACTTATTAAAGCAAGTATGCTAGAGTATGTGCATGCATTCACGTTGAACGTGCGTATGTCACATAACCTGTGTTACTTCTTAACCATAGCTCGTAGCACCATGGGATTGGTACCAAAACGATATTAATTATGCATTCGTTTAGAGTTTCATTATTCCGAATTATATTAAATACAACATTTCTATATTGGATTTTTTTGGAGCTGCAATTTTATTCCAAACACGCAGGTATGATTGGTGTTGTGAGTGTCTCCATGTTATTGGTCCGACCGCTTGTTGGAGCGGTCTGACACAAACAAAAGAGAGAGAGATACTTACACTCCCGCCGCCCGCAATTTACGCGCGGACATAATACGGGAGTGCCCGCCAGCCCATTACAGGCCGACAGACCCCCCACCTTTCCCCCTATCGAGGTTCCGTATGGGGGTACCACACTACTCTGCCGTACCGGTCAGACGCGATCACCCCGCGATTCCGCGTTACACCCCAGAATATACAATACCCCCCATTACAGGGTGCTCGACCACTCCAAGGCAGGTTGGCCTCACCGCTGCGAAGGGCAGCTGCGAAGCCAGATGGTCCTCCCGACCGCCGGTCTGCTTCATGTGGCGACTCGCTCTTCATTTTGCCTATTAAGCCAAGGCAGCAGGCGTCCCACACGGTACTCCCAGGTTGCTAAAGCCCGGGGCATTAACCGTGTGGCCCGGGGCCGGTGTGCAGCATACCTAAGTACACAATTAGAACTTCGTTTGAACGGTCTGGTAGCGAATCAGACACCTAGAGATGCCCTACTTTAAGACCGTGCCTTGCCCACGAATCGCCGCCTACTTTGAGACTGTGTCTGGCACACGAGAAGTGGGTCACACGGCCAAAGAAGAAAACGAAGTAGATGTTCGAACGAGCTGTAAGAAGCGTGTTGCACGTGTGAGACCCACTCTGAAACTGTTTTGTAAAGTGAATACTGTTTTAGTATACGTATCGCTTGACGTGTGTTCATTCGTCAGTAGTGATCTGTGACAATTGGTTTCTCGATGGGATGACTAGGACTTTCGCAATTAGATATTTGGTGAAAATATGTCGGGATAAAAGCTCTATACAACAGTTTTTGGTCAGAAGTCTGCTTGTGGCAGAAGAATATATATATATATTTTTTTGTTTAGAGAGGAGGAAATGCTATTTTACGCACCGTCACCATATATATGTATATATATATATATATATTTTTTTTTTTTTTAGAGAGGAGGAAATGCTATTTTACGCACCGTCACCATATATATATTTATATATATATATTTATATATATATATATATATATATATATATATATATATGTATATATATATATATATATATATACATATATATATACATATATACATATATATATATTTTTTTTTTAAATATATATATATATATATATATATATATATATATATATATATATATATATATATATATATATATGGCCGTAAAATTAGCACGAGTGAAGACCATAGTCACTTTAAACGACCAGGGCCTACCACTTCATGATATTGCTGCAGAATGGATGTATTTACATATAAAATGTATATTGCTTGCACCAAAATATGCGTATACACTATAGAAATTATAATATATATGCAATATAATGTTTAATCGACACTGTTTATATATATATATATATATATATATATATATATATATATATATATATATATGTATACTAAGAAGAGCTCGTGTCATAACGTGGTCGTTATAGCCGCAGTCAAAATAGAAATGGCTGCTGATTAATTACAGGAATGTCACTTGTTCTAGGTGAGAATAATGTTGGCGTCTATCTTCAGTCGTCACAAGCAGTATCTCGAGACGCATGCCCGGGCGGTCACGCTGGCTTCGCAGGCTGTCAGCTATTGTCCTCCAGCAGCACTCCCTGTCATCTTGGAAATGCTCCGTTCGTCCGTCTCGTTGAAATTGAGCACCACGACTTCGAAATGTCACCTCGCGATGGCATCGCAGCTAATACCCAACCTCGATATTAAAAAAGCCAAAACTGAGGAGCTTGTCGAAGTGGTAGGTCATACAGACATGTCAATGTTTTGTTTGGTCCATTGCAAGGTTGTGATAAGCAGTCAATCAATTATGTCCTTCCACATAATTGTCTTTTTTACCGCCGGTTCAGATATAGCTTTGGTAAAATGTAGTTTATATCAAAGATAAAACTTCAAAAAATAGGTCCCTGTGGGATCCCTGAGGGATATACCCAAAACCCACGAATGCTGTATTTATGCGGACACAGAAGGTTGTATTACCTAAATAGCTTGTTTATAGTAACAGCAACGTTTTTTTAAGGGTTTGTAGCCTAGTAATGCGTTGATTTATTGGCAGAGTTGATTCCAGTTTGTTCACACAAACCTAAGCTTTACGTCCTTACTATTAACATCTACGCATCGCTTGGGTATGCATTCAACAACAACCAGATGAAACTTGTTTTAAAACGTGCTATGAATATCATTGCGGTCAAAAATTGTGCTTGTCAGGGGATTCGAGAAGGCATAGCCTCGATCGTCTCATTGTCACCTTACCAACAGTTGGGGTAAGGTAAAAAAAGTCTGCCGTCATTTTTTGCTGAGACATCAACATTAAAAAGTGTCGGCTAAATTGATGTAAAATATGCGGATTAACTATAAGTTGTTCATAAAACCGCTGTTAGGGTGTTCAACAACACAAGCAATCACTTTTGGGCACAGAATATGTTTCTTACAAGCTGAGTGACATCAATGAATTGAATCATGTGTATGCATTTTACCATTGTATGTTATGTTGTACGTACTCTTTTTTTACTATTATTGGTTGCTTGGCTTCTCTCCGAGCACAAAGACAAGAGAAGAATATTCTAGAAAAGAGAAAAATATTCTAGCTGGAGGATGCAGATATTTCGCTCAGTCAACCCAGGCGCAACAAATGGCGCTATGCTTTTGGTGGGTTACCACAGACACCGCCTACATTGGACTAATGAGTACGTGTCAGACGACCCGTTTTTTGCCCCGTAAACGACAAGTCTGTTAAGTTTAAAAATTACTTAAACCAATCAAATGCATCGTCGTATAGTATGGTACGCGCCTCTGCGCTTTCGGAAGTTTCCAGTCTTCTAACACGAAGATATAACTGGGTCTTTAAGCTCAGTACGAAATTTGGCTTTGATTTTCTCAGGTCTCTTCGTTTCTCAAATGGTGTCATAAATACTGTCCTCCTGACGTCCTACAAACTCATGATCATTCAGTAGGCCCTACTGAGTGTTGCGTTCCAAAGAAATGTTGCTACTTCTCAACGAGATCTCGGTCCTTGCATATCTCTTGGACGCTGCTTAGGATTAGTGCTGTATGTAGCCATTTCCCCTTTCCCCCAGTCGCTTTAATGTTGATTGCAGGTGTCGCGTTTAGACTCGCCTTAGTTCTCTTAGACATACCTTGTAGAATCTTTTCCACTTCTGGCGATGGGGTTCTCATTTCTGGGAACAGTGCTTATGCGGGACAGATCATTCAGCCTTCATTCAAACTTAGGTAGACATTCAGATAGGTGTTGTTTCACCCTCGTAAGTTCTTTCTGTTTGTCCGTACTGTTTTCCACGCGTGTGTTTAACGCGTGCTTCGTTAGAGCACATCTGGTTTTGTTTTTTGAAACATCTTTAAGGCAGAAGAACTGTTGTGTCTGGCGATTTTGTTTTTATCACGATCCGGATCAATTGCGAGCTGCTCACAATTATTTCAATTTCAGCATTTTTCGGTGCCTGGCAACTTACCTCATCCCCGGAATACTTCGCTTCTAAACTATTGTCCGTTCCAGTCACTCAATATGTTTTGCAGATATTATTATAATTAATATAAAAACAGAATGTTCCGTCGGAAGAGGTGTTGTACTATTTTGATGATCAAATGAACACACCAATACAGTTACCACCAGGGCAATATCAATGGAGAGAGTGTCATTCGAAACGTTGCATTATACTGTTTTAAATTGGTATCCTTAGTGTATATTTAGTGGACGGAATTTTAGATTACATTAAAAAAGCGGATATCTTAGTATTTGTGTTTTATATTTTATAGACTGAAGCAATTTTAGAGTTGCTAGATTTTACATTTTAGATAGTACGCTGCTTTTCACATTTTCTCGGTGCACGAATTGCGGGTGATGATGATACTGATGGTGTTTAACAATCGTCATGTTTGTTGTCGTCGCGTGATGCAGGTCACTCTCCTGGGAGACGCTTGTGGATTGTCTCGTTCGACATGGAAGGACGTGCTGGCTAGTTTCCAGGGCCTGCACGAGCGTCTATGTGCACATGATTCCGATTTGAGGGAACCCGTCACTAAATCGATCCTAGATGAGGCGATGCTCCTTGTCGAACGGGGCACCGACTATATGAATCTGCTGCAGCTCGCCGACTTCTTTGGTGCTCTGCAGATGCGCGGTGAGACCGTGCCCATGAAAGTCTTCGAGACTTTAATCAACAAAGCTACCGGTATGGACGGTTACCTGTTGTTGTTCTTTAGTCTACAACTTAGTGTTTATCCATATAGTCACCAGCTGGCCGGTGAACATAAACCCCCATGTCACGACCGAATTAGCGCTAATGAGCTAACGCCACAGAGGATACAAAACGATTGATGGCTGGTTCCTTCGGTATTTTAGGCCGACTCTGAAGATCGGGTGCTTTGAATGGGTATAGAAGAGGAGAAAAGTATCGGGAATTATCTGTTTGAATCTCGATATCGAATTAGGTCGGAAGGCACTCGACGAAAACGTCGGCAGTGACGTGTAGTCACGACGTACCATAAGTGGCTTGAGTAAGAATACTAGCTATTATATATATATATATATATATATATATATATCGGTCGCCTCGAAAACAATAAAGTTGTTGGTAATTAATTAACAGTAACATAAGAACTATACGCGCTGATTTCGTGCTTTGGTTGCTGTTATTTCTGCGCCGGCTATTGCAATATAGGTGTTTCTTTGATCAATCGGGTCTGCGGAATTCTTCTACGAATGGAGGAGAGCGATGACGACAATGGTGAACCTAACAGAAAATTGATCATCCTGGTTCGACATCAAGTCCAGCAATGGTATTCTCAGGGGGAAACCCGTTCCGAGAAGATACGAAAGCGCGAAGTGCTTAAAATTGAGCAACCGAACATCTATAATTATATATATCGGAAATAATGTATACGCACGTCGTGCTGATGTATGTATGTATATATGTGTACATAAATACACATGATTCAATAAACTAACTGCAGTTGTGTAGTGTGTACATATGTATATACCTGCAAATAAATAATATGTACTTTCTATCCTTTACATTTCTCCATCATTTTAATCAAATAATCTCCGACTGCATAAACATGGCACACTAATTGCTGAATTAATCAATTAGTGCTTCTGGGCATAAGATTAAGCTAGCCTTTCCTAGTGTTGAAATATGTGCCAATTGCGTTAGGCAGATGACTAAATCAAGAAACACTATATTATACATTCTCTTTACTATACACTACATATTATATAATACCATTTATTCAATGTATTCAATCATTCAGGGTGGAAACATGCCATTTGAGTCCCTGCGAACGTGTGCACCGTTACGGGGGATCCAGTGTAGGGATCAGCCATTTCTAAAGAGTGCCCCGAACCGAGGCCGCATTGCCCCGTTGCACATCCAGAGACAGGCGTTGTCTGAGAAAATCACCCGCTCGTTTGTCTCCGCTGGCTAGAATCAGGCGTTTCCCGACCTTTTGTAGCAAACTTCGAGTGGATGGACCGGGCCCGCCAAGGGTCTCGAAGGCAAAGGGATAAAACTTGTACGGGTACCCGATGTTCTGGTACTTTCTAACCTTGTTTGCCTCGGCGAGAGCCGAAGCATGACTAGCCCGGGCCGCGCCAGCACTGACCATTGAAGGGGCTAATGAGTCAGTCATTCTCCTTATATAGAGAGTATACAATTATTGGACAGCGTAATAGCTCAAATGATGTCGAATGGGTTGCTACATATTGAGGCGTCCAGGAAGGATCTTCTGGATTGATATGGTGTATGTGCATGGAATTGCCACATTTGTTGTTACGCATCCGATATTTCTAATCTAGTGGTAAGCTTAAGTTTCTCGCACCAGTGCAACAAATTCGCATGTGACCCGATAACGGTCTAATTAGCCACGCAGTATTTTTTTTGTAATTTATTACATTACTTACGTGAACTGCGAAGTATTCTGACGGTGTCAGCTCTGCCCATAAACAACTCTATACTACACAAATTTAATGCACATATGCGTACGACTTCATATTATACACATTTAATGCACATGATATGGTGAAAGACTTAAATTCACCTAATTTTTATGCTTTTGTGGCGGCAAGGCATTCTACCACCAAATATGTACGCACTCGTTGTCTGTGTCAGGTAACTCATTTCTTTATTGCCAGATGCTTTATTTAAATGGTCGAGTAATAGAGACTATATTTATTACACGTAAGCTGCTTGAGATGACTTCTAAGTGGCCAAAGTCGCCTTTCCTTAGCTGGGGAAAAAGTATCTTTTTGTAATTAATTACTTTCTTTCAGTCAAAGGCATAGAGTGACACCTTTTCCGTTAACGACAACCATTTCTTGAGCCCCATCGTCTTGAGGCGTATGCTAATAATACATTATAAGATAGTAGATTAATAAATTATATACAACATTATAATACAAAATATATTGAGTAAATAATATAACTCTTACAATAATCTTTTTAGAGTCAATATACATCTTGAATGCCAAAAAGTAATATTTGAAATTAAAATATTGCCTAGTGTTTAAGCAAATTTTCAGCTAATATAATAACGTACGAAGTGTATACAAAATAAAACTTAATATTCTCGCACAGTAACACTTGACATATTTTGATTTTTATCCAATCTTCTCTTGCGTGCAGTGCTGTTGTATACTCTCGGTTCTAGACATGATATCTCGATTGGCAAGGTTGTATCAGATCGTCTAAGCGATATTCATACTGTGATTCTTGTACATGCGCGGATATGTCCACATCGTTATTGAAATCTTAAAGAAAAGTTGGGAAAAATAAAATATCAAAATAAGTTTGCTTGAGTGAACGCAGGGATTGGGACATGACAGGCCGAACTTTTCTTGTTAATAAGGCAACGTATGGGCTAAAAGTCGGCAGAATTATAGATTCAAGGATAGATTTTTCCGAATTCCGATCTTTACGGCGGACAGAAAAACATAGCAGATTGAATCATCTTGACGTTGCACCTATCTGCTTGGTTTTACGATCGAGGCTTTCCATTGAAACTTAGCTAAGCTGGGACATAGTTCCCGTGGCGGAGTTGTTTTTGCTGCTAATTTCGTAGCTTGATCATCATCATCAGGTTGTTTTATTGACATGCTCTTTTACAGGCAACCTGTCACAATTTATGTCAAAGTCATATTTCATTAAAAATACCTATCGTTGGATCACCTGCATCTGTCAAGTGTTATCACAATATTATATACACACACAAACCTATATAATCTAATCTTGCACAATGTCGACATTTTACTGATTTAAAAACTAGGAACAATTGTTTTCAGCATTTCGTTCATTCGTTACACGTCTTCTAAAAACACCGACCCGCTCCGTATTTCGGAGGTCCTGCGAGAGCTCGTTCCATACTTTTGGCAGCATGCAGGCTTTGCGACGAACATCCTCCTCAGTTTCAATACGTTAATAAAAATCCTTCGTAATTGATTCATGCCAAATTCCCATTGGTTCTGTTATCTCCCTGGTAGTAATTTGTCGATCGGCGAACCAATGACGAGGACCGCCTCTGTGCTCACCACATGATATGCCCGGCGGATTTTAAGGGTCATGTCGTTACCGTCGATGAGGCCACATTGGCCTCTTCGTCGATCTCCCCGCCACCACCGCAACGGGAGCACCTCCCCTAGACGCCAACGACGCGGACAGAAAATGTACTAGTATATTGAAAATCTAAAAAGGTTCTCGACGCCTTTATAGCCCAACCGTCTTCAGTCGGGATTATTTAGCTGAGCCATACTGACAAACCGGTGCAGCGGGGGTCGAGGAGTCTCTCCGCGGTGGCTGTGGCCCTGTTCCCGTTTTTTTTTTGGTATAGGAGGATTGGAAACACTAATGCACTATCGGTACTTTTGGCAACTACTAGTGGAACTTTCACCCACTAAATATCTCACAGAGCTGAGGAATGTATGGCACTACCTCGAGTCCGTGGGAGGGGACCCTCGAACTCAACCGGCTGTTATGGATCCTGTCCTGGCCTCAGCTCACGGTGTCGAGGTGATGCGTCGAGTCGTCACGGAGGATTGCAGTATCCTCATGCGGGGTACCCTCATCCCGACCACCCGATGGAACCTGCGTGCCTTCGTAGCGAGCATTTTCCTGCCGCGTCTTCTCGCGGGTAATAGCCCCTAAAAATACGCCTGCTGTCCGTGCGGTGGCATCCTCCATATGATCGACTATATCCCGTGTCGATCTTCCTGCGTAACAGTACGTCGAGTTTCTGCGGAGCCCCGACGCGCACATCGTGTAATGCTTTTCTTGCGACTTCTTTTGCCGCACCCTATATTATCGGAATCGGCCGTGACCGTCGAATTTTCTTTAGAGCCATCTCTGGCGACAATAGGAAGGGAAGGGGGGACAAAGCTTACCCGTGGGGTAGACATTAGGGGTCAGCCTCGACTACTGGCACGAGCTCCCGCCACGCTGCCACCTTTGTTCGATTGATGACAGTTGTTAGTGTACGCCGCTGGATAAAAAAAAAGGGAACACCGCACAGAGATCGCACACCAGAGACGAAAGACTGAGGGGGCTTCTGTGCCCGCGCCTTGTCCCGCTTTCGGTGCGCGGTATCTTCATCTATAAACAACCGGACCTCATGAAGGGCCAACTTGATAGCATCCTCCGCGGCGTGTGTCTTGTGAAGGTCGTACTCCATGTGGCGGGAAACCTCTTTCAGCTCAATCTTGGCCGTCTTGAGCTTTGCAACGTTCCATTACCTTCTTGTTATATTCTTCGAGGGCGATTCTACAAGGTGTCGAACGCGTAGCATCGGCCCGTCGTGGGGTCCTTGCTACCTGGGTACGGGGGATAGCGGCGAATCGGGCGATCAAAACCCCGGATCGATACGCCCCCGTATGCCCGCAACTTGAGGAAAACCAAGATCACAGTTCGACGGGGACGACGAGAACATGAATGTTATGATGCCTAACACAAAACATAATTCAATTTCGTTGCTTCCCAATTTTGGGCTCCCTAAAAATCTCCGAACCTTGTTTTCTTCAGTTCTTGAAATTTTAAGTTTGCAGGCTATCACCATTGGCGACACGAAACTGCCGCTGTGTTAAACACCCCCAGTGCTTTGCCATCTTCCAATGATTGACGAAAATGCAGCTCAGAGTCTCACATAACGAATAATCTAATTTATTGAATATGATTGCCTAACTTCCGTTAGGGGTCATGCTTGTTGTGTTGGCCAGGTTCCGCGAATGTTTCCGCAAATTTGTGAGGGGGAAATATCCACATCGTTGGTGATGTGAGGGGACGGTGTACCTTTTGGTATGTGCAGAAACAGCTATAACATGCGCTGCTGTAACTCCTCGTCACTCGGATAAATGTGACTAAATAAATATTGTAGACTCTCTGCCTTCTCGATGTCATTCGTTGCAACCGTTCCATTCTCACGGTTGATGGACGAAAGTGAGTCGTTGATCATAATTCTTGATTTCATGTAGCTTGACACACTGGGATCCTTGTTGTGAGTGATTGCAGCTTTACTCAGTACTCGTTGAGGCTGGGAAGCTCTGGCTATTTTTTTTTTAATCCAGGCTATTTATGGCTCAGAGACAGATTCTAGAGCACTGTGGAGTTTACGTAGATGGACATTTATTGACTGTTTTCCAGTCTTTTTTTAGGGTACACATGACTCTATTAGAAAACACATACTCTAGTTACTTGAGATTTATATTATCATCCACTGACGTGCAGTCTAGTGTGAAGTCGGAGAGTTTTATGCAGCAATTAGATGCATTTTAGTATAGTACATGTTGAGATCGATTGCAATAATTTCTTCGATTCACTTCGGCACAAGGCAAACCGCAGCGAACGAGAATAAGGGCACCGCCACTTCTGGATTCTTGATTACTTCGAAAATCTCGTAATTACTCTCTCGAGTTAACTCGGCACTGTTGACGGCGGTTTCAGGAAGTCACTTCTCTGTTACCATGCGGACATACATTTTCTTATCCAGCAGTTAATTGTGTAGAGAGTCGAGGGCGTCTTCTGGAGTTTATCAACGTGCACTTAAGCTTAGTGTGATTTTATTGTTGCTAGGACGGTTGGGACGCTCAACATTCCTGAAATGGTTGCTGGGGAGTCATGCGTAAACTGAGTACGAACTCTGGACATTGTTTGGCTTTTGCCTACCGATGTATTCTGTCCCACGAGTTCCATCCGCTTATGCCTCTGTATTCATCATCGTATTTATTTCACCCATATTGAGTATGCATACAACATAAACAATTACAAGGGTGAGAGGCCCTGAAAATATCCAGGTCTCTGACCCCTCGTCGGACTTGTTCAACTTTATTTTCCCATTCCGAAATAAAGCTCTCGAATGGTACTGTACGCGGCGTCTTCAACCTCAATCGAATTATCTCAACAACTGGTGCACAGCCTGACATTAGGTACACAAAGCGGCTCTTTGCCCGCATTGACAGGGAAAGTACTCGTTTCATGTACATTGTAAAACACCTTTCAAGCAAACCAAAGTTTGCCCGAGTGAGGTGTTCCCATACTCTGTCAAGACCATACATCAGCGCCAAAACAATCTTGAGGTAGAAAAGCGCCACTGCCGTCGGGACGGACAGTCGCCGGACATCGCCTATCTCTCCATAAAGAGAAATTAGGACTGTGCGCGCTGTCTTGACGAAGGTCGTTCCAGTATAATGAAGCCGAAGCCCCAGATACCGGAAAGAGTTAACGAATTCCAAGGATTGGCCGCCGCAACGTATAACGTCTTTAGCAGGCAATCAACCTCCTCTTCTGAATTTCATAGCTCTGGTCTTCATGGCGTTTATTTCCAGCCCTCGTAAGACAAGGAACACCTCCGCCAGAGAAGTGATGCGCTTGATGGCACTCAGGTCGTGATGAGCGACCACTATGTCATCTGCGTACATCACAACTGTGGCCTTCTGGAACTCTTAGCGAATATAATCGACAAAATCGGCAAGCAGAAGAGTGAAGGAGACGCAGCTCAATGGGTCGCCTTGCGGGGTTCCCACATTTTGCCTTACCTGCAACACTTCCTGCTCACCTTGTACCAGTAAGGTGTCCTCATCAAAGAAACTGGAAATTACGCTCAGAAGAGAGCCACCAACCCCTGCGTATCGGAATGACTTCACCAGGAGATCTCGAGGTGCTTTGTCGAAAGCTTTGACGCAGTCTATAAAGACTGCATACAAATGGCCTCCGGGCTTTGCCACAGCTCGCTCTATCTCTGACTAAAGCACATGAATTGCATCACGCGTTCCTCGACCTCTTCGAAAGCCAAATTGCTCCGGTAGAAGGGTCTGGTCGACAACGTACTCGATCCGTTTTATGCCTCTCTATTGAATATATCAAGAGATTATCATATATATATGTCGATACGCTCGACGCAGAAGACCCGCTCCGACCCGCTCTACCGCTCTTATTGTAAAACAATTTAACAATAAGTGGGTTGATATTGGCGTTAGTCATCTACAAATAAAAAACCGTCTCTTCGTCCATCGAAGGACACAGTCTACTGACTTGCACTGCCTTCGTGATTATTTGGTGTTCACTGTGGGCAAGCCGGTTTCGCCCTTCCCGGGAGTAATCTCCTTTTTACCTACGAAGCGGGCATGTGATATGGGTCTATTTTTTCTATCATTGACAGTAACTTCATTCCTGTGCGAATCGCTAGTATGTTGCCCCTTCATTCCGGGTTGACATTGCGTGTACCTGTTTGCTGTGTCTCGTTTCGCGCAATGCGCACCCTAGAGCACTTCCGAGATTGAACCCAAACCCTATTTTTGCATCGGCCGGGACGAGAGTGCGAATCTTACTTGTCAGCCTTTTGTTTGCGGAATCCAGTGGTTTAATGGATTTATGCATAGCATGCAGCGCTTCTAGCATTAGATTCATCAGCGCGCCATTGGATTCGTTTTAATTTGCCTTCTCTACGTCACCAGCTGGTTCACTAGCGCTGGATTCCATTGGCAAGTCTGACTGCGTTGGTGGATTGCACTTGTAACGCTTCAGCCTATCTTTATTTGGTAGTTTAATGTTACTAGAAGTGAGTCCACTACACTTTAGATGAATCTACAGTGCGCAGGCGGTGCACTTCATTGTCATCGCCAAAACGTCGCCGTCTTAGCGCTCATAGCAGCCTGTGAGCGTGGGAACAATGCCGCCAGTTCTCCTATTAAACCGTTAGCCGATATCGACCACTTAGTAACTACTGCTACCCTAACCTCCCTCTGAGAGGTCGAGATACCAGTGATGACCTTCCTTGAGTGAATCACCTTCATAGGCTATTGTACCCTAGCGGTTATCACAAAAATGTTCTCCCTACCCTCCCGTGACCTGTCTTTAATCAGCCTCTTGAAATCCTCCTTAAGCATCCTCTCCCTACTTTGCAAGATTTTAATCTACCCCAAAGCGTTCTAGGGCCCTAGGGAGTTCTAGGGACAGCTCATTTAACTCTAGTTTTGCATTCTGGAATTTGCACAGATTGAGCGTTTGCCCAATGCACCGCATCATCACCCAAAGGGCTTCTTGAAACTGCTTCTTCTCTACGGCCTCCACATCCTTAGCAAAATTGGCGTTTTCCTTCCTTCCCAGAGACTTATTAGCCCGCCTCTTTCTAATCGCCGGTTGGTTGCTGGAGTGGTACGGACCACGTACCGTTTCGTTGGTCAACTGGTCTTTCCTTATGGCTGTTCGAATTACCTATGCTGCGTCATACTATAAGTAGAAATACTTTCTGGGCTGTCTCTCAACGAAGATTTAACGGCCATTTGACTGCGTTCGTATTGCTTTATAGACAAACCCTCATATGTGACTAACGTGGTCAAACTTTCTCAAAAATCTTCCCTGTAGCAGCAGATGTGTTGACTAAAATGAACCCGGAGGTGAGTTTTGCGCAATAGACGCGCTTCATTGGTAATTAGGTGTTATGTAGAACACGGGGGCACTTGTGGACTGAAATCAACCGAGTACCTGAAAATAAACTATGACAAGTAGATTTGGCCATTAGTTTTGATGGCAATTGTTGGCTCCGGATTGCTACTTATGTGGTTTCTGTGTACAAAACAGGAAACTGACGAGCAGGGCGTTGTTGTGTCATTTTTACTAGAGCACGATGTCAACGCACAGATTTCCGTGTTTTAATAGTGGAACATATGAATGATCCTGTGTCTATGCTTAATGGCAAATCCTACCTTAGAGGGCAACTTCTTGAGGTCGTCGATGTCTGTCACGAGCTGGCTGTCTTGAATGCTGCAGGAAAGTGGACGGGACGGTTCACACCGCATGAATTTACTACGTTCAGTGTAATGATGACTCTGACACGCAAATACAGTGATCTGTGAGTGCAGTGGTCTGCCATAATGTATATCGATAAAATACTACTACTAATCGGACTACTAAGCACGCAACTGTAAACTGGTGTGTGCGCTGCTCGACTGCTTAGCTGCTCTAACCAAGTACGCTGAGCTGAAATCTTGGATGTCCTTAGTGATCAAGTTTGTTTCCAACAGAAAAAGGTCGAACTGCTGAGCGATATACAATGAAAACAAATTAATTCTAGCAAATGAAGCAAAAATAGGTTAAGAGTGTGCTTTAGAGGGGCATTCTCTAAATAATGGAATGGGCTGCTTCAGAAATAATAACAAAAAGTTAGGGCGGGAACTTTAGAGAGAACTTTGGAAAAGTGGTAAACTGCTATCAGGAAAGAAACCGGAAAGCAGGCCGATTGCTGGGGCGCTGGGCATCTCCAGGAAGCGATGCGACGGTGTATCGACATCTTTCTCGATAAGAGGGTCCTTGGCTTGACGGGACTCTGGGTTTGGCAACGTTAAGGCGGGCAACCATCACCGTCTGACAAGATGTATAGAAGAGGGCGTCCTAGGAAGGCAGGTCCAGGCTGCTAACACCGGACCTAAGAGCTTGGCACGACTGCCTCCACGGCAACCTATCGTATCTCATCACGCAGGTGCTAACTGGTCACGGCCAGTTTACCAGAATGAGCCTGGTGATATAAAACACATGGTGGTGAGCTACGCAGCCGCCTCACTAGCCGCCTGGGGCGCAGCTCGCACAGCATATAGAAAGCAGGCTTTCGGAATCGGATACACCTACCTCCGCCCCAGGAACTCGACGCTCTTATGGTTACCCTCGCCAATTAGTCCATCGGACCTTTGTTAAGGACAGATTGACGAGAAGTCGTTCAATAACTACTGTTACATTATGATTATATTAGTCTAACCACGCGCCGCGCCAACGCACCCGATAGACCCCTGAGGCCTGCCCTACAAGACGGTTAAGGTACCGCGTGATTTACAGGACTGGAGACTGCTGGCCTCCACGCGGCCCAGCAGAGTATAGCGTGAGGGTGTGCCGAGGGTACAGCACGGTTAGTACTGACGCTTACCTGGTCCTTGCCCGCTAGCTACCTTACGACTTGGCCTGTGGGAGGGCGAAGCAAGCGATGGATCAATGAAGACTTAGGCTGGACACAGGTCCGCAAGACCACCTTCACACCCGCGGGCGCTGGACCCGCACGCTTATATCCTATATTTTCAGTAATAGTACGAGGGGCCCGGGGAAGGGCTGTTAACGTATTTCTTAGATACCTTTTCTTTCCCATGCAGTCACGGAACACGGACAATTCCACTACTATAGGATCACTATTGAGCAGGTGGCTGCAGGTATATGCGTCTTGTGCGCGTTGGACCACTCTCACGACGTCGATCATATGGCGGCTTAATGTTGCGCTCTGCATTAAGCCATCATGTCGACCAAAAACATGTCGCAGGTTGTTGACGCTTGCCGGTCGTCACATTGCCGACATTGTTGCTCACATGATGGAGGTCTCCGCGTCCTATTTCCGGGAGGTAGCTTGCCTGAACACCCTCATCAGAGCCAAAGAACTCAAATTGGAGGTCAAGTGGAGTGGCTGAGAAAGGGTTTACAAAGAGGTGGCATGCAATCAGGTTGTCGGCAGGGTTTCGACGTACCCTTATTTCCCCTTCCGAGAGATCCATGACCAGGTCGTAGTAGTAAGAGACTCCCCCCCATGACCTTAAAGTAGTGCCACACAATACCGAACCCTGGTCAGGTGCGGACGAAGACGATAATTAGTGGGTAAGAGTCCCATTTTAGCAGCTCGTAGTTGCCAGTTTCGACTCTGCATAATGCATTTCCCAAACCCGTCAAGTTAAAACAAATATGCTGGCTCTACGCATTGATGCGCCTCCTTTCGGCGATTTCTTAAGGTGTCGAAGGAATGCCGCCTAATTCTGAGCTTAAGGGGTGGGGAGGAATACGGGTTTAGTAAGTTTTGAAATCTCAGACTAGTTGCCATCGCTTGCAATCCTCGAAATTATGGCTATAAGAGACACAAAGCCGTCTACATACATTTAGTTAGAAAAGTTGGTGAATAAATGTGCGTGCGAGGTTATGAATGTAATAGCTTGCTCAAAAATCACAATGGTTTATGCTAAGATGCTTTCAAATGATTCTACTTAATGGGTGCCCATCTAAGTCTGAAGAGCCCTAGATTAATTCAGTCCGGATGTGCTCTGAACGGGTAGGCTGTTATAGCGCTGGCTAGCAAGCCCTTGTGCAAGTGGATGGTCTCTGCAGAATGATCCCGACAACAAACCAATGAAAGGCTACAATAATTAACTAACGTGTTTTACAATAGTAGAGTGATGCCGATTTGTTTGCCACTGACCCTGAGGTGACCGCCCTTGAGAACAATCTTTGCTTCTTTATGTTAATTCTAAGCCGTGTTAGTGTCTGCCGAGTCCCAACGATCTGCCACCTTGGTAAATCGCGCTAATTAAATCGCGGCTGATTGACCATCATGATTTTCTATAATTGTACGTGAGGGTCCATCCGCTGCTACTACTACTACTACACTACTATTACTACTAGTACTACGAAGAAGCGGAACAGCAGGGGATATAGGTAGTTTGTCATTCATGCGTGGACCACATGCACTATCAGATCCTTGGCGTAAGTATTTAGACTTCTACTACATAGTCGTACTGAGTTTATAACGATGCAAATTATTTGACTGGATACGCATGCCTTCACATTGGGCCACTGTTGTGTTCTGTCTTGCTCTACTTTAATAAATGATGGGCCAATCTACCTGCATATTATGATTTCACCTGCGCGGCAGGCAGACTCGTGTAGCGAAAAATCATCACATCAAGAGCTGACGATTACAATTGTGTTCTTCAAATGGTTTTGCCATTTTTTGACTAGCTGATTGCCCATCATCCGCATTGCATGTATAAAGGCACAACCATAAAGGACCCTAACAAACACACACACACACTGATAACGTGATATATTTCACTCAGCCAGATAAGGAGCTTTCTTAAACTAAGCAGCCAAACTGTGTTGCCAAGTGTTATGGAACTTCTCTTGTCTTCGTCATCTGTTGTTACTGCTGTTCGCCCTTGTGCATGCAGGCGGTCGGACTGGCGTGTGTAAATATTTGTGGTTTTGGATCGTGGGCGCCACTTTCGTTGCAGCCAAATTGTCGTCCTAGCTGTCGTCTTAATTTTTTTTGGTCTCCAGCAAACGGGAGGGATTTTTGTGTTCAGCTCATTACTATCGTCGTGTGAATGTTTTTTTATATTGTTGTTTTTAGTTTGCTATTGCTGCTGCAACAATTAACTTCTGCGGTTGGTGTTGTTGTTGCTGCTGCTGCTGCGGTTGTTAGTGTTGTTGTTGTTGTTGTTGTTGCTGTTGTTGCTGTGTTGTTGTGTTGCTATTGCTCTCGTTATTGTTATCCTTATTGTTGTTGTGGTTGTTATTAATAATATGGCTGCCGTTATTATTCTCATTGTTGTTGTTGCTGCTAATATTCCTGTCGTCATGGTTTGCTATGTAACAACAACGTTAAGATTTAGACGAGGGAAGCGAGAAAGGGATATTATATATATATATATATATATATATAGAGAGAGAAAGGAAACCGCTTCATTTGGTGCCACCGTGACAGTGACTATAGCAGGAGGAAGCAATAGCATCAGTATCAATCCTAGTAGTTACAGTATTTGGACGAGAGCTGGCACTCGCTGTGCCAGGAAGCGAAAAACACCACTTGGCAAGTTAGCGTACACCCCGGCCGGTACACCCCGGGGAACGGGAAGCACACACAATGATTACATCACACAACACCACTTCTTACCTAGTCTTCCCACCCCGCCATAGCCGCCACGTTCTACAGACTTCGGACAAACAAGCTGCAAGATAGATACATAGATAGACAGACCGCCAGACGCAAGCCCTTAAATACTTATTACATTATCAGCTATGCCACTACGCTAACTAACATATAATTTATTGTTCCTACGACTATTAGATAGATACATATATAGATAAATCGACATCACAGCTTGTTATTATTGCGATGCTGACGACTCGCATTATTATTACATCTTTTCGTTCTAGCCGCTAGGAAACCTCCGCAGTATAAAGGCTGTATGCTTTCGAGTGTATTTGCAAGTACTCATGACTAAAGCTACGTATTTCATTTTTATTATTATTATTATTATTATTATTATTAACACTTGGAAAAGAGCAACCCTTCCAATTGCCGAAGGAGGACTTGGTATTTGATCAGCGGCGGAGCTGACTCCCATGTGCTATGCCGCGTCTCTATTGGAATTTGGTAAACTCGCAAAAACGTTGGTCGAACAAGACATCCGCCAAGGAATCACAAGAGCCAAAGACGCTGCAGAGCTAATAGCTAGACAAACAATTGGACCAGGCCCCTGGCAAGAACGTCCCACACAGCATACATTGGACTCCTACAGATGCAGCGCTGCAGCAAGAGAGCTGTTAGACAGCTTCCAATCTCCAGTGGAAAAAGCTGTCTTTCTGGCAGCACGCGACACATTTAGTGGAGGCTTTCTAAAGTGTCTCCCTTCGCCGCAGCTGGGTACCATGCTGGACAACACCTCATTCCGCATGGTAACAGCTCTTCAAATAGGTGCCCCGGTTTGCAACCCCTACAGTTGCCGCGCATGTGGTACAACAGTAACTGAGGATGGACTTCACCCCCTTAGCTGCATCAAAAGCCATGGTAGAGTTTCAAGACACGCTGAAATCAATGCAATTATAAGAAGAGCCTTACGCAGAGCTGGTATACCAAGCACGCTCGAGCCCAGATTAGGACTTCATGACGACAAAAGACCTGACGGTGTAACAATCCCGCTATGGGCTAACGGCAGATGCTTGGTATGAAATGCTACAGTGTCCTGTACAGTGGCTCCCTCGTATATACGCCACAGTTCACTAGAGGCGGGATGGGTTGCCGAGCACGCAGATAATGGGAAAAAACGCAAGTACCAAGAACTGAAGACAAGTTACATCGTAGTGCCAATATCTATGGAAACAAGGGGTCCGGTAAGCAAGGGAACCAAGAGATTCATCAGTGAGCTGGGCCAACGGATTACAGATCTCACAGGGAATCGGCGCGAAGGCGAGCTTCTACGGCAACTGCTGTCGCTTGCAGTGTGCCGAGGAAACGCCGGCTGTATTGTCGGTTCCATGGAATGATATTTAGGAGCTAGGAGAAGACAAGGAATACACGTTCACACCTCACAATTGTAACATTTTAATAATGTTAATAAAGAATAATAATAATAATAATAATAATAATAATAATAATAATTATTATTATTATTATTATTATTATTACTAGTATTATTGTTTATTTACTATTATTAGAAGCATTTTACCCCTGTGTTTTTGTAAAGTTATTCTGTTTTTGTTGCTGTTGTCGCTCTGCGGTGTTTGCATTGCTGTCGTCATTAAATCGGTAACGCAATACCAAGCGCGCGCCGAGAACGTGTTGATGCGCGACGCGTGCTAGGTGATAATAGGGCAGTCTTTACATAACGAAACGTCGTGGTCGGTCTTTAGCTGCTGCTGCTGCTGCTGTTGCTGCGGCGACTACTTCTGCTGCTGCTGCTGTTACCTCGGTTTCGGCAGGCGAGCGACAGCACCCCACGCACAGGCGGCCAGCTCCACCCCCGCACAGGCGGCCCAATGTGTTCTTCCCGGCTGACGACGGCGACAACAACAACGGCGACGACGACGACGACAGGCAATAACGAATGGCAACAAAGTCACTGTCATCCAGTCAATAGCTGGCTAACTCAGTGACTGGCTAAGCGACAACAGATCTGCCGGATCGACCTGCCGCCGACTAACCAACCGACCGCAACCGACTTGACGGCTCTCATTCGGCTCCACCGTTTTTCCTTTCGTTTCTCCCCCCATGCTGCAAACGGCGTTGACGTTGTTGTCTTCGTCTCCGTTTAGTCAGCGCTTAGTTGTTCGTGTGAGCAGCAGCAGCATCAGCAACAGCAGCAACAAGACCCCCGGCTCCAACAAACCCCCGAACGATACTGCCGCCACCATGTCAACCGCCCCTCACCCCTCACCCCCCACCCCCGTACGTAACGTGGTGGTCGGTGGGTGCAACAAGCAACGAGTGGAAATGCTGGCATCGTAGTCGTACAAGTCGCATATGCCGCCCACACATCTGAACGTTACGTCGGCTCGAACACAGTCGTCGTTGTCGTCATCGTCTTCAACGACGAGTCCTTTTGGACAATCGTAACCTTCGTGAGAATATATATATATATATATATATATATATATATTGAGGAGAAAGGATGGAGAGGAAAAGTACAGGGTTCCATATCAAGTGTGAAATCCACAATGTGGTATAATGGCATATATGAGCATAAATACTAGGGAATATATATATATATATATATATATATATATATATATTGTAATAACAAATTGTGAGCCAGTTTATTTTCAATATAATACATTATGTATATGTTACACGTATCACGATGGATTAGCTAAGCCTAATGGGCGCGCATTGTGGCTGTCACGTGTCCGTTTTGACGAGGTCAGGCCGACACCACCTCAGAAGTGTGCCCCGAACGGAGACAGCGTTTCCACGTTGTATATCAAGATCCAGACGTTGTTTGAAAAAGGATGACGACCTGTTATATATATATATATATATATATATATATATATATATATATATATATATATATATATATATATATAAATATATCAATTTCAATTCAATTTAAACATAGTTTATTTACGGAACTGCATACATTCACGTGCTTAAGTTCTCGTTAAATTAGTGGAGAGATAAATAGGAGTAAGTACATGCTTTCATACCGGAATCCATCTAATGGAGGAATGGCGTATCCAAAGGATAGAACACGCAGTTAGCCGCTGAAGACACAGGTAAAGAAGGCCAGGACGAAAATATGAGGTGAAATACAATTTAAAAAACACGTAACGGGAACTGGGGAAACTGTCGTTGGAATGACTGACATCTGGTTGGCTGGCATTTACTGGTTACTACGGCATTAACATCACATATAATAATGTGATGATAGTCGTTTTTCTGGTGTGTTTTGTGTTGTTATGGTAACGACGTTAATGATGAAAAATCGGACATAGCTGGGCAATAACAGGGATAGAAACGGTTAGACCGGCCATGCCCATGTCATCAACTTAAATTATTCTTAAATGCGCTAATAGCTACAAATCATCTACCCTTATCGATTGAATTTGTATAACGGCTGCCTAGAGAAGTAAAGCTATATATATATATATATATATATATATGCTGTTCAATAGCTGCATTATACTTGTGTTTCTCAAGTAGCACATCGCCATTGCTCGACATATACACATATATAACACCTATTATTTTTAGCGAATTAGAATGACATGATTGCCCTCCCTCGCTCGCTGACATGATATCTTCTTCGTGATAATAATTATTATTGACGTTAGATTAGACCGCTGGCCGAGTTGGGGACGTCGATGACGTAAAAACGCCATTTGCAGAACCCAAGGCTTCAGTTGTACACTCGTTGGATACACATTTATCACAAGGCCGTTCTGCTCCATTACACCGTCCGTAGCCGAGAGATCCGAAACACAATGGTCATAAGATATCCGTGCCTAAATTGTGTACGTTGCCTATCAGACCACTATTGCATACACTAGATTGGGCTACTACTACTACTACTACTACTATCTACCTGGAGCGGCCGTTCTCAGGGCTCACCGGAGCTGATGCTCCCAACTGGTGAAACAATTTGCGCTGCTGTTTGTAGCACCGCTTGCTCTTTGTGTTGCTATCTCTCGCGTGTTGTACGCCCTTGATTGTGGCGGAGAGAGAGTCATATAATGTCAATTAAAATTAAAATTATATAGAAAGTACTGCTATCATTTGAGCATATATTGTCGGATAGTGCATGCTAGAATGGTGACAGCACTTGTTGTTGTTGCTGTTGTTGTTGTTGTTGTTGTAGTAGCTGTTGTTGCTGTTGTTGTTGCAGTTGCTGTTGTTGTTGTAGTTGCTACTCCCGTTGCCCTATCTATTGTTGTTGCTGTCCGTTACGCAACGGTACCACAACGGCCGCTCACTTACGATAATGGGATCCGACCATCGTTCGTCGGTTGGCAGTATGGACCGCCGGTCAGTTTCAAAGCGGTTCGCCTCTAGTTAGATTCTATAAACAGGCGCCATGGAGGAGTAAATACCGTCTACAGACACCAACCAGGTCTTCGTGTCACCCCAGTCCCCCGGCGGCCGGGATGACCCGTAGAGGCCTCGCAGAAGGATAAGGAGCCGCGTAAGGAGGTGACAAGCTGATACGCGCGTGGGATGGTGGCGTTAGCATTTGTAGCATGATGAACACTGTGCGACCAACTACAGCATCAAAAGCAACCGCGGCGGCAGCAACAGCAGCATCACGGTAGTCGGATAGCAATTAGAAATGCCGATAAAAGAGCGAGTTGGGCTCGGTCGTTTAAAAAAGGGTATATATATATTATTTTTTGAGTTAGCCATCTCCTTATATATATATATATATATATATATATATATATATATATATATATATATATATATATATACGTCCACATAAAAGGCAGGCTGGAAAGATCCAAAAGCGACGCCGTACCGGCTCTGTCTGTGTACAGCACCTGTTCCACGCACGACATCTCCGATCTCGAGCATTGGGCATTTATTTGGTGCCGCGGTATTAGTTATTTTACACTACTCTATAAGGTAGCCGCGGGATATCTCGCCTTCGGGGAGATTCCCAAACCCCAGTTCGTACCCCACCTTCGCCTGGCTACCTCGGATCCTCACGATCCACCCGCAAAACTAATCGCTGTCAATTAGTAATAAGCGTTAGGTACGTGAGAGCACCTACGTACTTCACTTCTTAGAATGTAAGGCAGCTGAACTGAGTTTGTTAATCCAAGTGATTGCAATATTTTAAGGCAAGATATCGTTGCAGTAATAGGACAACCAGCATGCTCAACTTTGCTGTGTGAGTTTCAATATCAGTAAGTGACTATTCTTGGCTACATCTGGCGAGCTACACAAGCTGATTGCAGGTCAAAGCAACGGCAAATTTTAAGAAACGGTTAAACATACGTTCTCAGTTTAGTCTGAAAAATATTGAATGAATGTATTGTTTATAACCTATACTTGGTTTATGCACATATGCGCTACAGCTCTTCTAACTAACTTTCATCAGCGATATTGCTTTTGTACACTGTTGGATATGATACAGATTTTCCGCATAGCTTGCATTCACACTCGGTTGATATGTCATGCCACCCATTTCGTATACATATCTTCATATGAAATCATTGTATTGCAAACCCAGTAACGAAGTATCTGTTTCTTCAGCATGGGCTCTTCCAGTAGTTTGTAGTCATCGCCCTAGTCTCATAAAAACGCCAATCAACATCCGCAAACTTATACTCCCATTTGTCAAGATGATTCTCGAAGGCCTCCGTTCTCGGTAAAGCATAAGTTGCTCTGAGGTCCTCCACAACGAGTGGTGTCCGAGGCCAACAGATAGACAAGCTGGTTGCGGCTAGTGCGGTGGACTACTAACACTATTTTGAAAAAGTCCGGAAATGAACCTACAAATTATTCCAAGGGAAAGCGCGATATTTCTTTGGTTCCCAATCCAAGGTTTAATAAACCTCATTCATTTTTAGGCTCAGGTACAGGCAGTACCATAAGGCCGAAAATTATAATAAACATTATTTAAAGAAATGTTTAGTTTGTTTGTAGCATATATATATATATATATATAATATTTATATATTTATAATTATATATATATATATATATATATATATATATATATATATATATATATATAGACAGAGTGTTGGATGATGTATTACTCTTACCGACATTACTGACTCTACAGCAGGCTTGAGGTAACATTAGCATTGCTTCGGTAGCTTGTGTAATATAGTTTCGCATGTGCAACTTGTTATAGCGCTTAGCCACTTTCATGTTTGCGCACTGCCTTCTTTGTCCTGTATGGCCTCCTCTGCAGAGGGCAGCAGTTCCTCTCTCAGTCATGTCCTCGGCGATTCTCCGCTGCCATTATACCCCGAGAATGTAGTCCGAGAGCAGAGTCTGACGCCCTTTGGGGTGCCAGCACGCTGCGGTAATTCGTGAACCAATAAATATACCGATAAAGGATGGAGCATGCTCTTCTCGGTCGTGCTACGCACCAGAGATCGATCCGTGTGTCATCGTTAATTGCTGCTAGGCCTCTCGTACCGCTACAGTTACCGTTCTACTGAGTCTACATTCTCGGTCCACTCAGCGTAACAAGCATCGTTACAGTACTATCTGCGTAGGCACTAGCCCACTGTGTTGAGGTGGCAGACAGACATGTAGGTAAAAAAGTGTTTGCACTTCTGCATGGCAGAAAGTCGATGTAACAGTCACACCCCTCATTATCTTAGTTAGCCAATTTTATATATTTTGCACATCCTACGTTTGATGTAAAAGACGCTATACCTTATCGTGATTATTTTCTCAGAAGGAAAGCATGATATAACGTAGCTAGTTCGCCTTAGCTTCCCTTGGTCATTACGCTCCTTTTTAACCGTGTAGACACCCCTGTGTGCCCTTCTGGCAATATTGGCGAATGCCTGCCGCTAAAATAAATTTTTTCCTCCCCTACATGAATCGCCAGGGTGAATGCTATCCATTGTCTTTGGCCTATTTTACTTTTTCTACTGGCCTTTTATCCCTGCAGAGAATTGTTAGCGCCAGCTGAAGAGGAGGAAAGTTATTGACTTGAAACATGAAGCTGGAAGGGATGATCGGATCGCTGCGTGGGATCATTTACGATTCTCGTGGAATGCTTACAGCTTTTATGAAGTACGTAAGGACGGCGGTAAAAAGGCAACTTCGTGCGTGCAAAGTCAGCGAAACGCGAAGGCCTACCCACATTGTGCCAACCCAGACCACATCGTGGCTTATTGTGGAATCAGCCTAAACGCAGGACAGTGCTAAGTCCTCGGAAACAATGGAAGAGTAACCCCGGTCGTGTATAGAGAGCCCTCAAAGAACCCTGTGTGAACCCTCAGAGGGCTTCAAAATTATCTTTAGCAAAAGCTAGTAGTTTGAGCCTCGATTGCTGACGGAGCTTGCTAATATAGAGAAGGTTCTTTCTGACTCCTGATTCCACTCTCGTGCATTATTTTCTTACGCCTTTGGCCAATTATATTAGAGCATAGCAACCTTACACGCCTCCTCATATGTCAAGGATGAATTGCCGCGCGGTACTCGCTTCCAGTTTTGCGGGTGGTGATATTTCACTAACCAAGACTTCAAGAGACACTTCGATTCTGCATGCCGGCGTTTCATGCCCGTGCACAGAGCGCAGCATGTATTGCCATACCATGTGCGAATCCAAATGCCTTAAGGGAAATTTTTTACTCATCGTGCAACTGCCCACCCGTCACAAAGAAACGTAGTCCGCGATGTCCCCGCTTTATTAAAGATAATGTGAAGCTATTCGAAGCCGAAGCTTAACCTAATTATCGTATTCCTTAAGTGACTCAGAGTCGTCATCGTACAAATGAACCTTCCTATCAAAAAATAATCACGGCTTGTATAGCACAAAAAAGTTGCAGAATACGTTTTTGCGTGACCAACCTAGTCGCTGACGCGCAGGAAATTTTTGACTTCATTAGTGAGTGCAGTTTTCCACTAGGCGACGGTTTTTATAATGGCTGCCCATAGCTATGGTTCATTCAAAACAAATGTTTTGAATTGTCCCAACCGCTAAAGACCTTGCCGCCTAAATGATCAACTTCTGCTTTCTCCAGGGGACGCTGCCACCAGGTTTGCGACTTGTCGGCTTTCTCGCACACAGGCGTGTTCGCCCCAAGGTCTTGCTACACCAAACTGCTGGTTGTGCCTAAATAGGAAGACCCCATGCAGTTCAAACCATGACTCTTTAACGTATTGCGTTCACGATTCAATTTTGCTCCAGGGAAATGTTTCATTGAGAAGGTGCTAGAGGGTGCCTCTGTCAGCTACGACGAAGACTCTGGGAGGCGCAGAGGCTGCGATCTACTATTATTCAATAGCATCCAACCGCGACAGTCAACTCGTTTGTCGCTGCTGCTAATGGCCTGCTTGAGAATTTGGTTCCATCTGAGGCATACGCGTACTTTTCTCTTATCCAGCCGACACCTTCCTAGAGGTTCACTACCGGTGATCCGGTTTCTCGGATAAGCACACATAGTTCTGAAACCTGGGCAGGTTTCATACGTGACGAATATATACGTGCGATGCCGCGCCCTCAAGAACGTCGGGTCTTAGATTTAGCTGCTCCGTTGTCCAGGAGCATACCTTGGCCAACACTCTCGGCACCGCTTGAACAAGGACGCCCTTGTTCAAAACCTAAGATTAGCCCACATCCTGTACACGGAGAAGCAGGCCGGTCTGAACTCAGACCATTGGTGGCGACTTGATGACATTGTCTTTGCTCCTTACTAACCGGGTGTACGCGGTATAGCCGGCTTAAAATTGAAAGATTTAAATCGTGCCGTCATCATAAGCAAAGTGGTTACTTTGGCACATTGTTTAAACAAGACCATTTGACCTTTTTGCCTTTCACCTGGCATTGTAGGCAACATTTGTAGGCGGCAAATTATATAATGGCGGGTGGTCCAGCGTACAGAATCTAAGATAACTTTAAATAAATACTTATTTTTTTAGCTCGCATGTTATACGTTGTGCTAGTCGGGCTTCTACACCCAATTGTAGCAATAGATCGATGAAGTGTTGCAAACATTTTGACCATTTTTAAACTAATTTGCTCCACTCCCAGCAGTTGTCACCTAAATTGATTTGTGCACGTCGAGTCAAAAATCGCCAGCTACCGCCAACCGGCGTCTTTTAGAGTTTTTTTTGCGTATGTAGGCATGTGAATTGTAGTCGTGTCATGTTAAGATAATAAAGGTGGTTATGGTCGTAGTAATGACCGATGATGATGATAATGGTTATGATGGATAAAACGAGTGCCTGTAGGATTTCCTCAAACACTGAAAGGTTGGGGCGACATATGAAAACGACGACGACAACACAACAACAATTAGGATACCGACATTAGCCAACTCTTGAGCAAGGGAGGGCGCGACCAATGTCCAGCTATACCTCCCAGCTATACGAAGCTTAGAACCCCCCGGTAGGACAGACGGCGTCGAAGCGGCGGGGGGGCTCGTAAACACGCGCTATAATAGGCGTCTCTGTTTAGGGCATTACACACGTACAAAGAGTGGTCCCAACCACTACCACCACTACCACCATCATCACCACGAAAATTACCAAGATAAAGACGCCATAACTAACAGACGCGGTATTAGCAGCAGCAGCGGCAGCAGCAGCCGTAATAAGGACGATGCCACGATGTGGTCATGGTAAACGTCCTCCTAGCCTATCGCTGACCACGTTCCTGCTGCCTCATGTATAACACACATAGACACACACATGCTACACATTAGTGTTATGGATGTTTGTGTTTACGTATCTATGTTTATCTGTCTAAAACATATCATGCACGCTCGTATACAACACGTGAGCGGCGCAAATGTGTATGCATATCTAGATATGTACGCATGCCTTTGTTTACAACGGGGTTGTCATACATACATGCGCATGCATGTGGCACATGCATTGGTGCGTGTGTGTGTGTGTTTTGGTGTCATCTTGGTGTACTGGCGTGTACGTGTGTTTATCTAATGCTGCTCGGTGTGCACCTTTGTGTATGTGCATGGCTGTGTGTAGTGTGCGTCGCTTAGTATCTCGGGCAATATCTATTCGTGCGCCTGTGTATGGATATGTATACGTGCGCTATGAGCCAAGCTTGGTCCGCTTTCGTCGCGTCAGCCCAGTCGTATAAGGAGGTATAGTGTCAGCCGTGGTGTACATGCAAACACAGAAACAGCGAAGCTGATCACTACGACAACAACAATAACGCCGCAACAATAGCAGCAGCAACACAACAGCAGAGGTAGCATCAAGAATGGCAACAACAAACCACAACAATCATAACAACGACAACAACAATAGGCACAGTGGAACCAGTGGAGTGGTGGCGGGTTAAGGGGCGGACGCTGTTTATAGTGATGCAGTAGTGACGGTGGTTAGTAGACTAGTAGTAGTAGTAGTAGTAGCAATAGTAGTAATGAACTTGTTGTAGATAAATGTACGTGGGCAGATCAGGTGTATAACCGTGGGAGAACTAGCACGCCTCTGTGCAGGGAAGAGAGAGAGAGCGAGAGAGACAGGGGTCGTTAATGTCTACGAGGAAAGAGGGCTAGAAAGACAGTGGACCCCAACTATGGGAAAAGAACAGTAACAA
>QVRM01000290.1:12500-44723 GCA_003439945.1 Dermanyssus gallinae | reverse complement strand
TTGTGTGCATGTTTAACTACTCCATGCAAGCAGTTTTTGCATACGTTAGGATATTCTCAGTGTCCTTGGGCTCGAATTGCCCTGTAGGTACAAGGATCGCACCTTCTTGGAACTACAGCACACCGCACATCAGTCCTATAAGTTAGTTTGTCCTCAGTATACTTAATGCGGTACTGTGTGCGTCATAAATACTAGGTGTCAGTTTATTGTTCACAGCTATAGTGTGCTTTTCCGCACTTTTGCGATTTATCGGTCTCCATATTTTGAATTGTTGCGAAAGCACTACAACAGATATAGCAGCTAATTTTTATGACAAGACAAAGTTGCAAAACGAACGTGGTAGAAATAGACACATATTCGGTTTGTTCCTAAATCCACAGTATCAAATCCATCAACTTCTTCGATTTGCTCCGCTTTAATAGATAAAAGAAACAGTCCTACAAGGTATTAACAATAGTATCAAAACTAGTAAATAGAAAATCCATGTCGTTGCCATTTAGAGCAGCCGGTATTAAGCACTTTAGCGATTGTAATTGGATGCATTAAATATCTAATATATGGATAGGGAATGAGTAGCGTTATGTTCGCGTTGCCTACCAAACGGAAACTTTTGATAATCTGCGAATTGGCCAAAAATCAGCTTCTTGTGTATTAAGAGGACCTTTTAAAAAACGACCATAAAAACAAATTTGGGGTCTAGTCACCCGCGGCTTTTTCAGATGTGTTTACGGCTTAGAGCCCAAAGTTAGTTAACTCCCGAAAAATTCGGGAAAAACGTTAAAGAAGTAGCAATCAAGAGGAGCCACGAATAGTCCTGAATAGTAAGCTCAAGTTCAGCAGACCCTATCACTCAGTTATTAAGCATTTGAGTACTTACTAACTATTTGATAAAGTCCCGAACGTTCTCGTTGTGAGAGAGCGCGCAGTCAGTTATTTGTACAAATAAAAACATACTTTGTCATGGTTAATATACTGTACACATTAGTTGTTTAATATTTATAGAGACAATCTAGTGTATTATCTCGTAGCCAAGTTTTTTTACTGCCATTTTGTAGAAACTTCAAGCCAAACCCGCAAATCATGGAAACACAGCCTCTAAATTGCACCCGATGTATTGCACCAGACCCCAAGCCTGCATTTCTAGTGTCGCAGTCAGGGTGGTCACAGTCAGGCAATTCCCAAGTTCCGTTCCGTCGACATAGCAGCATGTTCGTTTGCAAATTCGCCAAATATGCTCTGACTACAAACTACATAAACTCAATGTGCGTCGTGTTAGCCTGTCGTGTCGCCTCGAACGATAGAGCCTCGGCTCGGCCGTTAGGCCACATACAATAAGGAAGCGCTGTTGTCTCGCGAGCGTAGCCGTTTGATTGGCTCCGTTGTCTCTCTACGTTTTTGTTTATCTTGTCGGCACCCGTCGGCATCAAGGCAGCGGCGTCGCACGTTTCGTATGGCGGCGTTTTGTCTCTCACGACGAAGGCCTATGGCCACGTTGGCGTTGGGCACAGTCGATCTGCTTGCTGTTCGTCGGAGAAAGGCGACGATGAGCACGCCGAGAGCGACAACGACGTGCAGCCTACCCTAGTCCAGTCAAAAGAAGCTCGTTTCCAGACCCCTACGCAACATGGTTACTCATAGATGCAGTTTCTGTCATTGCCAATTCGTCCTCGACCTGCTCAGAGTTAGGCTGGGCTGCTAACTGGCTTGCTCTCTCGCTGGTTGGCCATACAACGCTTTGTTGTTACGTGCTAAGAAATCACCATAGAGAGAAGGTAGGAAAAAGGAAAAGGAGGGAACCAAAGAAAAGGGTGAGCAGAGGATGCAGACTTGGAGAGAAAGAAATACCAAATCGAGAGAGAGAGAGGAATGGAAGCAAAATATGAGCCAAGATAGATAAATGGGTACGAGGGCAAAACCTAAAGAGAGAGAGAGGAATAGGGCGCTGGCAAAAGGAAACCTAAAAGAAGCCGCGAGGGTGCTCAAGACAATATATATATATATATATATATTCGCGGCACCAGAATATGTTGAGAAAAGAGAGAGAGAGAGAGAGAGAAGGGGGTCTGAATACCGAGAAGCACGAACGAAGCGGCCCGGGCAAAAATAGTGAGCACCCGCTTGACGTTATTTTTTCATTTCCCACTACTCTATGGTCTATTGGCTGGAGAAAAGAGGGCTGGCTGGCTGGAAGGAAGGAAGACGGTCTCTCCCCACAGCCCATGTGCCCACGTCCCCCGGTCGTTGGACGTGCCTCTGACATCGAGTAATCTACTTTGTCATCCTCGACGACGAGGGGCCGGAGGCTGTAGCGGTGCCGGTTCCAGCGGACTGCTAGCGGACTATTACGGAACAGCAGCGTCGTACTTGGCTGGCCGTGCAGCCCGCCTCGCCATACTGCGGTTCGACGTCGGGCGCCTGTACGAAGCCCACAATTGGCCAATTGGGGCCAAGCGCGACAAGCCACCTTTTAGATGCTGCTACTCCCACAACTGCTGCTACTTGTTCTACAACGTAGAAGCAAGTGCAACGTCAATTTCTGTTAGCGGCACGAATTGATTCACGAGTCGCGTCGATGATGTTGGTCTCTGCCAATCGTTGGAGCCAGCCACTGCAATTCTCTGGCTAGGACAGGTGGGAATTGAGTAAACGCCTTAATCGACTTTTTCTAAAACTTGCCTACTTAATTGATGTCGTTACGCATTACTATGCTGCTGTTTTTTTTCATCGATCTGTGAAGTGGCGTTCGAAGTAGTGTCTAGTACGGAACTCCGACGGAAGTTGTCTGGTGTTCTATTCCATCTCCTCTACGGTAAATGCAAACGACATACTAAGCCTCCACACGATAGCGACGTGTGGACATTTGCGAGCAGCGCCAACAATGGTGGTTAAATCACAGTAGATAATCGCATAAAGACTAGCTTGTGGCATCTATATCTGCCTCGTAGCTGTTTGGTGCGTTGCGATTTTTTCCGCAAATGTATTTTCACACTGAAACACACAAACCAGAAAACATATAGCTTGGTTTCTAGCTTACACAGATAGTGCTAATCTGCTAGCCATACGAGCCACCGAGGGGATCTTTCCAGCGGAGTCTGCGTATCGATCGATGTGTGCTCACGTGAGTCGGTGTATGCGTTTCTCCATTGGGGGGCAAAGGCGGCACGACAGAAGCGGCTGCTCGGATGCCAGCGGCAGACTCGTCGTTTGTGTGCACACCTAATTTGCTCTACTAAAGATAATATCCTAGAGAAAAACGCGTCAACGGCAGGCAGAATAGGGAGTAGCAGAGCACGAATGGGGGGAGAAAAGGGAGAGAGAGAGAGAGAAGGCAAACAGGTAGAGTTAGGGAAAGTTAAAGACGACATACAGAGACAGTACGAGGAGAAGGAAAGAAAGAGAAGACAAACAGGTAGAGATAAGCAAAGTTAAAGACGACATACAGAGACAGTACGAGGAGAAGGCAAGAAAGAGGAGAGGAACAACACGAGCCCAGACAGCGGTCTAGAAAGGTTGTGCCTTAGAATCTGCAGTACTGTGTCGCCTTGTGTGGGTGTGTGGTGCGGGTGTGCGTTTGTTCGTCATTTGCCAATTGCGCACACAGGAGAGCGTCTCCCCCGGGGCAGACAGGAAGACGCAGAAGACGAAGAGATTGCCGACGAAAAGTCGAAAACAAGCAGGAGCCGAGTGGCAGCAAGTCACCACACGGGCAGGGCGCGGGCTGATACCTATACGGTCCGTAACGACAGTCGTAGACCATGACCATGATGCGGCCTGTTGCCCCGCTGCGCAGCTTTTTCCGCTGCTGCCCGCAATACCAACAGCCGTCACAGTGGTGGTAAAGCCCATCGGGCCGCCCAACTGTCGTTCGTTGGGCTTTTGCGCCTAGTGATAGAGGCGGTGGCGACGGCAGGGGCGGCGGCGGCATTACGCTAGAGGCGGCTATTGTGGTTGCAAGCGTTCGAATCGTTATAGCAGCAAACACAGCAATAGGACGGGATAGTTGTTGTAGCTGTTATTGCTGTTGCTGTTGTTGTTGTTGCTGCTGCTGCTGTTGTTGTTTTCGTCGTCGTTGCTGTTGTTGTTGTTAAGGTTATTTTTAAGGTCGACGTTCTTGTCGGCGTCCCCGCTGACATCGTTGTCGAGGTCGTGAGGTAGACATCGGACATAGGAGACACGCGCGGTAGCCAGCCGTGGGTGCTATTGATTGGCTGGAGATGATGGTCCAAGCTTCGTGTTGTTTGCCAATGCCCTTCGGACGGATCTGTCCCGTTCATACCGTCTTCTCCGCAATACCCGACCAAGCAATGTTAGCTCGGCTTCCTTGTTTGTTGCCGACTCGCCAAGGCAAATCACGTCGTGTTAGCACACTGCATCGATATTCGCGCTCGCTTGACGGCGGAAACGGCGACAACAGCAACAAAGACATAATAACGAATGTGTATGTAAACAGATATCTATTTCAATTTATATATATATATATATATATATATAGTATATAATATCATATATTATATAGATATATATATATGTAATTCATATATATATATATATAGATTCATATATTATATATATATATATTATATATTATATATTATTCATATATATTTTATATATATATATTATATATATATATATAATATATATATATATATATATATGGTCAGTTTGTTATGACTGAACCCCGATCGATATGTGGTGCAAAGTGCGCAGCATTCGTTGAGGCATGGATTTGATAGAGTAATACATGACACATATATAGGTAAGACGCCAATGGCCTGTTGCACGGTGGTGAGGTGCTGCGGGCAATTCATTTTTAGAAAATCAATTAAAGGTAACAGCAGTACAAAGTGCAACAATGGTAATAGCAAAAAAAAAGTTGTAGTAGTAGAGGTGTCGTTATCGTCGTCGTAGTAGTCTTAGTGCAAGCAAAAGTCTTTGTTAGTGCTAGTGGCAGCAGTACCAAGAGTGTTCGTTTCATTTAGTATAGCTCAACTCTTCTCTGGGGCGCCTTCACCTTTGCGCTCGTTCTCTCTCCTGCCCGCCCGTCGCCTATTGACTTGGCCGAAAGAACGTCAGCGACCGACGCAGCACAGAGCTCACTTGAGCAGCACCAAACATCAACAACAACAACAACAAAGCGTGACGTAAACAGAAGAACGTGTGACTCTAACGCCTCTTATTCCTCTTAACCTCGTTCCTAATTGTTGCCTTTGTCCCTATTTGTTGGTTTTCGTTTATTACTTTCGTGTTCTTCTCTATTTCCTAATCTTCTTTCAGTTTTCCTTTTGTTTTATTTCCCGCTTTCCGTATCGTCTCATTTATACGACGTCTATTGCTCTTCTGTTGCATATCAAGCTTCTCGCTGCCATCTCTATTCATTTTTCCATCACTTCTTTTTCATCTCCTTCTTTCGAGGACAAGGAATAGTGAACTGTAGCCATGCTGCTGCTGCTGCTGCTGCGGCTACTGCTTCTTCCTTTGCTTTCCTTCTGTTCTGACCCTTTGTGATGTTTTCTTCGTCTTCGGCGAAGTTGTATGATTGTTTTTTCTTGTCTCCTGCTCCTGCTCATCATTCATTCGTTCATTCACATTCATTTTCCACATCTTCTGCGAACGACACAGAGGCAACGGCGAAAGCAGTGAGTGGCTATACGAGACGTGCAGTATAGTGGCGGTTTCCGGCGACAGGTGCGCGGGGCCAACCAACAATAACGGCGACGTCTTCTCGTGCGGCGGATGACGGGATTTCTAACAAGAGAGAAAGATCGAGAATGGCAGGGTGCGGAGGGGGGCGGGGGGCGGGCAGAAGGGAAAAGGGGAAAAGAGCAGGCCGGATCGGATCATACAGGTGGTGGTGTACCAAGGACAGCGAGACCACCAGCTGTCGTAACTGTCGTTCTTCTCCACCATAATCGAGGGAGGAGTCATAGTCGCCGAACTACTAGTAGCAATAGTACAACCGGTGGTAATCGTAGTAGGTGTTGTTGTGGTCGGTCATAGACGTAGAAGTAATAGCCCGCGTAGCGGCTGCTGCGACTCTATCATAGCAGAAGAAGTAGCAGCAGTAATAGTAGTAGTAGTAGTGGTTGTTAGAGAAAAGGGAAAGGAGGCGGTGCGATGACGAGAGAGGTAGGGAAGGAGGGAGAGGGGGAGAAAGATTGGACACAAGACAGGTAGGCAGGGAGAGGGGGAGAAAGATTGGACACAAGACAGGTAGGGGGGAAGACAGACAGACAGACAGTCAGACAGGCAGAGGGCGGTAGTGGGGGAGTTGGGGAGAAACCGTAACACGAAAACAGCACGAAGGGTGGTGTCGTTGCATAGTCAAACACCTACAACCTGTTGGATTGTAGACACCCACAGCACGCTCGAATGACGACTGCTGGCTGAACGGTCGCTGGCTTACGACGACGACAACGGTGACGGTGGCGGCTTCAAACAAACCGGCCCGGAAGATCAACTCGGCCGTGAAAATTCGCTCGTTGCGGAGCTGGGGGCACGACAGGAGCTAGATGGACAAACGCGGTGCACCCCACCATCAACGTCATCATCATCATCATCATCATCAGCAGCATCAGCAGCAGCATCATCAGCATCATTATCATATTGATCATCGTTGGGCGTTGGGCGTAAGGCGTTGGGCGTCGAACGCCTACATCCCGCATACTACGCAGACATACACGCTAGAGCGAACGTCCATAGAACTAAATGGAGACACCGATCCTCATCCAATAGTGAGCACAAACAGAGTGTAGAGGATGGAAAGCAAGCCCTGACTTGACCCACATTCATAGTCGCACGACGACGTCCATGTTACTGAAAGTAACATGGACTAAGGCAGAAACAAAGGGAAGGGAGAGAGATAGGGTGGAGTAGAGAGTTAACGTAGTAAGTTTAATGTAGCTGTGAAGCGGAGAAACCACCGCTCTTACACAAGATGTGTTGGATCTGTCCACACATTTTATGGTATGCACTTAGCTCTGCTGAATGGAATTTGTTAGTTTGTTTGTTTATTTATTTATTTTCTTTCATTCTTCTAGTTATTGAATCTCGCTCCTTCGTTATTTGTCATCCAAATCCTTCCACTCTATATTAGGTTAATGATTCCTTTATTCTACTAGTAATGTGTTGGATCTAATCACTTTATAAATATTATTAATGTTTGTCGTTTTTATCCTTTTAATGCGATTGCCCCTCTACCACTGTTGCCCTCTTTTACTCGCATGCCATTCCGCACGCACACACATGCACGGGTCCTTTTTCGGCTTGTTTAATATTGTTTGTGTGTGTTTGTGTCTATATGTCATAGATATGTATCGGTTTGTTTTTCGTTGAACTCCCGTTCGTATGTATGCTCGTATGTATCCCATGCGAGCCCAACTATCGTGGTCGTCGTCTAACATGTGGGCCGGTCGTAGGCCGGTCGGTGGGTCCATCGGTGATGTCACGCCGGCGTGTCAACGTGTTCCCGCTCCGCCTCTATGCCGAAGCTTCATTATTCCCGTTGTCGATCTACGTATCTTGCTATGTATTGATCTACGTATCTGTCTGTCTATCTATCTATGTATCTATGTGCCACAAGATGCTGTCACGCTCTGACGCGTGTCGTCGTCCAACCACATTGTCGGCGGTGGCGGCGGCAGCAGCAGTTTCCACACACAAATTTCCGGCCAGCCGGCTTCGACGCGCCTACAGCAACTCTGCATGCACAGTATATAGAGGCCGCACTAGCTGAACAACAGTCGGCTACGGTCGGCTGATAGACTCGGTCTAGGAGACGGGGTCATCTATGACAAATAATGTTGCTGAGCGGTGGCACATATATATATATATATATATATAGATACATATATATATATATATATATATATAGAGGGAGAGAGAGAGATTTTTCTGCATCAACACTAGCATATATATATCATCATCAAGCAACGCTATAACGTTACGTGTGTGTATGCATACAGGCTACGTCACTCATGCTTTGTCAATTCAGTGCTCTCTCTGTTGCAGAGTGCTGATGATCCCTGAGTCTGGCGGAGCACACTGCCCTGCTGGGGTGCATCGGCACCTGGAAGTAAGCGATGCTTCGCGATAAATCTCTATTGCGTCACAGCCACAGAACGAAAGGTATCATATATGTATGTGTGTGTGTGCTTGTAGTACATTACATGAAGCCAAATAAGACTCGCATGCTACGCTCGAAGCAAATTGAACCACGTATTTGACACAAATAATTTGATATTGGCGCTTACGCCGGTAGAAAGGCGGCAGTGTCGAAGCCACCGTATCAGTGAAAACAGTAGAAACAGTAGTGATAGCAACACGCGTGCCGAAGACGCGAAACCCCGTTGTTTCCTTCGGGCGGAAAAGGCAGGGGGGGGGAGGGGGTGACAAAACACGAACGAAAATACAGAACGGGACAGCACAGCTCCTGCCAAATGGTAGCACACGGTAGACTGTCGTCGATTGGAAGGCCGGAGCAGCGGGGCGCTCACCCGACATCCGTAATAAAACCATTACCCCAGCCAACTTGTCCGAAGGGCCAACGCGAACCACGGCGACGGTGCTCAAGGCGGCCGAGGCGGTCCGCTTCTCCACCTGACCGAACGCGCCAGCTCCGTTAGTGTATTTTGCTCTCGTCCTGCCTGTCCCCGGCCTGGTCCTCGCTCGACAGCCTTTGACATATGCTGCTCCATATGGATCTCGTACGTATCCTTCCTTATACAGTATGTATACAGTCTCTCTACTCTGCATAGCGCGCAACTTCATTGCTCATCTGTATGCATAGATGCAACGACGGTTGGATGTTCATGGCCAGCGGTGTGTGTGACTTCTTCATTCCTGCTAGTGATTACGTATCTAAATACATGTATTTTTTTCTTTGTGGAGTAGGGTGAATGCAGTGACGCACTGTTGCTACGAGATGGACATGCTGCCCCCCCCCCCCCCCCCCCGCCCCTCTCAAGCCCTGTAGAACTCGACCACGGCGGTTGGATATTAGTCCGCCAAAACCACTACGCACTAAGCACATCTCTCCCCTTGAGCTTTTGCTCTCTAATGGCCCAGATATCCACAGAACAGTACTACGCGGTCTACTAGAAGAAGAGGCGAGCGCCTAACGGATCATGTGGCCGAGCTCACTTACGGATTTCCTCACCGCTTCGACGTGCTGGTCCCAATACCTGCGAATCCGTACGATTACAAGACACGTCATCTTTTGATGTCGTAAGCGCATTCCGTTCTCTTCTGCGCCTTCTGCGAGCTTGGTTTTCTCCTCCACTGCTGCAGTTGCCATTTATTTGCTTAACTTTCATACTGATGCCGTGCCGCGATTCCGATTTATGAACTCTATAAGGATCCTCATGTTACATGTTCTCACGCCAGTCTAGATCTTAGCAGCGTTCTGGCAGTTGTTGTTGCTTGCTCTTCTCCCTTGTATTTTAGGAGAGTGTGCCCGGGGGCATTGACGATGCCGTCCCCACATTGCATGCAGGTTTCCGAGGCAGCTTTGCTTATACGAAAAATATAGTCTTGGAAACCACTGTGACCCGTGAAACACTGCAAAGGGAAATGTTTATTTCCCTCACAGGGCGGTCTGTCTATTTCTTTTATCTGCGGATTGAGCAGGCAAAGTGAGTGACCCGGCTAGCCTGTGGGGATAGCACTCCACGTTTCCTGCCACGACCTTATCGCCGTTTTCCTCTCCGCCTCTGTGTTGAACTTTGGGTCATTCTCCTACATCCTTTACATTTAGGTCACAAGATGAAAAACAGCCAGTACCAAGGCTGCGTTCGTGCTTAACGTGTGGTAGCTGTTCTCTGCGTGTTCCTGGGGCTTTTCTTGCCGTCTTCGTTGAGGGTGTTCGTCTTTTCAGGGTGTTCTGCAACCGTATTCGTATTATGCAGCCCTATTATTCAGTAACCGAGATGAATAGTCTTCACCGGCACTCCCTCGGAACATGTATGCTTGCCAGAAGCTTGCCTTTCGTTTAAGCGGTGTTAGCCGCCTTGGGCGTACGCTTTCTGTTTCTGATTAGTGTCCCTAAGTATTTTATCTTAGAACGCTAAGCTATCTGGCTTTTGGCACTTGCTTGATTTCTGGCCTGTTAACATCAGTTTCATATTGCTCACTTATTTCATCCCTGTTAAGGGCCTCTCGCCTCTCTGGGACAAGTTGTAGCATAAATCCACCCATCTTCTGCTAACCCGAGAGTCATGTTTGTCCTTGGTTTAAGTTTTCTTCTGTCTTTGCTTAAGTCATGACGGCCTGGATATAAACGCATGCAATCACCTCCTCCACTCCCCGTGGGAGATCTCTATGTCTCAGGACGTCGTTATACGCTATGTTGCAGAGCAAGGATTGACCCCTGTGGGAGTCCTGCCGTTATGGCTATCTATACCGTGGCTCTGTTAAAATCCGCTCGTAGTTGCGCTTGGACGCTATTCTACAAGTATTTTTGTTGGCAGATAGCCCCATTTGGGCGAGGGGGCTTAGTAGCGCTGGTGCAAGCCCTGGCGAAGGTGTCGTGCAGCTTATCTGTGGTATGTGGAGTACTTGTGAGGATTACCTTCTTGGGTTGGGCGGTTAAGACCTGCTCGTTCTTGATCCTGTAACGCGTTTTGCTTCTTGTAGACTGCAGTTGCTCGTAAATTTGATACAGTCGTGACCTCTGGGGTTTTCTTCCTCAGTGAACACTGTGTATTCTTTTATTTTATTGGCCGTGGTGTAGTTGCAGGCCACCGATGACTGATATCCGGTTACGTAGAATGTTAGGGTTTCGCCATTATATTGTTACATTATACAGGTCTGACCTAACTGCCCATTCAGTTGAGGTTTTCCCTTACTTGGGCGCCCGTCGCGACCCCCACGTTCTTTCCGTTTGTGGCTTTACTTACTGATTTTCCAATTTTGCTGAGTAGGTCCCCAAGTGTCTCCAGGCTACCGTTAGAGCTCCTGTAGCAGGAGCACAGCGTTTATCATTCTAGCGCTTCCACTCATATAAACCCTTGCCCGATTCCGCGCCTTTTTATTTGCAGGGCGTTTATAATTACTGCACTTTTTGATCAATCAGATAAATAATAATTTTTGTTTGTCGCCATCGTTTGATTTGGTTTGCACATCGCCACTGTTTTAGCTCATTGCCTTGCAAATATCTCCTCTACCACGTCTACCATGTACGCGTGTACTCTTGTTGCAATTTATTTCTATTACATTAATCCTCTTTATTGTTGTTGAGTAGAGGTTGTTCTTTCATAGGTACCCGGATATTGGAAGCGGGCGACTCTTCTGGAACCTTCTGATATGTTTACTCCAGTTGGGTCCTGCCTTCAGCTCGCGGTTTCTTAGGTGACTCGTCCATGCGTTGCTGTTGTTCAACTTGCTTTGTGTCTTTCTCTCCTCCCGTTGTGGATCTTCTGGAGGTCCTGCCATTGTCCTCTTTTGCTTGGTATTCACGGCATAACTGTGGTCTTCTTGGCTGGTATCCGTTCATGTATATATGCACACGCCCAAATGTCCATACCCTGCCCAAATCTCCATCAGTTGGGAGCGTAGCCATGGCGTAGGACGTCCACGACACTGGCTTATGCCTCACCGAAGTCGACAGCGGCCGCTGTAACCGGCTTTACGGTCAGGTCCGAAAACAAGCTTAGCCCAAGAAAATTTAGTTCAGCGAACTAAATTTTTGAACGACGAACTCGTAGGAAAAGATCGTAACGCTCAAATTATCTTCTTCCTTCATAATCACCACATCAAGTATGTCGATAGAGTTGGAAGGCCATGACAAGTTCAGCAGTGCCGGCGGGTGTTTCCCGCGTAACATTCCGCTAGTGTTGTCATTGGTTAGTAATTTGTTTGACAATAGTGAGCGGGTGGATGCGGATACATTGCCCATGCTGAATGTGAGCGGGGCCAGCCAAGCTACATTTGCGTCCGTGTCTCTTCCCAGCCCTCGTAAGGGTTAAGTCAGGTGCAGAAAGCACGTCGAGCAGAGGGCCTCTTTGCTTCTTAGGATTCGCGCTGGCTAGCGGTATTGTATTATATCTCTTTGTTGACAAGCCTTACTGGCATAGAACAAAGAACGCACTATGCTTTATTGTCATTGTCAGTGACTATGCTCCTTAGGACCGTTGTCAGCGACTCTGCCACCTGCTGCCTCACTGCCTTGGGTAGAATTCGTATATGTCGAAAACGAGAGCAGGCTTCTCCAATCCCGGCTTCGATCGTCAGGGATGGGTGCATCTTCGTTTCGTCGTTTGAGCGCATGTCAAATTAATTACTAAATAAAAATAGAAATAATAGTAATTAATTAATTACTTAATTGACGGAATCTGACGGGATAGCCCTCGTCTGCCAAAGTAGACCATATAATCCATGCATGTGACACTGGTCAAAATCCCCAGTGAGCTGTTCCCTTCAACTTCAATGGGTGAACCAAGTCTCCGTAGCTATCATCCTCGACTACAAAATTATTTGGAGTGGTTCCCTGAGGAAGAAGCTCTAAAGACATTTACATTTGAAGTATAACAGAAACGTCTACACTGGTTTTAACGGTTTATATCTGTTTAAAATACTTTGGTTTGCATAAACGGTTTCGCCACCGCAAATATGAGTTGTATGTGCGTTAAAAAGCTTATTTAGTCTTTCTGTAGCAATTTTGGAGCGCAGGGTCTGGGCTGTCTTGAGTGATGAGTATGAACTAGGAACACATTAAAACTTCTTAATCTTTTACTACTGTCTCCATCTAATTGCTTTTTCACGCAAATGGTAGTTAAACGTTAAAACGTTTCTGATAAACGCGGTTATCTTGCGAACCTTAACAATAGGGTAGGTTTCCCAAATCAGTTTCCCAATCAAGTTTTAATAAAAGAACAAGTATTATTAGTTTACATTCTCGGTTCGTTCTTTGTCGTGTTAGACCCCTTGCTTTCGTTATAAAATAACAATTCATTAAAATAAACAGGTTAGACGTTTCCACAGTAATATTTTTAGATTACCTTGCTTGGCTGCGACAGGCGACGCGCGGTTTATACAGCAACCTATACTCACTAAATGCACACACGTGTTTATGTACATATAAAAATCCATCTACACATACCATTCGGGTTTAAATCTCTCTAGAACGTTGTATATATATATATATATATATATATCTGTAGTACGGGAGCAGATGAGGCTCTGTGCTGCAGATGCTGCTGCCTCGAGTTCGAATTTAAGGGGGTGGCGGCGGAGGGGAGAGGCTTCTTCGAGCCAGGCCCACTTTTCCGGAACGGACAGGCGGTAGTGCGTCCGCCAATCGAAGGCGGGAGAAGGTTCATCGGTTATGTCTGCCTCTGAACAGGCGAGAAGGAAGCTGGAAGTCAAACGGCGTGACGAACCTCCGCTCTATCCCCTCTGACAGGACCGCTTGGCCAGTGGCAGCGTTCCTGGCTCCGTTCTTCAGTTCTCACATTTGACCGCACACCACCAGCCAAGCCATACATAGGCGTTAGACAGTGGTCCCACTTCACTGGCTGGCGAATACCCCCCCCCCCCCTGTCCGTCTTCCACCGACAGCGTAGCGGCACCCCCTCGGCGGCGAAGAGACAGGTAGCGAAATGACGAGAGATAGGTGAGGAAGAAGGAAACGAGAACAAATAGAGAGAGAAAGCGAAAAATGGTAAAACAGTAATAAAAGAGAGAGAGAGAAAAAGGGGGTTAAAATCGAACACGTAGAGAGAAGAGGTCATGAAAGACGAAGTGGGGGCACCTGCTGTCGTTTTCGCTTCGCTTCGGAAGAATGCTTCGGTTTGGCCAGAAGCCGTCCATTCTGTACGGGTGTGGGAGTGTATATAGAGTCTAGGTATGTGCGAAAGTGCACACTCGTTGTATATATATATATATATTTGCAAATGTGCTACATCTGTGAGAGGTGCAAGGTTCAGATAGAGCCCAAACCGGTAAAAGGTGTTGTTGTTGTTGTTGTTGCAGAAGCTGCTATGAGAGCGCCATAGCAGCTGAAAGGGCAGAAGTAGATTATTATTTATTATTACATCACCTTTCGGTATTGTTGATTACATTACATTACACTGTAATGTAGTAGCGTACTGTGTAATGTAGAGCAGAAGTAAAGGAAAGGAACAATACGGAACAGATGTATAAGTTCCATGATGTGTCACGAAAAATATGATGATGATGACGATGAAGCTGGTCACTGCAGCCTAGTACTGCCTCCATTGGCACTGTCGGCGTTACGACGAATGTGCTCATGGTGGCGGTGGACGCGGCGGCGGCGGTGTCCAATGGCCGTTTAACACAATAACGACGGGGGCTTCGAGTGTTGCCGTCGTGGATGCCGAGAACCAGCGAGGGGGGTGCGCTGAGGAGGGCGGGCAGACAGCCAAACCAGCGACGTCGGTAGTAATGATAGCAAAGGGGCAGCAGCAGCAGTGGGGTGAAATGAGGGGGTGCGCATCACGGGTTTGAGACTTGGCAGCAGACCGAAGCTAGCTGCACCTGCTACGACAGCGGGACAGCAGGACAGCCAACGAAAGGGTACAGTGACCAATTGGCTCGCTTTGAAGTCGCTCGCGGCCGGCAGTATCGGAAGGTCAGCAAACAGGTGGCCGGGCGATCGGAAAGACGGGGCGTAGCATGTCGTTTTGGTAGTAGTAGTAGTAGTAGTAGGGTGTCGTCGGTACGGTTTACCGTAGACTCGCACACTCGGCTCCAGCTGGCAGTCCACGCAATGACCACATAGGTTTGGTAGGTGTGCAGCCGGCTATATAGATAGCCTGCCTACTGGCTAACGAGCCAATAGGTGTAGGAGACCGGCAGGTAGGGATGGAGGTTGGTGGGAAACAGGGGAGGAAAATCGAGACAGCGAAATTTTGAACCAGGCCAACGCAGGTCGCCAAATGACGCAGGTCCGCTCCGCACGAATCAACCAGCCCGCCAATGGCTGTTAGACAGGTAGACAGACGGCCCCAGTGGGGGATGGGTGACCAAATGCACGACTTGGTTCTTCTGCGCGCGCTCCTGAGTTTACATAAATTTGCCATCCGGAGAAGACGGTGCCACAACAATATATATATATATATATATATATATATATATATATATATATATATATATATATATATATATATATATATTATATATGTGCCGTACACCATTACTAAACGAGTAACATCTACAAGGAGGTGGGGAGCGACCCGGTTTCTACATCGTTAAAGCTCGTGCAAAGCTGATGTGTCGCCTGGACAAGATGTTGAATCATCTTAGCAGTGATCTGCTCTCTTCACATAAGGCGAGTTTTGCGCCTTTCAATCAGGGCGCAAAGCCGCGACATTTACTTACAGTCAGAGCGCCTCCCTATTATGGAGTGTAGCTGGCCTTTGACTACAAAACCGGACCGCGTCAATTCATGCATATATACATATATAACATGCAAAATAGAAACATGGGGATACAGAGATCTTCTAGTTATGCCCCCTTGGGGACGGTCGCTTGCCACAGACGTCATGTGTACATCACACTCTCAGTGCTCTTACTCGGTGCACTTGGACACTAAATACCATGATGACTATTGTATGTGCATCTGCCGGTATTGCTCGCAGCATTGCGTTAGGTAATACTATGCAGTTCACTGCCTGGCACTCACAAAGTACTTACTCCGTTATGTCTCCCGCTGGAGCGGTAAACAGCGCTATGCAGAAGACAACAGCTAGTTGACCTGTCTATAAATCTATACGTGGTAAAGTGGAGAAAATGGTAAATTAAAACTACAGCAGTTGCGGGTCTTCGAGCAGTTCACGTTATGTAAGGCGTGTCCGCCTGGGTGGCAATTAATCTCGTCTATGATTAACCTATTACTATTTTCTCCATTATAAGCTTCGCGCAACAGGACCATGCGCATCCAAAGGGTCGACTTTTTCCGTCTTCCTGTTTGTGAAAACACAAGCGTAAAAACATACTTTCTTCCCTCAAAAAAGGAGAAACAACGCCCTCTTCAAGTGCTTAAATATATATATATATATATATATATATATATATATATGCATACATGCACGTGCGACAAAAATAACTTGCATATATCGAGCAAACCGAGACTCGGCTGGTCGAGAAAGGCTATACGCACCGCGCTTGTTCATGGGGAAAGAAAGCAAACCGTTATGCTGGATATTCGAGTGGCCCTCTGTGTTTCTGGACCGAACGAAAACTGCGCTTCAAGGAAGCTGCCACACTGCCTCTATCAGTGCCCATATTGCTGCTGCTACTAATGTTGCTGTTGTTGTTATACGAAGCGTGCCCAAGACGCGGAGACGGCATTCGATACGTCCTTAAGTATCGCGGCAGCACGCCAAGCTTCTTTGTGGTTTCTGCAAGTTCCACAGCGGTACCGCATGTCAACAAAGGTGACAGCGACGCACTCCTGTAAAGGTAATAATAATAATAATAATGCAGAGGCTCCAAACGGTCAAACGAAATTGAATCGGTGCTAATGAGCTCGCCCAGTTTTCTAGGTCCAAATTGAGGCCGTAGCAACAACAGAAGTGGCGTACAGACCTACGTAATATCTACACCTAAACTTTAGCATTTTGTAAGCGTTCTAATAGAGCAATGCACATGACATAATGCGACGTTTTTACCAGAACTTAATTACTTTAAAATTGCAGTTCCGTTAATAAACTCCAGCTTGAAAATAATGGCATTCGCACACTCTATACCCTGTTTGTGTGTAATAGTGCAATATATATATATATATATATATATATATATATATATATATATATATATTTATATATATATACGCCTGTTTGGGTAATTGTAGCAGTTTTTACGGTGAATCCTGTTTGACAAAGGTCGGAAACTGTTTGTTATTTAAGGTGATACCTTTGATAGCCAGTAGTGGCATTATAAACAGGTTGTAAAACGGTAAGTAAGTATTCTGCATTTGTTTTTATACCAATATAAATGCCCCAAGCTCTACTTGCATGATAAAGCTTACATCTCATTCTAGGTCGTTCTTTGTCTCGTCGTGCGCCTCCTTGTTTTCGATATATAATATCCTAAATAAACCAATCGAATAAACGACACTGCCAGAAGGGAAGGCTAGATTTAGAGTGATATCGGTACCACGTGAATTCGACAATCTGGAGATGCATATATCTATCTATGCAGGTCCGATACAATTTACTTGTAGATACCGCGTTGTTTATTCGGCTTCAGAGGGCCACGATATATGTATAAGGAACTGGTTTACAGCGTACGAGGGGGAGAAGACTGCAGTTAAGGGCAAGCGAAAACATACAAGGCAAATAGGTAGATAGATAACACATACTCGCTTGTGTGCGCGTAGATAAGTCTAGAGATGGTAAAAATCAGCGTGAAACGCCGTTTTGAATGGAGACAACAGCTTAAGAGAAGAAGGAGACGACAGTCGCCCCTGCGAAAAGCCCGGGCCGCCGCCGCCCGGGAACCAGGGGCGACCGATTTGCGTCCCCAGCAGCTCTGGGGAATCGCTCGATTTTAGCAACCAACGCCCATACATAGCCCTGCTGCTTCATTCACATGAGAGGGAGGCGCAGCCGTACGAAGAAAACAGGCAAGTGTGTAAAGAGAGAAGGCGAGAGCGAGAAGGGGGAAGGAGAAAGGAAAGAAAAGAGCAAGGTTGAGGTTGAGGAAGACTGACTTGCCGCCCGCTTGAACGACTCGAATAGAGGACAGCGGAGGACAGTGGAGAAACGCATAGCAGAAACCGGTCGGGACTACCACCGAGTGCCTCCTTCTTGACGGTAACGCCGACAGCGAGCGTCGGGCCCAGGCCCGCTGGAAAATGGGAGGAAGACGCGCGAGAGCTACTACTACTACTACTACTACTACGGACACTACTACAACGACCACTACCACTGGTTCTCCTCTATAGCCAACCGTCTTTAATGGAAGAAGTCATGGAAGACGACGACGGCGACGACCTCGAACGAACGCGGCGAATTCTCGGCCGCCGTCACCAGACCAGCCGGAGCCCCGCGGCGATTTTCTACATTTACCAATGAAGAAGCAGACCATGTTAGGCGCATTGGCTGCCGACAACTGCGCCGGTGCTGTCGCTGCGGCTGCTTTCTTATCGTTTTTTTCTCCCTGCAAAAAGACGGCAGCCGGCCCCGAAACACCCGCGTTTGTCCTCCTCATTCTATATTCTACGGGCCGCTATTTAGACGCCGTTGACTGCGATGGCCGCTAGCCTCTCCGACGACAATTCAACGCAATGAAGAGAGATCCTTGATTTAATTCCTATTGAAGGGACCTATATATATATAAAAATAAATAAATATATATATATATATATATATATATATCGTGTGTAAGTTTGTAGAGTGATAAATTCATTGGAACATTATGGGGGAAATCTAAGCAAGTTTCACTACTATACACTGATGCAAGATCGTCGTGTGTTTCTAGGAAATGTTGAACGCATAATCAACAGACAGCTTGTGTAGTGAACACGAGCAACTACACTATATGCACGTTTATACTTATATATCAATCAACGTTCAACGTTGGCTCTCACGGGTCACCGATGGAGAGAGATTAACAACAGCACAACCCGGGAATGCCGACCTCTTTGTTACAGCCATGTCGTGATCTCTCTCTTCCTCGGCTAGTACGAGGCACAGCGACAGAGCGGCTAGAGGCTGCAATATTAAGATAAATGGTGACAAAAAGATATATAATTTCTTATAAGAAAAAACAAATTATTCACTTCACTTCATGTAGACACCTGCTCTCTATAGAAGTGTAGCAGGCGTGCCGGGCCTTAAAATGAATGATAATAATCCCTAAATGCATGTTTTATTTACACATTGGCGTGTCAGCTGTATGCTAAGTGCTAGCCTTGCCGCTATATGCAATCGTCCACTGAGAACTTGATAACGACTTCATGCATAATGCATTAAACTGTGTTGGACAACGTCGGAGTCTCCAAAACATTGGCCTCACCACCAAGCCGCGGAGGACACATCCTTCCGCTCAAGCATTGCAAGTGTCACCATATTAACTAATAATAATTATAGCAACCACAATGCTTGCGGCCGTCAGACACTACGCCGCCGAGCTTGGTTGATAGGATATATATATATATATATATATAGATAGCATAACCATGACACAACAGTGACATTACGAAGAAGCATCCTTGCCAATGTTTGCGGTAGCTACGCCGCCTGTAGAGAGGGACTCATTTCACTACAAACGTTGGACTCACGGATGACACAGCCTAAAGACGAAAAAAAAACATTTGCGCCCCTCGTTCCATCAGGAAAAAATGTTTTTTCGTCGAGTTGTCCTAGACCTAGCTGAAGTTGTGCTAGTAAAATTGGTTGGGCGAATTCTGGAGGACCCTGTGTATATATATATATATATATACATGTAAAAACGAATGTATAGTTGAGTTTCATACATTTTGACGAGGCGTACATGCTTATCTGTTTTGTTTAGGATTTTTCTTTAAAATGGATTGTATTGGGCGAATCGGATCAAGGGGTGGGCGCGCAGACGACAAAGACGCAATAGTCAAGGCAATGCTGAGAGCCTAGTCTAGGAAGCCACCATGTGTCGCGCAAGGAGACATAATTTTATTGTCTTTCCCTGGCATGCTCTCTATTTGACGGGACAATAAGGAGGCGCACGGAATAAGGACGGTTCTTCAACAACAGAAGCACAGAAAGCCGCGAGTGAGGCGGGTAGGAGGGTAGATACGAGATAAAGGAAAAGAGCGGGAGAGAGAGAGAGAGAGAGAGAGAGACGGTGCGTGAGAACTCAAAGCGCAGAGACCGAAGCTGCGCGCGGTCGGCTGGTCGGTTGTATGAAGAGCAATGCAATATATATCTCATCAGACCCAGCTGTGACAGAGGAGCCACCAGCCTTTCGAAACAGCCGATGCATGATTTTCCCTTTCCAGCCAGCGTCCTCTGCAGTCGCTCAGTCGCTCCCGGAGTCGAACCCCGGAAATGTTTGCTGCTAGCCCCGGCCTAGCAGGGCAGATACCTCCTCTCGCTGGTTCTGTGATGCTCCCCGAACTGCATATGATGACACCGCAGTCGAGGGAATTGGGCACGCAGAAGCACTCCTGATCCAAGGTGGAAGATGCAGCACATTCCATAAGCATCGATGGCTCCCCAGACGTTCCGGTCGCCGCTTCGTGCGGTCGTCCTTTATTTCTGTCGAATGCGAATAGTCGCAACAGGGTCGGCATAGTGCAGCCACGTACTCTTTTAATAATATATATATATATATATATATATATATTAATAAATAGATAACACTGAATATGAAAAAAGAAAATTTATATATATATATTATATCACCATTGAATACTTAACTCATGTTCAACTAAGTTCAACAAAAAACTGGGAAAAAACTAAATAGATAACACTGAATATGAAAGAACAAGTAAAGAAAGAGCGGGTGAACAATTTATATGCCAAAGTTCCAACTTTGTTACGAGATGTCCCATGCTCTCCGTAAACAATGAGAGCGCCCTAACGTAACTCTAAGTGTCTAATTGGAATAGACGGGTCGGCGAGCCCTTTTTTGTCAACAAAGATCGAAAGCGCGTTCAACCCGCACAGAAGCGTAGCGTCGCAATTTGCCAGACAGACAGACCGCGTCTGCCCTAGAGACACTTGGACAGCCCACCGTTCTCTACGAGCCGGTTAGTTCCGTGGAGAGCTATCATTCTCTCAGCTGCCAATTCAATTCCCAGCCCTCGTTTAACGAGACAACGACGGACGGGATCACCAGCTAGGAACAGCGACGGTACAGTCTGTGTGCTTTGATTGCATGCTTATCTCTCTTCCCTTCTATCAATAGAGGGTACGTTTGCGCGACGGTGCAATTTCATCACAACGTTTCGACATGAACAAAACCATTTTTATTGCGATTCCAGCAACGAGGCATGAATATATACCCACCCCACGTAGACCTCCACTCACGTGGTGCTTGACGTCGTCATTCTTATTGATCGGTATTCCGAAGTCGTGTCCCGGACCGTGCGTTGCTCATATTTGTTATACAACAGAAGACATTTTGTCATACATACTAGCCCTTCCATATAACTCTAACTAGGTAGCACATCTAGAGTGCTTACGTATCAGATTTTGTGTAAATGTTGTTTCCTGACTGTGCGATATACGAGTAGGATACATTCACACGCATACGTAAACATATCTTAAAATCCGCCCTTTCATACGGTACTAAGCAACTAATAACAAGCTTCAGAGACAACATGTTTACATAATGTTTGTGTATTTTCCAAATATGTATAAATATAGATTCGAATTTAGTTTTTAGATATGTTTTTGAAGTGTCCGGCACGTTTCTGAGAAGTCTGCTTTGTTTGCAGGCAGACGTAAAGCTACTCATGTGAACGCAAAATACTACGGAATCATCGAGAGTGAGATCATTTGTTGTTTTTTTTTCTATATGACTTCTGTCGAAACGAACAGCGAAGAATTTACGTTACGGGCGGCAATTTTGTAGATATTCAAAAAGGCCTTACTTCTACGGAAACTGTCTAAAATATTTGGAGCGTATTCGGCGAAGACGGCATTTTAAAGGCTTCATGTAACAGTTGGCTCGTTCATGTAACAATTGGCAAGTTCAACTTGGTCAACTAAAGCCTTCAGAATGAATCCCAATTTGGAAAGAAAGTAAATCAGCTATGGACTTCGACGTGTGTCATACAATCATCGTCGCCCGCCTTCACGCCCTTGATTTTGTGTCAAAATAAAAGGCAACGTGCCTCATGACCTGCCAGACATAATGAATTCCTTGTGAATTGTTACATATAGCGAAACATTTAAATTTTACGATAATGTGAAACTTGGGGGATTCTGGTGCGCCAGAAGACGCCAAAGGGACTAACCCATTGGCGCAGGAGTTCGGCGGGATAGGCATTTTTGTAGGTGGCTAAACGGTTAACATATATATTCACTGTGATTCAGCTTTGTTTTGTCGTCTTTTAAACAGACACAGTCCTAAAAATAGAAAGGGCGTTATCTTCCGTCAAAACAACGCAAGGCCGCATGCAAGTTTAATTAGCCACCGCAAGATAACTAACAATCGAAAGTACTGTTGGAATAAAACTGGTAAACTCGCTAATTTTAAAGACTGCCTTTAAGGTTGAACAATTCTGATCCAAAACTAATAAGATGTCTCTGTTGATAACCGACTTTTAAAAAGGCACGATTCCGACAATATGTCGCCTAATATGGCAGCTTCTACTTAGGGACTAAAAGATATATAGCTAAGGCGTGTTTGCTAAATGCTTTAAGCAAATACGGCTGACTACCCGATGTATATATATTATATATATATACTTTTGTTGTCCTTTTTATTTTTCTTGAGTACGCGCACTTTTTATTACCGTGTTTTTTTGAGTGTCTGGCCATAATCTGCCGTCTAGCTGACTTCCACGAATGCTAGGAGCAGCTCCGCTCTCCAGAGATGTGCAAGTACAGCGGTTCTCCCTATTTTCCATTCTGGAACTGCGATGAACTTTTCCTTGTCCAGTGCCATGCGCACGTCCGCTTGGCTTGGAATGTGGCCCGCGGCTAACATCAACTATTCAGAGCCCTCCTGTCCAAGGCAGGCGGAGCCAAGGGAGGGCTTAGACGGTAGTGGTCCGCATCTTCTAATTATCGCACATCATGCAGGCGTATATCACTTGATCCCGACTCAAGTTCATTTTTAGATGGGATAGCGGTATCACGACAATCGTTTTTATCTGGGGAACCGTGTCAAATCCGCTCAGCGGCACGGGCATAGCATGGTTGTTGATTGGCTAGAATAAGCATCTAAATCGGAGGATTGCTATGTGTAGCAAACTCTGATTTATATCAACGGCCTTATGATGATCCCGGTATAGGACGTTCTTGTGATCGTCGACAAGCGTTGTGTCAATAGTTCGGTGGAAAGGTCTACTCAGAGAGATGCATCCCTTGCAAATGTATACACCTCACATATATCGTTACCCCGCTCCTCTAGAACAGTCTAAGTGTTACGTGACCATGTAGTGGCTAGTTTCCCTGCTCTACCTTCTCCTTCTCCCCTGCTTCCGCGTCTCACTTGGTTGCATTTTCTTTTTTGCACAAAAGAAGAACCGTTTTTAAATGCGATTTACGCGATCTCATTCATGTATAAATATGCGTTGCCAAAACCTATATTTACATATGAATGTAGGTTTTTGACGTAGCCTGCGCTCAGCTCACTGCTCATTCTAAAAGCTAGCTATATAGTGTCAACATAAGCAATAGAGCCGTATATATATATATATATATATATATATATAAATAAATATCCTACGATTTCGTAGCGGCAGTGCAACGGCATTAACGCGCGCAAAAATGAGGAACGTAGAAAATGAGATATATGAAACAAATGTTCACATTTGCCTCTGTTGCTCCTTCGCGGTCGCGCTCCATCGAGATGAGGAGGGCTTGCCTTCCCAAAGGACCTCTGTGTCTAATGGCCTTGTCCTTTGGTCCTCTTTTTTTCGTATTTTGTTGCTCGTCGACCCGCTGCTCGAGATGACCCCAGCGCATCGGCAGACACTTGCAACAGCAGAAATTTGCTCGCTCCGACATCAGCTATGACGATAGCTATGACGGGCAGCCAGAAGGGACTTTGTCGGGAACGTCGAGATTTCGTGTCTCAGGAGGCACCACCATTCATGCCATTAAGCCCGGTGGATCACCCGCAGACTTTCATTATCTATAGGGGCATATCGCATTTTGATTAGAAAATTTCTTGACCAAGATGTTCGTCTTCTTCTTCTCTCCTCTTTTTTTCTCTCTCGTTGTTTTCCTCCTTCTCCTCCTCCTCATCTTTCTCCTGTGTAGTCGTGTGTAGCACCGGGTGGGCTACCGGGAAACCCATTACCATGTTAATAGAGCCAGCGAAGAGACGCACAGTGGACACACACATATATGTACATAGATCGAGTATCCACGTACAGCGTCTTTGGCATGCAGGCAAGCAAGCAGCCAGCTCATAGCCTTAGGGGAAGGCAATTGAAGCGGCTCATCGTCTGCCTGGTGGTGGCCGCGGCCGCCTTACTGTCGATAGCGGTCAAGACAGTGCTAACAGCAAAACAGGGGAAAACCTCGTCTAGCATATCTATTACTCGCAGAAATGCTACCATTCGCTCTGATAGGCATGATTAATGCCGGAGGTGATTGGACGCACCAAGCTAACTAGACGCAATGAGGGTAACAGCATCGCTGGCGTATTTTCTAAACATTTTCGCTTTGTTAAACGCCCCTACCAACGTTTGTAAGACATGGTTATTATTATCATTATTAAGAAAGCTGTGCGTCTACAAGTCGTTGTGTTAACTAATCAAGTCGGTGGTGGGTGATCGGTGGTGGGTATCGGTGGCGGGGCGGCCTCAGCAGGTTACGCTTGTAACCTAGCCGAGACAAGGAAGCTCGCGAAATACGCATCAATAGTCTACCCACACGAATTCCAACCACTAGCGTTCGAGACCTTGGACGGCCCAGGTGACGTCACTTGCAAGTTTCTCCACAGGATCGGTGAGCAGCTGAACCTCGCTACCGGAGATAAGAGATCTGCAGCTTATCTGAGACAGCGCCTCGATCTCGACGTCCAACACGGGTATGCGGCATCAGTCCGGGGCACGCTTTTGAAGTGGTCTCAGCCCATTCTTCACGAGATAGAGTAATATTTCCCGTGCACACGTTCCCAGGAGACAATTGTCGCTCCACTTACTTTCTTAATAAAAACTGAACTACATATATATATATATATATATATATATATAAGAAACTAATCAAGTACAAGCTAAATGCACTTCAAACTCATATGTATCTCTAGAGACGTGCAATACACGTGATCAAATCACCCATAACGTAACCGGTCTATGCCGAATGTCATAAAATGTTGCAAGGTGTAAGCGCCAACGCCTTATTGCAAATGTACTATAAATCTTATTTTGACAGCAGCTCAACACAGTTGCTGCATTGTTCACTATAGACTGGAGGTTAAATTCAATAGAACGGCGAGATGATCCGCTAGCGATGGTAATAGGTTGCCACTCGACAAATTTAATGCACTGTTCCTTGGGATACACTTACGGAAAAAGGGTTAACTAGAAGAATACACGGCCTGGGCACATAGGCCTACGAATCCAGTAGCCATGATGGCAGAATGTTGTGTACCTGAATCAATAATTTATATGTATTGTATATATTTTGGCAAATAACCTTCGTTGCCATCCGTGTCATTTCTAGGCAGGCTGCAGCTTGAAACTCACCTGAAAATACGAACACAAAGAAATAAATACATTAGTTACGAGGTTAACTTTGCACAAGACCTCTATAACACAGAGTGTGTTATAGTCACACTACGACACATAGTCAGGTTTACTGACACGGACAACTTTTATGTGCTCGACTTGGGTAGCTGGCCACATTGGACCGCTTCGGCACTGACAAGCGGAAATAGCGGATGACCGAGCTGCACATTGACATTAAAAATCAGGACATTCTTTTTCATCAATGCCTGATAGTTCGTAATAAATGTATACAAGTAAAACGTATATGTTTCTAGAACGTTCGCAGCCTCAAAAGCATCTTACTCCAGTTTCTGTCTGAACGTCCTCTGATCTAAGCTTAATTGCAGTTTGAGAAGTGGCACTTAGGTGTTCCTACAGGGAATTCGCCCAAGCAACTAGAATCGTGGCGGTTCTAGTTAGTCTAGCTCCAGAACGCCTATTTTACAATGTTTTTGATAGAAAAATACCTAATAAAGCAGGAAAAAAGAGTTGAACCTATTCATGTCACCTATAGTAATTGCTAAGGTAACGCCTGACACTGAGGTTTTTTGATATTTTGCTTATGGCTAGACTGCCTTTGCTGAACGCTAGCATGCGTACATGTGAGCTAGTATAGTATATATTGCAATTTTGATGCAATATTGCCTATAATTATTCAAGTTGGGGCCACAAGGGGGTAAAGTGGCGTTCGGTAGAACCTGCAAATACTTTGCAGATAGTAGTACGCAAGTAGACCAAGGTTTATCTTTTTTACAGGCCCACTAACTAATCAATGATTGTTATTATTCATCAAGAGTACTAGCAATACCAATTGACTACTAGCAGGTACCTTTGTACTGACGTCTTCGTCGGCACAAAGGTACCTGTTTTCTCAATAGCAGCTGCAAGCTTCGTGCTTACACGAATCTGGAGAGAAACAAACACACAACGACATCATGTCGTTGTCATTGTTGCGAGAGGTCTCTAAGGGAAGAGGCAACCTTGCAGCGCTCCGTAAGGAAGATAAATACGGGCACGAGAACTAGCAGTAGAATGGAGGCATCAGTATCCTATTGAGGGCGGCTGAGCAAGTGAACAAAGAAACAAGCAAACAAACGGAAAACGCGTGAGCGTATGTTCAGCTATTTAGATGCATCCGTAGAGTTTGCCTTAAATCCTCATCCTTGCATCCATCATTGCGCCTATGTAGGCTGCCTCTGGACGACAACAACACCGACACGATGGATGTCAGCTGGGGGCTACCTATCTATGGCGGGGTGGCATCATCGGGGGTGCGGGGGTAATAGCGGGCCACAGCGTCGTCAGCTAAGTAATCGGTGTATTATTACTGGATCAGAGAGCAGCTCAGTTGAGCCGCGCTACCAACCGACGAAGACCAGCGAGCGTTTTGTTGTGAAATGACTCATAGAACTTGCAGTACAGCAGCAACCGGACCCTCCGAACAACAACAACAACAACGACAACGACGACGACGCCAAGCGGGATCTATCTTATCCTGGAGCCTCATTAAATTGCACCACTACCCGAATGAAGTCGGGCCAGCCGGCGGTCGAACGGGCATGCTGTGCGCGGAGTAGCGCGCCTCCGTGCACCTCCCAGGCCACCGGAGGCTATCTGAGGTCCTTGTGCGTACGTCGTGCATGTGAGGCTATGCCTGTTTGTCTTTGTCCTACATGCGGCCCGTCTTGCAACGAGACGGCCGCCCGCCCGCCGGCCCGTTGCTAGGATATCCTAATACCGAACGACATACGTTCTCTCTTGTACAATTGCAACAGTATCCGGGATATTTATTACTCGAGATTAATACTACTACTGCTACTACTACTACTACTACTCGAAGATCACTACTCCCACCAAGACGGCCTCGACGAGTGTCTCGACGAGGTGGACGGATACGTCGATTTGCCCATTCGATTACGCTACCCCCATCGATCCACCGGCCCTTTGCAGGCACACAGACAGGCTAAAGGGCAATAGGGTCGCTACGCTGAACGACCCACGCACAGCCGTGCTATACCAAGTCGCGACCGATCAGCTCGCTAAGCAGCTTCCATTCTCTTCGACTCGTCAATTGTTGTTGTTGTTGTTGTTGTCCTTGTTGTTGCCGTTGTTGATCAGTCCCTATCGACCACGACGACAACAACACGATGGCTGCTCGCAGAAGTACGTGCATAAGGGGTAACGTGTACAGTAGTTCACTGACACGTCGCCTTCTCGAGAGCAGAACGAATGAAACCGCTTCAGCTGTTCCCACGTTGTCAAGCGCGGTATGCATTATTTGACTCACAGCCTACGACCGGCCAGCTAAATAGCTAATAACCGATGATAGCAACTACACAGTACGTAAAACCTCTTGTTCACTTTCTCCCTATCTCAGAGTATACTGCTGCTGCTGTCTTTTGCTTTTTGGCTCTTTAGCTCTCTTTCTCCTCACTGCTTCTTGCGCTTCTACGGGACACGAAGGACTAAAGAAGCCCTCCTCACTCACTCATCATTCTCTTGTTCTATCCCGCACTCGCTGACTGTCTGCCTCAATCCATCCCCGTATCCCGCGCCCTCCCATATCCATATAGCCAGCCCATATCCCGGACCCTTTATATTGTTATGCCCCCGCCTCGTCCTATCGCACGAGCGCCATGAGCCTCAATCGTAGCGTGGCATGAGCGGCGGATGGAGCGCCTCTTCGGAGCATTTGCAGCACAACGACAGCGCCGCCAGCGCCGCCAATCTGGTCTGACAGTTGTCGTCGCCGCGGCGTCTTGAGATTTCGTATTGCTTTAGGAAGTCACGTCCGACCGAATTCTTCGGCCTGTCATAAAGGGACGTGATAACAGCAGCCACTGTGACAGCAGCAGCGGCAGCAGCAGCAGCAATAACGGCTGCTTGTTCCTGTTTCTGTCCGCTGACGCTGGCGTCTGCTGCTGCTCGAGCTGCCACAGCAAATAGTGTTGTTCGGACGTCTTTGCCCTGCGAGCCATCTTCTCGATACGTCTGACACGTCCTGCTATCGTTGCCGACCTGTCGTGGCCGTCCTTGAATCAATCATCATACATCAACATCATCATCATTATAACATCATCATCACTATCAACATATCATAGTCTGTCACACCAGCATCAGAACCAGCGAGGGTTGAAATTGCATTCAACACACAACCACCAATAACAACAACAGCAGCGGCAACACAGCAACAACAGCGAAAACAACAACGCAATGCCCACACACATTGTTGCTACATAACGGTCAGCGGTATGTTTTTGTTTGTTTTAAATAACCGCCGCTGTTAAAAAACTAATAATAATAATAATAATAATACATAATGTTTTCTAATTCTAGACTAGACTATCCTAGACTAATGTAGCAGAAATGCGTCGGTATTGCTTATGTGCATGGAATGTATCGTAGAAGTCAAATCACTCTTGTAGCAAGCTAGCGCCAATACAATTCATATCTCTGAGGAAGTGGAGTTATTTATCCCTAATAACCTGCTCCTTTCGTCGGCATGGCCAGCTAATTTGAGCTCGCACGCAATTCCTAATCAATTTCATGCTTTCTAAAAATGTGTAAAAGTAGTGTGACTATTAAAAGCTGTAATGTCATGATTTCAGCATTAATAAGGTACGTAGGATCCCAGTAGGGCAGAGTAGTGCTTACCAAGCGACTCATGACCTGACCATGATGTACAACGGTTTGTGCAGCTATAGAGTGCAATCGATAAAATAAACACATATCCTTATAATGTGGCCACCTTGTGATACAGGGCCAAGAGAAGACTTGTTTCAACTAAGTATAACTGGTGTATATGTACATATGCATGTACGTATATATATAATATATATATACTATGTACTATAGTATATAGTATATATATATATATATATATATATATATACATGGTTTCAATAGAGTAACTACTAGATGTGTCCTAAATTATTTGCTAACTTGAGTTACTCCGAAACATTTATGGTGGCAACCTTATCACCCCACTGACGACTGAACGAAATAGTAATAACGTAGAAAGAGCAAGCCTTGCAAGCTTGTTGTGCTCCATAGGGTCCCTCAAGTTTGTCATACGTCGTAATAACGCGAGAGTTCACTCAGCTCCACCCGTCATCAGCTCCACCCACTAACATTTTAACACTGCCCGAGTCATTCACCCAGACAGAGTTGTTGTTTGCTGCACTTGAGTAGGAGGAACTCTTCCGATCCTCTCCTAATTCAGGCTGGTAAGTAGCAGCAGACAAAGAAAAACCGTGCTGCCACAGCAGTGGAGGCAGACATGCGCCCTTTTTTCAGCCTAATTCCTACAGGTGATACGATAAGTCTGCTCGTACGAATTGCTTACGACGACGAGAGCAGGTAAAGGGAGCAGAATGTTTTCGGAACGCGGCGAACCTGCGCGTCAAGTTCGTTGTTTGATTGCAACATCTATCTTTCTGTGTTTCAACGGAAAATAGAGAAAATTGCGGAACAACAAGCTACACATATATAACCAGTGGTACTAAAGCCTGTGGTAAACTAGTAATATTTATATGCACGCGCCTCGAACAGTGGTGCAGTCTAACCATCCATGTAGAACAATGGCACAATCTAACAAATCCCCAAACAGTAGCATCATCTAACCAACCCTATTCGATAGGCCTGAGTTGGAATTGCTAACTAACGAAAACAAAGACGCTTGTAAGGTAATGCAGCTTCTCAAATTTATTTTGTATAATTTGTATAATTAAAATCGTATGCATATATATATATATATATATATATATATATGAATGTGCAAATATATTAGACGCAACAACATATCGCATGATACCGCAGTGTCAACTAGTTACCTGCTAACCAGATTAGTATCAGCGTCTCGAGCTAGCAGAATTGCTGCATTCAACGAAAACCATGCTTGTTTCGACCACAGACACGACCCTGCTTAGGTGCAAAACAACGTGCGCCAAGCTAGCAAGAACACATCATCTGGAAAGTAAAAGTGACTATCTAACGCTATCGAGCCATCTTCATCGGACAGCCTGACAATAAAGCGATGAAGTAGACTTCGGCTAAAGGCCAAAACGGCGCCTTCTTAGTCACGGGCTATCAAAGGTGAGGCCAGCCTCGTCGTTTATATCAACTTTTTATGAGAAACGTGGCCGGTCCTTCATAAACTGGGAATGATGGGGGGGGGGGGTCACGCCGCGTAAACGTGTTGTCGTATCGGGATACAAACTGAGAGAAAGAAAAAGAGAGAGAGAGAGGAGAGGAGGAGAGAGAGAGAGGCTGGCGCACGCGAGGAAGAGAGAGGCGAGCAAACAGGCCGGAGTTGGGGCAGTGTGGCCCCGTGCCCCGAACAACACGCTTGCAACCGTGACCAGCTTGTACGGCGAAGAAGCGGCAACGAAAACGCCACGCTTGTTTGTGTGCGTAAAGGGTGTGTCGTCCTGTTCCCGTTCCCCGTTCGAGGCAAAGACACCTTGTAAACGTGGCCTGTTTGTCCTGCAGGACTAAGGGTGCAATCGTGCAGCACGCAGAAGCCTTACACGAACACACGTGGCACGCGCAGCCCCGGCACACCCACACCTGTGGCTTGTCACAGCGCACCGCGCGGCCGTGAGTGCACACAAGAGGTCACTCTGTTGTGATGGTATAGGATGCAGCAGCAAACGTATCCCTTTGTTCGGCAACACGAGCACCGTACAAGGCGGGGCGTTCGAGTTCCTAACATCGTGCGGTGTTAGTATTCAGAGTACATCCACAAACTCTGCAGTCGGTTGGTTGGTCGGTCGGTCAGGAACGTGACCATCTCATGTGGTGTGGCTGGCACAACGATGCTTTTTGACAGAATGACAATAAGACAAACACGTTTTCAAAGTACTACAGCAGCAGCAGCCGCCGCAGCAAGCAGCAGTAGTAGTTGAAATACAATTTGCATTGTGTGCACAGTTCGGGCCATATTTCCTCGTCCACTCCATGCCCTGTGCCCTCAGCAGCCAGTAATACGTAGGGCTATCTGCTGATATGACACATATCAAGAAAGAGAGAGAGAGATATATACAGAAAAAGAGAGATAGATAGAGAAAGAGTGAGATAGATAGAGAAAGAGAGAGAGAGAGAGACGTTCCCACGCGCAAAGGACGCTGCTGTATGCTTATTTGAAGTGAGTGGTTGCTGCAGTAGTTCAGTGAGTGAGTGCCTCAGGCGAATTGAAGTCTTCTTTCGCTCAAAAAGCAGTGCTGTCGTCCTGTCTTTCGTTACAGTTGTCAGGTTTGACTAAACAGTCGTCATAGCAGCGATAGTAGTATGAGATGGATGCGAACACAATTCGACAGAGAGACAGCGTGCGCGCCAGCGCCGGCTGTCAGTCAGTGATAATGGCCCCTATTTGTCTGGTGTTGTTGGCCCTCGGACGCCTGGCTCCTCTGGCAGCACCGCCTCTCCTGGCCTCAGCCTGGCCTGGGCTGGGCTACACGGCTAAGGACAACAGGACACAAAAGGCCACAGAAGGCCACAACAATAACGAATGGCTGGCTGACTGACTGACTGACGGACTGGCCGACCGCGCGGGCGGCCGTTGAAACGCCGTTGATACTTGCGAGACGTGTACAGACAGGCAGAAGACAAGCAGGCAAGCCGGCTACCCCACCGATATTCGCCGCCGCTTATTTCGCTGAGTTCGAGAGCTGCTATCGTCTGGCCTCGGGCCTTGGGCGTCAGCCCGCAGGCGCAGCTTCGCCTTCTTCGCGCTCGATCGATTGTCTGAGCGCGTCAGAGTTTGCTCTTACGGTCGCGGTACGTCGTCGTCGTCGTTTTGAATTGTCTTCCGCCCTCGCTCGTGGTCGTGGAGCCGACCAGGCAGCAGCAGCAGCAGCGAGATGGAAGGAGGACGTTTTCACGTTGGGTGA
>QVRM01000290.1:0-7500 GCA_003439945.1 Dermanyssus gallinae | reverse complement strand
GCTAAAGCTTGTCGTGGGACGGAAGGGGAAACATCGGTCGCCTCCTTTGGGAGGCGTCTTGGCCGATCGATGATCTGGGCGGGAAGAGCACAACATCGAAGAGCTGGTTTAGTTCGGACACTTGTCTGTTCGTGTTGCCGTTCGTGCCTGGCCACCGCCGCGTCACAGAAGCAGTAGCCGGAATACAAGATAGATTTCCTAATGCAACGCTAGGTGTACGGATGTGCGTAAGACCAGTACAATGTAATTCCTTATGTTCAACATGTACGTATCCAAAAAAGCCTAGCTGCAAATTGGGACACCACCTATACACCGTATCGCCTTCGCACCGCTCCCTTTTGCAAGTCAGTCGTATAAAATTAGTAGACTGGGAGTTTGTCATGCTGTCAAAGTGGTCATTTTGCAGTCATTCCGCACTGTCACAAGAATTTTTTTAAAAGCCTATACAAAAGTGAAACATTTCTGAACAAATACGCTTTCACATAAAGGCCAAACAAGGGTAATACTCAATGAGCCCTGGAACAAATTGCCTGGGAACTTCAATAAAAGCTAAATTCAAACAAAACTCTTGCCCTGGCCCTCTGAAGTACATGCCTAAGAGGCAGTTCTGGAGGGGGGGGGGGGGCATACAATCACACATTTGGGAGAGGCCTGACCATGGTTGATTGGAAAGAATTTAGAATGCTGGCGGAAGAGCGTGCTGCGACAGCTGCCCTCAACTTTAACTGCGACCGCCACCTCGACGCACGTTACCAAAGCATAGGCACTTTCCTTACACGCACATACATTGCGCAGCTATCTCCCGCGTGCGTGTGCCGACATCTTGCTCGCTTCGCTTCCTATTCCTCCTCCCGCACTGCCTTAAGTAGAGACATTGGTGGGACACATAACGAGCATATTGCGGTTTCGTGGTCGCCCCCGAAGCAGCGATTACTGAGCGAGTGCATAGCAAACATAAGAACTCGTTAACCTAACCACTCGAAGGGCGCGACGAGCCCATTGACGCTGAGGTGAGCAGCACACGCAGCCGCAGCTCCAACTGCACCGGCAGAAGCGATGGGTATAGCACGAGGAAGGGGTGGGCACGGTATTTATTCGTCTGTCAAAAGTAACCAGAAGTAGCGGGCGACACCTATATTAATGTCTAGCCTCTTCCCATGCTTGTTTACGCCTTCTTGTTTTGCCCGGTTTCCTTTTGCGCGGGTCGAATCAAGACTGCGCAAGATCTGTCGTCCAACGGCTTACGAATGCTGCTGCAACTACTACAGTTATAACTACTAGTACTTCTGTTATCTGACTAGATACTACGGAAACGCGTATGCTGGGTGGCCATACCATAACGTTGGCCGGTCGACATCTTGACCAAGACGGCCGGCAACGCACTGTCACCAGCTGCGGCCACTACGCACAGCAGAAGTTTGACGATATCTTTGTAAGCCGCCGTACAAAACAAATGCTCTTATGGCTGCTGTTGCTGCCGCCGCCGCCGCCGCTGGAACTGCTAGTGACGTTACTGACAACAAGAACCAACGGCAACAACAACAACAACAGAAACGGTAGGAAAGACAAGGGCAACAACAACAGCAATAGCAGAAACAATAACAATAGCAACAACAACAAAAGCAGCAGCAGCAGCAAAAACGACAATACCGGCATCTACAGCGACTATGGCCACGACACCCCAATGTACCCCGATGAGGTACAGCTAGAACAATTAGGGGGCAAATCGGGCAATGAAACTGGTTGGCGGCGGCGGCGGCCCAGGCCTGGCCTCTGCGTGGCTCCCGTCGATCACGGACGGTGGCCAAGCGTAAGGCATGGTGTACATATACACAAATGGGCGTACTCAGATGAGGAGCGTGTAGTCGGTGTGGACAAACACCAAAAGCTGCCAAAGCAAGCCAGGGCATGAATGAGTGACCGGCTGACTGACTAACTAACTAACCGGTGTCGTCGTCGTCATCGTCATCGCCATTGCCATCATTCACATTGCTTGCAAGCTGCGTTGTCGTTGTCGAACAAAGAAAGAAACCGGCAGCTTGGCTGCAGCGGATGATTAATCTTGATCAAATGACGACATTGTGGTTGTCGTTTCGTGCAGCAGCAGCAGCAGCCGCAGCATTAGTGCTAGTGGCGGGTGTAGTAGTAGTATTAATATATAGTAGCAGTTGTTTGCGCGTGGCTGGCTGTGTGTGTGTGTCTTCTCTCGCTGGCCGTTAGTCAGAGTCAGTCCGTGGGTTGGGGTTAGTGTACGTAGTCGTGTACCTGAATGTGGATTGTTTGTATATGTGAGCAGCGCGAGAGCAAGAGAGAGTGAGAGAAAGAGGGGCAGAGTGAGAAAGGGAGAGGGAGACAGAGAGCACGTGGTGCCAGCCGGCCCACTAGAATGGCGTGGTAAGGTGGGCAAATGTGAGGGACGGAAGGGCGCACGATCAGCCAGTTCCCTGGCCATTGGGAACTGGGTCTCTTGACCGCGGTGGGGGTGGTGGTGGGCACCCATCACCATCGCGGCGGTTGAGAGGGCGGGAGGAAGTGCGGAGAAGACAGGGAGGGAGGGAGGAAGGAGGAATAAGGAGTCAGGGTGAGCTCTCGAGGGGTGGTAATGCTAGTGCCGCCACACGTGTATGTTGAGGAGCAGTCGACGATGACGAAGACCTTACGGCTGACGAGCAACGTCACGCATCGTTGCCCGCACCCACCTACCGCCAACGACCAGCGGGCTCCGCCAGCAGCAGCAGAAGCAGCAAAAGCAGCAGTTAACTGATGATACGCGGTCGCATGGGCAACCTCAACTGCGAGACCGAAAGTACCGGCCGGTCAGCCACCCGATGAATCGGTCCGGATTAACAGTGGCCGCTACAACAACAACAACAACGACGACGACAACATCAACAGCAACAACAGGAATACCAACAACAACAACAAGCCGTCAGTACAGCAGTAGTGCGACATGTACTGCTGCCCAGTTCAGCGTTGATGGAAACGAATGACGCCCTTCTCGGTTTCTTTCGCTATTCCTCTCTGCCCGCTGCCTCTCGCACGGTTTCTCTTAGATTAACCTCTCAAGCTCGAGGCGGCCGTCATCGGCGTTGCCGTCACGGTCATACTGTGCACACTGGTTAGCGAGCTGATTTCTTCAGCTAAGGCGTGGGACTAAGTTGGGTTCGTGGATTAGTTGCGCTGTTCGCTGTGCTTCATCAGTTTGTATCGGGTGCGTATCGACACCGTAAGCGACACGGAACAAAACCAACTAAACGGAAGACGGAGACCAAATTGTCTCCGTCCGTACCATATGCATATGGAAGCGCTCACAAGCCGCGACCCGGCTGACAATCGGTCTTTTTGTTTTGGCTGTAGTGGCCCATTCGCATTTGCGGCGATTACTCAGTCGCGTCCTGTAACGTTTGGCCCGTTTCGCATAATCTAGGCACATATCTAGGAATACAGAAAAAAAGTAAAGTCTGTGCTGAACAGGCAAAAACTGGCCTACTACCCACCTAAGAAAGTAAAGTTTTCAGGCTGACCTACAGCCAAGAATTAGCGTCCACAAAACTGTTTTCCACATTGTTTTTTTTTTATGGGGGGTGGATGTTAATGCACCATCTCTTTTTATTGAGACATCTGTGCTCCCCGTTTGTTTTCGATCATGATCGATTTTTAATCCACTTGGGCATTCACCTTGTTTAAATTGGAAACCATGCAAACCAATTTAGAGTGGCCAGTCTGGATCTCGAACCCAGGCCTCCCGAATGCAAGGCAAAGACTTTTGCCATTAAGCCATCTTGCTCGGTTTCATAGACGGACCCCCATAAATACAAATGTGCAACAGGTGGGGCTCGAACCCGCGCACCTATGTGTCTCCTTCGGTTGCGAGGCGCAGACGCATGCCACCACGCCACCGGGCTCGACGCCTACTACCCACCTACAACTACTTATATATATATATATATATATATATATATATGGCTACGTGGTCTAAGTGGCTGGTGTGCTAGTTATGGTTGACATCTACCAGGGTGTCGCCAGTTGGATTTCTGTTGTTGAGCGAATTTTCTTTCATGAGCAATGCTCATTGAAAATAGATGACAATCAGCTCATTCATCCATACCGCTAAAAGTCAGCGATCATGCTGTCACAAGGACTTTTGGGGAAACTCTAGATAACTCAATAACAGCGCGCCTGTTATAAAAAAATGGCATGTGTATTCAGGTTAACATGTCAATCGAATTATACATCCATCCATGTATGGTATGCACTATATATATATATATATACAAGTACATGCATGTGGGTAATACGTCGGTAAAGCCACCTGCCGCAAGAGAGGCGAGCATTAAACAGGGCGACGAAGCTTTGCGCCAGCCATCAGAGCAAGCTGCGTATTTCCTATGACGGCCGCTCAGAGTCGTTCATCCTGGTGATTTGATGCTGGTAGGCGCAGAAGCATGCGATGGGCGTGCAGTGACTGATTGTGCAGCTCTCGCAAACTGATACGATTCCAGTGCTCCCTGCCCGATGTACAACATTGAAGCAAAAGCAAATAGCCAACTACCTTTATCCCAATCGGCGGTAGTCAGCCCTGCAGCGTCATCGTGTACCGACGACATCGCAAAATTATGCGACCTATCTATAAGTCGATGCAGCAAAAAAAGAAACAGAAAACTGACACGTCTAACTCATACTCTTCCATTCTTTGGTCTCGTCCATTGTGCTTCATCTATCCCTTCTAAGTTGTCAAGAATTTACTACGAGACGCGTTCCCTAGCTACAATGCTTGCTAAATATCGGCCGAATCAAGTGGCCACAGTACGGATCCGTCTAATGAACAGTGTGCAATCGTATGCTTCGAGGAAAGGTTGCTGCCTTTTGCAATTAGTAAATGAAACAAAAGAGAGAGAAAGTATACAGCAAAACTAAAGAGCAAGATGTCAAACGGAACTTGGACATTTATTTTCCGTTCCTACAAGTCGTATGCGTGTACGTAAGGTAACTGCATATACCCAAGTAGCGTCAAGTACCGGCTGTCCGTGATGTTGTGCATAAAAGTGCCCGTTTGCAAGAGAACTTGCCATTATCGAAGTAATGCCCCAAATAGGTTCAGTTGACTTTAGTAAATCTGTTATGCATTGCCTCACAGCGACTCCTGCACAGGCGACGGCTTAGCCGACCGACAAGCTAAAGCAATATGGGAGATATGCTTAAACCTACAATGAGTGTGGACGCTCAAGTGCTTACCGAATTAGGTATCGTAGAATTTAAATGGCGACAACGACATGATTGTATTATTATATATATATATATATATATTCCCGATTTCATATTGACTTATTAAAAATCGAGAAGAACGCCCGTCTGCTTTATCGTGAACATAGATGTACAGCAATGTGTTTACAGCGGAGGCAGTCATTCTGAACTGGCCGGATTCCATGTAGGGACTATGCTAACGCGCACAGCTAATATCTGCTCAAGCATAGACTACTATTGCGTCTTTGTTCTCTTACGGCCACGCCCTGGCTTGCACATACACGGTTCCAAAGTTTACAGCAAAACCTGTCTCGCACGCACTGGGTCAATTACGCTGCCGCACTCAATAGCCTAGACTTCGTTTCATATGGCTCTTCGCCGTAAGTGTCTAGCAAGGACGCGTCATAGCAATTAGGGGTGTTTTCCGGGGCCTTGGAGGAAATCCGGAAAGCAGATCAATAACTGCTTTGCAACGTTTGGATGCAGCATTGTGAAAACCCGTCAAGAAGCGTTTTCGACGAATAACCAATGAATTGTGTCTAGTAGTACATCTTTTATTATGATATGTATATATAAGTATATCGGCGGACGGAATATGAGGGCATGTCTGATAATGATGTAAAGTGGGACACAAGCGAGCGATACCGCGAAATGTACCGACCGGCACCATAAACCTGTTCATTGCGTGACCGACTGTTGTAAGTACGCGACTCTTTGCGGTTACCCTCTCCAGTTGCATTTTCGCATGGCGAAGCGCAAAATTCTCTCCGACGGCGTCGATGCGGTTAGAGGCGACGGCGGCCAGAACCACAGCAGCGATGACGACGATGAAACACAACGACAACAACAATGATAACAGCAGTACGAGAGGTACCCGCCCAGCCGTGGAAGCTTTGCAATTAAAGCGCAGAAGGAGCCTAGGCGCGCTCAGCGTGCTTGTATGTGACGCACACATGCTGGATGGTATGTGAACAAGCAGACGCTCTCGGTTATCTATATATCTATGTGTGTCTAAGTTTACTTGTGTGTGTGTGTCGATATTTACGTGTGACTGTGTCTGTAGGGGGTGCCAGGCCCTCTTGTGTTCGCGGGAATCCGCTTGTAGAAGGAAATAGATAGTAGAACGGCTGAATGGGTACGGCCCAATGGTGTGCCCATGGTAGGGAGTCCAAAAGGGTCGGAAAAAAAGGAGACGTTGCTGGCACGCACCAGACCTCAACCAGCTCTCTGCCTGGACACGGAAAGGGTAGACTAGGCCATGCCTAGTCCTAGGTTAGGAAGGATAAAGGAGCAGCGGAGGATGAGTTGTTAGTTGGGCCCGCCGCTCGTTGGTGTCCGCCGCAGTAGCAGTGTGGTAGGAAGGTGCGAGTGCAGAAAAGAGTAATCGTAAAAAGTTGGACCACGTTACTTAGCGTTTCCCCATGTCTTCTCCCCCCCCCCCCCCCCCCCCCGCCCCCGCCTCCCACCTCGCGCAGTCTTGCCCCCCGTGCTTCTTTCTTGCCGTTCGTGGGAGCTAGCTCGGCACGAATGCAGGTGCTACTGGTATTGCAGTACCCCGCGACGTCGACGACAGCGACGCCGCATAGGACTGTAAAGAGGGGCGGTTTCCAAGGCTCCTTCGTCTCCTTCTCCTCCCCCTCCTCGAGAAAAACGCCGGCATTTAGGAAGAGCTGACTGGGGGGCGCGGAGGAGGGGGTAAGTGCTATCGGCGTCGTTGTACTTGCCAGCACGTAGTACATTCCCAGCAGCACTCACCTGTTGGAGGCGCGCGCAACATTTAGGCAGTGCAGAACAGGCGGCACTTGCGAGTAAGCGAGCTGGTTGTGGTTGCGACCCTGTATGTGTGTGGCCTGTCTATGAACCAGCAGCATTCGCAAGCGCTCTGTATATTTGCTTTACGCATATGTACTTAGGTGCCCCTCCAGACCCCCGAAGAGCATGTGGGTAATGTGGGGGGCAGAGAGAGGGTACCACAACCACCATCAAGCAAACCACTCGCTGCGGCTGTTGCTGCTGCTGCGTCTCTAGTTGCTGTTGCTGCCCTGCCGGTGCCGCCCTTGCCGGTGGTGCAGCGGACATGACTGCTTGCAACTGTATCACCACAGGTGCTACATATCTAGTTAGACTAGACGTCAGCCGACGACGTTACGTCGCCAAGAGAGAGAGAGAGAGCGATACATAATCAGGGTTGCTGCGATGCATCAAGCCGCGACCAACTGGCGCCTCGAGGATATCTGTATACAACTGTGTACCTGT
>QVRM01000289.1:47500-48868 GCA_003439945.1 Dermanyssus gallinae | reverse complement strand
GTGAACGAAGCCGCGCAGTAAATTGCAGGCCGATATCGGTCGTTGACTATATCTCTAAAGCCATTGAAAAATTGAGTGTTGATCAGGCTATATAGACACTTCCAAACAAAATGTTCCGACCGTAAATGATTGATTACATTGAATAGATTAATTATGTTATAAAAATAGACACGTGTGAGAGTCGTTTAATTTCCTATAGCCAAACAGTTCGGCTTTTGCAGGAGTAGATCGCCTGACCTAGCGCTGGCCCACTTATGGCAGCGGGCATCGGGTTCGGTAGAGGCAACCAACTTTTCTTACGCAGTCTTTCTTGACGTGTCGGTTGTTTTTATTTGTCTTGACAATTTCATTCTGTTACGAATGCACGCTCAGCTGGGCTGCTCCGCGCCGGCTGCCTGGTTTAGGTCCTATCTCTCAGGACCTCTCTCAGGACCGAGACAAGTGGTTCGAGCTGGTCAAATAGAATCATCGTAGCAGCAGGTTGATATTGGTACCCTCATAACCTGGTTCTCGGACTTTTTATGTTTTTGAGCTCTCGTAGGCAAACAGGTACCTGGGGCTCGTTTTCCAGTAAAACATGATTTATTCACTCGATATAACCTGCTTAAGGTGGAAACATAAACACGCTGCTGGTTTCTATGTTAGCATATCAAATTTTGCTAAGTATTGTACCCGTCAATATTGCGTTTTCACTAGTTTCTATCCCAAATTGGACATAAGCTAGGCGTGCAACGACTTTTGCAGTGCCCTCAGTATCCTTGAAGGCTATGTCAAGACTCACTTGCATGCCGCCTCCCCGAAACTTAGACCTTACTTGTCTTGGTGAGGGACTTAACATCAAAGCACCCTTCCGCCCGTGAAGTAAGAACAAACTTTTAATTTCAGAGTCTGAAATAGACCGGTGATCTAGGTATATCTTAAATTGGGACTGTTAGTGCTTTGGACAGGCGATCACCTACCCAGATAGAGTATATATTTGTTCACTGTGTTTTTATATGTTATCGTTTTGTACTATGAAGATGCTGTATGAGTGTATCACTTCATTTACGCGTATATGTGAGAGATTGTTGCCTCACTTATTACCCGGCATTGTAACAAACGCTGTTTAGAAATCCCTGTGAAGACACTTATTGTGATTACATATTGTGTAAAAAGCTTATTCAAATCGTTTTTTGAATTGTGTCGCAAGTGACTTTTTGTCTCGATGTTTATTTTATTTTTCAACCATCTTTATTGACCGAGAACTTAAGCATTGTAAAATACAGTTCCGTTAAATAAACCACGTTTGAACTGGCACTATAATATTGAATGGCACTATAATTATAAAAACATGTCTTCTATCTTATATCTCCAATAAGTCGGATTTTC
>QVRM01000289.1:0-45000 GCA_003439945.1 Dermanyssus gallinae | reverse complement strand
TATGCGCTAACGTGGTGGACTAAAAGCCATTTTAAAAGAATATATTTATGGGCTTACCATCTGCACCTTATATATAATAATTAATTATGTGCAGCAAAATATTGTAACGTTGTTCTGTTACGCTAAGTTAACTGGGGAATGTAGACTCAGCCGGGCGGTTACTACAACACGAGGAACTTAGATGCGACGAATGACAGCATGCAACCACGCGGTGCACGTGGTGGCAGCGTGATTGGAATATCGCTATACTGACCAACAGGCAGCTTCGTTACAATATACATTTGTGATATAAGAACATGTGCACAGACTGATTGGAGCATATGTATGCAAATGTGTGTAAAAGTTTTGACCGCTTATGGACCAAGATTTCACATGCCTGCAGGGCCCGCTTGGTGAAATTAGCATAGAAGGTAGTTAGTCGTATGGTCATAGAATTAACGATGTCGTCGTTAAGTCATATCGTGATCTTATGTTAGGCGCATTTGAATGATTGAAAAACTTCATTTAAAGTGGGAAGAAAATCTACATTTTGCATGTATGTCATGTGGTCAGTACGTGGTTATATTCTGCATGTAGTACAGGGAGTTTTTAGCGTCTCCTAGCACTCATGGCTATGCCTAGGGATCCTCCATGTGTACAGGTCGCTGATGTAACGCTTGCGTGTGATGAACACAGAAACCATGTTGCCGGCCTGACATGTTGTCGTTAGCTTTTCCACGAACATCTTACTGAATAGACGCGGGTTCTGTCTCCGCTGGAGCAGCACCCTCTGATCAAGCTTCTTAAGCACGTCAATTGTGTGAGGAGTGTCGACATGGCACCGGTCAACATGGCATCCGTTCTACTCGTTCCACGCAAGCCCTGTCTTTAATACGTCGCGAAGTCATGAATGGGATGAAAGTAGTCTCGCATTAGGAATTACGGATAAGTACCAATGCTGGGGAGTGTTATCGGAGTAGACGTGCCATGGATTGTATAGAAGTTCGGGCAAGAGCACCTACCGAATCCTGATCTGGAAAGTGCCGTGATAGAAACGTGGAGGATCAGTTTAGTGGAAGGACGCCTTCGGTACAAAAGGAGAGCGTTTCCTTTAGGACTAAAACTGCAGCAGATCTGTGGCTATCACCCCTAAAAATGCGCGAGGACTGACTTCACAATCGTTTAACAAAGCTACTTCTAAGTCCTGCATTATGGGTTCACGCGAGCAACCTCATCATTTGACCGTGATTCAGGACACGCATTACCACCGCGCTTGCCCCCTCTAAGCTATGACACTTTACACGCTTGGTGACCCGCCAAGACGAAAGGAAACGCAGGTTCTTGGCAAGAACGCGAGTCGAAAAATATTCTGGAAGGGAGCGCGCTGGCATTTTCTAGTAGAATAAACACACAAACAACATGTATGCTCGAAAAAGGTTCATCTGTGTTGCTGGCGGAGATGCGTCGTTCTCCTGAACTTTTGGTTAGTCGTCAAGTCTGCGACGTTTACATTATATTTGCGGACATCTCTCGGACAAACTGCATGCGCCTATGTGTGGCGCTCCCCACAGTAGAGATAGCGTGGCTCTAACTTGATTGCAACTCTGCGTTACACACACTTTCGTGTGTGCAATGTGCCTCAGCTTCTACCGACCGCTCGATTCGACTCCAAACAGGTGCATTATTAACCTTCGCTCAATTGCCACTGTACTGTAGAGTGTTGTCTGAGGAAAAGATCAGCCAACCGAATCAGAAGGAATTACCTCAACCGTAGATCTAATCTCGAAGTCATATGTTTGTGTCCCTGTAGAATTGAGGAGCGCCGATGTCGCGTAAATAATATAAACTATACGAGTCTTTCGAAACCTTTCACTGACGTCAACCTTTTAAGGCGATACTAATGCCCTCGATGACCTACTACTGAGCTCTTTCGAAATCTCTCACGGTCAAGCGACGTGCAGATTTGGCAAACTACCAGACTGCTGTTGTCAAGGCTTTTGCACTATGAGTGCTGATTCGGCCATTCGTTTTGACGCCAGGCCGATTAGATTTCCGACCGTTTCTGATAGCCTCAAACGCATAGCCCTTTAAAATATGGACATCTAATACACAGCACAGCTATTGTACGACGCCCTCTTCACCCGCCCGCAATTTTAAAAGGATGTCATCTCGTAAGTTGTTTCTCAGCTTTATTATTTTTCCAGCTAATTGTTTCGAAAACGATTCCCAGATGTCCATGCAAACTTTCAACTAAAATCCATTCCAATATTAGGATTAGAATAGACTCTTATGTAATTATTAGGATTAGGATAGAAACATATGTAATTATTATGGTCATTGTCGTCTTATACTAACACTTCGATCCTTTAACGGCAAGCTGCCTGAGATGCGTGGCAAAACATAGACGTTGGTTCAAGTTAACTTGAGAAGTACTTTTCTGTCATAACATTTGTCAGCTTTTATGGGTATAAGGCGGATAATTATGACTTTAACACGATTAAAAATGCATTGCCAACTTGTTAAAAATGCCTGCTTATAGACGTATGAGCAGGCTCCTTATTTGAAGGTCCTATGTACTTTTTGTTGTCATATGTGCACTTAAAAGATGTGAATGTCTAAACATATTATACTTTATCTAGCTTTGTATACGCACGTGCAGGCTAACTGTATAACGCTTTGGAAGTTTCTGGACTACTGGAACTACTTGCCATCTGTTGTTTTTTTGACAACTTTAACAAAAATAAAAACATGTCGATGAGTCTATCACACTTTTTGATGAGTTAAATCGTTTGGAAAGGATTCAACTAGTTTTATCTTTCTCACATCTCTCAAGCAAATTATCGACAAGTTGTGTGCTGGCATAAATACTTTTATTTTGACGATATAAGATCGTTGCTTAGAAAAGCAATTCTGAATTCGCTAGATCGTCCACCGTAAGCGAGTACCATTGCTGATACGCTTATTCAGCACATTGTGTTTCTTGAAACCATGCAATTTGTGTGTTGTTATCAATTTTAGAGAACCAACAGGACATAAGGGTACTTCTTAGATCGTCTGATAGCGTTTTGTGCGTGCGGCGGGAAGTGTATTGTTTGTATGGCCGCTCACATAATCGCTCCATTGCCAACCATCATAAACGAGAGATAGGCATTAGCTTTTCTTTTAAAAATAGTTTATTGCAAAGACCTTACCATGCATCGAAGCGCGAACACGTACAACTTGCATATATATATATATATATATATATATGTATATATATATACGAGTATATATATATATATATATGTAACGCCATGGGCATCTATATTATAGTCTACTATATAGGAATAATAATAATAAAACGTTAGTTTGTGATCAATATAAAAGACGGTTATATACAAGCTATATAAAAGTGGCTGTTTCGACAACTCGTTTCGGTAGTTCTGTATTTTTAAATGAGTGCTGGGAGTTGTTCTACATTTGTTTCCAAAAAGATTAAGTGACAAGGTCACCACCGGGCGTAACAGCAACGTTTAAAATGCTCATTTCTGCCAACGGCGGGGCGCTTGAGAGAACGCCATTGTGAAGGAGATCTTTGCTAAGGAGAGAATTGGATTTTCCTTAAAGAACGCTTTCCTGTAGAAGGGGACATTCAGCGGCGGCAATTTTTCCTTAGCTCAATGAGCCGTCGGCCTGGCGGCTAACCATGCATGGCCGGGGCTGGCTGTTCGCGGCTGGTCTTGGCGGAATAAAATTCTGAAATGAAAAAGAACAAAAAGAAAGACGAAAAACAGGAAAAACTCTATGGTGATCATGCCATTGAGTTCTGCTCTGTTTTCACCTCTGCTCTGCGTGCCCTCTGCTTTCCCCTTGGGCCGGTTGCGTATGCAGCATGTCTTATCATTGCCAACGAAAAAGCCAAGGACAGCAAGAATAATGGTCATTTCAGAGCGGAACAAAGACAGCGAGCTTGAGTATCTATATGTCTCGCTCTCTCCCTTATATATATATATATATATATATATATATATATAGTCGTAATATAATGTTGTACAGTTCCCAAAACGTTGTCTCCGCTGACTGAGAGTCGAGCAATGGTTCGGCCCTGGCGGCAATCTACGCGCACACTCGTGAGCATTCGTGTTGAAACCACAATGCGAGGTATACATATACGGACCGCGAGAGATCCCGACATTGTCGTCTGTGTCGTCACTGCCTTAATTCCTATTTTCTTGTAAGTCTTCTTCTTTTTTTATTTCAGCTTTACAGCCACCCCAACGTTCGCCTGTCCCTCATGGCTCAGAAGCAGCCCTATAGCGCTATTCTGTGGCATCAACAAAAGCTCGGCAAAACTCAGTCACCCTGTGTCGCATGTGTGACGGGTCCGTCATCCAAGAAGGCCATAATGAACCATCGACTACGCCGGTTGGAGTTGCACGGTTGGAGAGACCCCGACTACGAGGGACTCTAGCGATTAAGATCAGCATCAACCAGCAAGTGATCGGCGTGTGTACTGGGGTAAGTTAAGCAGTTAGAGCGGTGACGCGCTACCGTTAAAATGTATTGCCGTTCGGTAGATTGTCACGCGACACGCTGCACTCTCGACCTCATCTAGGCGACATTCTTGAGGTACACCGCGTCCCGCGAGTGAGTGTTACCGATATCACATCTAATGGCAATCAAACGCCTGGTGGCTAGTTGGCTCTCGCGGTCTGATCCCGGCGGAGTGTGTCCGACGGGAAGAAGCATAAGAAGTGTCTCCCGTCTGCGGGAAACGATTTGTTTCCACATGAGAACCGCTGGCTGGTTTTTGGACGCTTGCGATTGAACGCAGGGCGTCTCATGTGCGCTCGAGCATGTTAAACAGCGGACTCCGGCCTTGCCAGTCATGTGCTAGTATCAGTTCGAGCCGCGCCAAGCGTAGCGTCAAGTCGTACATTCAAATCTGGCCAACTCTTTTGCTACTTAGCAACGCAGCGACGATGATCTAAACTCGAAATTAAGTACCTGATACCTACGTATCAGGTATCCACTCCTCCGTAGAAATGGCATGCATTATAGAAGTTGTTCGCGCTCGATAAGAATAGAACCGTTTGCGTCTCCCTACAGATGTAATGGTGGACGACGTTCTATCGAGACACGTGCTGAGGGCGTGCTGACTTAGGCGGTGAATGTTTTCGTAGCCGTGTCGTCGCTGTTTCGTACAGATACAACATGCCGTACAATAAGGCTATCTGCACTGCACTGCCCAAAATCGAAACGTTCTCTATATATGAGTGAGGTAAAGCATTTTTTTTACTTTACCTCTGTTTGAAGCTGTTTGGATATGCAGCCACACTTGTCCGGTCCTGTTTATGTTATCGCCGTTACAGCTCTGGGTCTCTTTTCAATTATCATTAGCGCAGAATCTCTGGCGCAAACGCAACGAAGGACCAACGGTTCTCTATGCAATATTGGAGTAACATGGTCACATAGCATAACGTAACGTGGAGTGTTATGTTGCTGCTATGGCAAAGGTATCATAGTATGTAGTGAAGAGGGGAAGCTGATTGTTTAAATCGTTGTAAGAACGCTCTGTGATGCGTTTAGAGGTAAAATAGCACCATGCGAGCTGTGCTCAATTTGAATATCAACTTCAAGTTATTTGCCGCTAAGCTTAACGCGTTTGTTAGCTCCGCTGCAGGAACGACACAAGCGATACCATTGAAGACCGAGACACCTACAGCCGCAAGCCGACTGGCGACCACATCGGTAGCGGGAACTTCTTATACGTACGTGAAATATGTCCTACGTCTATCCAAATCACCCATTACTTGGGCGGTACAATTTAGCTGCAATCCACAACTTGATTTTGTTTTTAGCATTATTTACTATAAAGTTCAAAAGTGTTTGACATACACTTTGATGATATTGTGAACCTGCCTATACTATTACAACCTAATACCAGTACTAGCTGTGACATACAAGATTGTTTTATGTAGTTGTCACGTCATTATTTACGCTGAGCGCTGGCAGCCGGCACAGCTCAGTGGAATAAAGTAGTATAACAAGAAAATGAAGACGTCTAAAAAAACACGCCAACTGAGGAATCTTAATAAGGAAATATTTCATTTTCCATGGCGAACCACATTGGTGCACATAGTAACTGCGACTAGCATTAAATTGCACATGGACGCCTAGGACGATAGATAGTGTCTGCAGTGTATTAGTGTTCTAGCATGTATGTGCGATGAAAAGCGATTTCATAAGAAAGAATCTTTGAAAGTGACCTGACAGATGATAGCCGTGACGCGATATTGAAGAGAAGCGCAGGGGAACGCTTTCTTTTGGCGTCGGCGTTTTCGGCGCTAGTTGGCCTGAGAAGGGACGACCAGGCGCTAGCTGCTTGTAAAAGAAGGGTGGCGAGAAGCAAGACGAAGAAGATGGGGAAAAAAACGAGGTGGAGCCGGCAACTGTCAAATGTCAGAACGATTTTTCAGGATAGGACAGGACAGGATAGGGTCGGGTAGTGTCGCTCATTGCGCTCTCACTTGGCTTCTCAGGAGTAGACAGACGAGCGTAGAACGAAAGGATGTGTTCGACACGACGACGCATCGGATCGACGCGCGTCCGGCCGAACCGAACCGAAATGGCTATGACGCAGCGGCGATCAAGACAGATGAGATGTTTGCGAAAACGCCAGCCACCGATTCGGTGGCCACCGATTCGATCGAAAGGGCCGCAACGCTACCGCCGACATTCGTTCAGCTTGTTTGCGACGAGCGACCGTCATCTCGACGACGAAGGTTCTGACCGGACAGAAGTAGATGTAAAAAAAACTACTCCCGACGTGTTTGCGTCCTCAATAATAGTGGCGTTACCATGTCCATATATCGGTCTAAGCTTGCAAACGTCCCACTTTGCAACCCCAGCCCCCCCCCCCAGCATCTTTTCGCCAGCCTGCTGTTGGACGAATTGAACTTAGTGAAATCTAAAGACAAACAGCAACGTTGACCATGGCAAGTCATGGCAAGTAAACAAAAACACGACGCCAACGAGAGACGTAAAAGTTCCAGTGATACAAATCTTCTACTGTGCCCTCTGAATGTGTGCTTGGGTCAATTATTACTCGTTATATATATATATATATATATATATATATATATATGTGTGTAACAAATTGATAGCAAGTGATTTGTCATCATCGTGTATTTATTTCACTTAAACGGCAAGATATATGTTAATATTATGGTGTTGGTAGTTGCCTTCTCTTGTCAACTATCTCTGACGCCTTTCAGGATTTTAGCAAGGACTAGGCGGACTGAGAGTCGATATCTCACAATTGCTTTCAGTCAAAGTTAAATGTTCAACAAATGAATGTGAACAAATAAAGAGTTCCACCTAGCCAAACGAGTGTATTTCATGCGATTGAGTTTTATATAACTATATATAATTAAATATACGTTTACTTGTATAATACATCGGATCATATTTCTGTAAATAAAATCAAACTCTAATTCTCAGGTAACCACTTTATTTACACGTCTTATTCGAGTAACTGGTCGTTGAACTGTCTTTCAATCGCGGACCTTATCGAAATAACATGAAGCAGTATAATTTGAGACTTTAGGCTAGACTAAGCCTTTTGGTGTGTTCATGTTCGGTCGGTCGGGAAATGTGTCGGTTAGGATATTATTCCCTGAGCATTATTAGGAACGATGGTGCTTTCACATAAATGCCGATGTCGCGAAGAAGCAGCTCGGCTTGCTATTTTGATATGGAATTGTATGTTGAAGCAATCCCGGGTCGCGTACAGCTGTGGCACAAATATGCCGGATGGACATATCTAACGTCGCTAACCGAACAGTGTTTAAGGCAGAGTATTTCTGGCAAAGCCAGAAGTTAGGCTTTCTGCTACGCAATAGCTTCCTTGTTTTCACGTCGTCAGCTCGACCAAATCAGCGCTTAGCCATACGAACGAGTTTATTCGCTATAACCCTGCTGGTGGTGAGGCTATCGTAGGAGTATTATTTCCATTATGTGGGAGTACAAATGTTCTTTTTGACGCCCCTGTGACGTCATTTCGAGGGTTCTCTAGGGGTTGTCTATGCGTGGACGATAAAACATTCTTGTTTTAAATATAACATACATATTTATTACACATATATTCAGTACAAAACATGTCTCGACGCTCGCAATGGGCCTTAAGGCCTGTGGCACGGACACCTCCGAACAGTCACCTGGTTTGCTTTCTATCTGAAGACGGAAGCCTCCAAGTAAAATTCGTAAAGAGCCTTTAGAGAAAGCAACAATTTATGTCAAAGTCCCTCGAGTTATAAACAGTTGTACACCGGTGCTTTGTTTTGCCCTGTATCTCAAAGTGGCTTTAGTAAATTTTGTATTCTAATATGAGCCACTTCGACAACATCTTTTTTGCACTTGCTGAGTTTAGTTGTTTTTGAAACAAAACTTATTGTTTTTGGTCTGCGCACTCTCGAATTAGCATTAGCCATGCAAGTATAAAGTTAAACTACGCCCCGCTGAACGTAATTAAGTCAGCTTTGATACTCGGTCTTTTACTACAAGATGACATGAAGCGAGTTTCCTAGCAGTCTTTTGTTGCTGGTAGGGAAGCCCTCGGCAGGGTTCGACAGGTCTTTCAACACAGTTCCAAGCAAGAACCTCAGGACGGAAAGGAGTCGAAGTCGCGTCCCTTCACGAGAAAATACAGAGTTTGCACATCACTAATTTACTTTTTTAGTACCGACTGCCTGGAATATGCTCCCTAAAAGTATCGGTAAAGTATAAACTTGAATTATGTCCAGAAAGACAGTAAGTCAATTACTTGAATTGCGTTTAAGTGTTGATCTCATGTAGACGACTAATTAACACTGCTAATATTCGCTAGTTTTAGTGAACATAAATGACATTTTTTGGGCTCGCCAATTAAATTCCAATTAAGCCTAATATGCAGACGAAGAATGTGTTCTGGAGCCCGCAACTGCCAAGACTTCAATTGCTTGTGAAGCTTTTAGTTGATCTCAACTGGTTTTAAAAATAGGGGCAAGTGTAACCTGCATGACCCGAAGGCCTATTTGCTTGCAAAAGTGAACAACAAACAGCCTCGTTTAATACGTACGTCTGTCTGTGCAATTATATATAACCTTGCCAGGCGTTGGTTTGCTGCCTTAACAACGACAGAAGAGAACAAGCAAAAATAATCATGACAGAGCAGATTTCGACAGAGCACCCTACTCGGTCTGAGTATTTCTATGGACGCTTGGAGTCAGTTAAATTATATATATATATATATATATATATATATATATATATATATAGTTTTATTATAATTTAGAAGAATATATATAATGCTTCACTTTATTATTATTATGGCGCCTATACGCGCATCTTCTTGAGGAACACGTGGTAATGGCATTTGGTCTCGAGTCATCTGGCGATTGGGGCAAGGCTGCACTCAAACTGACGAAAGAACTTGGAAAGAAGCTCTTTGAGGCCACAGCGGAGCCAAGATTGACCGCGTTCCTCCGACAGAGGGTGTCATTGGAGCTTCAGAGAGGCAACGCCAAGATGATGTTGAGTGGTCAGCAGCACTCGAGTAATAATAATGATTTTATATAATTCATATATTAGTAATTTTGATACATGTACATATGATGATAATAAACCTCTGTTTCCAAAAAATGTTGTTGTTGCCATTATTGCAAGCATGCACTTACCCTGACAAAAAAGCTTGGAACGAAGCTCTTTGAGGCACAGCTCACAAGATCGACGGCGCTGCTCCAACAGAGGGTGTCGGAATTGGAACTACAGAGAGGCAAGGCCAAAATGAAATTGCGTGGTCACCGACACTCAGGTAATAATAATAATAATCGTAATAATACTGATAATAATAATCGTAATAATAATAATAATAATAATATAATGCAAGTAATATTGTAAATATGTTGTGATCCGTATATTAGTAATTGTGATACCTGTACATTCTAATAATACACTCTTGTCCAAAAAAACATTATTATTCCGATAGCGAACGAGTGGCGGCTTTAACGGCGGCCCGATTTGACTAGGTTTGATCGTTGGCTGGCAGGCAGCGGAGATTCATGCAAGCGGACGGACGAACCGCTTCTGGCACAGAAGGTGGCAGATCCCGCACCTTCGGCCCCTCGGCCAGACAGAATTAGCCTACAAACTACTACGTGCTCGTGGTGGATTTGTAGCAAGTGTCGGTCGTCGTCGTCGTCGAGTGTCCCAAAGTTTGGCTAGAAAGCGACAATATCGGCGCGCCGTCGCTTGTTGTATGTACTAGCATCACAGGGGTCTGACGCCCTTGCTGCGCCGCCCTTGCGATCGCAAAGGCGCCAATGACGCCGAGCTGTCTAGGCCTGGGCTAGTTTCCAAGACCAACTCCACCCTCGGCGTCCGAGCGACAACCCCACAACCCCTTAGGCTGCTGCTCGCCTGCTGTGCGACCAATAACCAGCGTACGCTAACTCGGCGGCTCCTCGCGGCTCTCGGAGCGGTGAATGGCCCCCATACATCTAGCTGAATACGACAAGGGCCGTATAGAAAACAGACGAGCCAACATTAGCTCGCCAGGACGTGAGCCAATTACACCGCGGTGACCTCCTACGCGTGTCTCGGCGGCGCCATGCGGGCGACAGGTCCGTCATCGTTGCCACCGTATGTATATCGTGCACAGACGTGTAAACACACACATATATAGATATATAGAAATATAGATATATATATATATATATATATATATATATATATATATATATATAGACAGATATGTACGCGTGTCATGCGCAACCTTAACCCTAAGGCTTAACCCACGCACACGCAATCAGTAGTGCCTTTAGCGCGTGAAAAGGTAACGGCTTGTGTCGGCGTCATTTTTTTTATCATTTACCCTTCACATCATTTTTATTTGAGCACACAAACATTGTGTGATGCAGTTGCGTCAATAAAGCTGGCTGTCAATTGAAGATGCAATACGTTAAATTCTTTATTATTATATTTAAGTTTAGCAGCCTAACTGGGTAACAAGATTTTACAACAACGATTCGTACATTTGTCGAGCCAGGTCCGCTATTGAGCGAACCGCGGCTCATTGTGCGACATAGTCCGGCTGCACAACAAGAAGAACTTTTTCGCTTGTTAATTTATGCCACACTCATTTACGGTCAAAGCATTGCAAAGTTTTACAGACATTGCGTGCGTCTGTTCGCCGCACGAAATCTGAATCTGCTAGAACCAACTCGGTACTTTTTCTTATACGACAGTGCACCACTCAAAACGCCTTGTGTTTGTTTGTTTGTTTGGTGTATAATCGTGACTGTTCTGTGTCCTGTTTTCCAGGTGTTAAATAAAATTTAAAAAAAGTTAAGTTTTTATGGAATTTAAAATGAGTTCATTGTTGTTGCACTAAATAATAGACATTTAAAGTATGAAATTCTAAAACAAGCTTCGAAAATTGGGTCAATTATATTGATATATACCTTGCACGCTGGTTCGGAGCCTTATTTCAATTTTGCCGCGGTACCACCTGATACAACAGGTCAGTTAATCTCAGCAAGTAAATTGAGTCTCGCTCTCCAGAGAATCGTTGATCCATACTTTGTTTCCCGAATGTCGCGTCCACCATCTTTTATTTTACACCTAGTTATCTGACAGATACGCGATTGTCTAGTAAGGCCGTATTGTACTCTGAAGCAGCAGTCTGGTCGGCCGTTTTCAATTACATACAACGCGCCATTGATACAGGTTGCCAAAACAGTATAGTTCTGCCAGTACTTGGTCGACAACAACCCAAATCAAGTCAATCGTGAATTTCTACGACCTTTGTTATTGTTAGGTGTCCGCTTGTGTTCAAATCTATGCAGTGTACTGTCGTTGTATATGCTAAAAAGCTTTGTTTAATAGTCACACATTCTTGTACATATTTCGTCGCAGTGTTCGACATTCTCGTCTCTATTTATTTATTAAGCAAGCTCGCGTAGGGGGTAGCGTTGGTGTCCGTCGTCAATCCTCTCGTTTGCTCATACTTTGGCTACAGGTTCTTGAGCTTCGTTGAGATCTTCCATCCTCTAGTGCCATCATGGCTTGAGAGTGCGACGCATTTTATCATCGTCAATTTTATAAATGACCATTTGTGTCTTGGCATAATTTCCAGTCTGGTTGTGTTCCCTACCTTGCCTAGTAACTTATTTTTTCGAACAAACTCTTTTGCGAATCGTTGTCTAGAATCATCAAGATGAGCAGGCATGATCATCCAGCCGCATCTAGTTAAGTATTTTCTAGGCACTTGTTAGTTATTTTCGACAACGGTTGTCACCGAGTTGCCGTTCGCTACACTGAGCGACACCGAGGTAGAGTTTCAGGTTATTCTAGAAATCTCGAACTATATATCGTACTATGTTAAGGACTATGAAACGGTTTGAAGAAAATACCCTATCAAAGCACACCGCAAATACAGCATTTGCTAACTATTTGATGGACTCTACAGAACTAAGCAGTGGTCAGGGCTGATAAACTATGTAATTTTCATTTTTCACGCGAATATCACATTCTCAGTGCATACCTACGAGCTTGCCAACTCTGAGAATATGCCTGAAAATTAGCTCTCGCAAGACGCTTGTGGGAGTTGCCCCCGTTTTTCAGTCAAGGGGAGTTGTCTAAAAAAAAAGCGTTTTCAACGCAGGGCTTAAGTCTATTTGCGTTTTCTTACTCCAGGACTTTTTCTGTGCCCGCTGCGCCTCTCTCTCTCTCTCCCAGCGAATACAGAACGACTGGAATGAATTGCCGGCTGGCCAGTGTGGGACAATACGGCGAGCAAAAAGCCTACGGAATTGAATCGATTATTAGTTACTACTCGCCGAGCTATATCTGTACGGCTGTTCTGTGCCTTCTGCATTTCGCAAGCCTTGATTTGGTCCCCGTCCAGCGTGAGCGTTTCCTTCCCTGTCCGCTCTGCTGAACTATATATTGGATGGACTGTTGTCTTTCCCTCACGCTCTCTGCCTCTGTTCTCGCTGGCTCCGTTTCGCACTCCGCTCCAGAAGCACAGCCAGTGCAGCGGCGACTACGCATATGGGCTATGCACTCCAGCTGGGATATATGGGATGGGTCGTGTCTGATGAGAGGCATCGGACCAGTCGGACTTCATCGATAACGATTGCACAATGGAATGACGATCGGCAGCCAGATAGGCGGACAACGCGACACAGGCGTAAAGATTGACACATCATTGACAAATACAGCCGGCAGAACAGTCAACGACTGAACGCCACGAGGCGTAGCGAGCTGAACAAAGGACGCCCGAGGAGCAACAGATAGGACAGCGCACAGCAAGCAATGGCGAAGGCGACCACGACGACGAAGTACAAACTAGAAATAGCGGCAGAAACAGCAATGCCAACCACACAAGCGCAATAGCAAAGAAGCCAGCAGCCATATCAAAGAAGTCAGCGAGAACCGGTGTAAGGTAACAAGTGGAGAGATTGGCACTTGCCTGATAGTGGATAGTTTGGTCTATATTATCTATATTCATATAATCGCCACGATGATAATCATGGGCTACCACCACGACCTTGACGATTTGATGGCGCGTCTCAGCGGGTTTGTATTGTATGTAATGACAAAAATCTTGCCGCAATCTCGATGAATGCACAGTCGTCGGCCCGTTAATTTAGCGGGCCGAGTCGAGAGCCTATAAAAAATGCTACAAATTGCTAACTAGCAAATTGCCTGAGCAACAAAATACGCTACCGCCAATAATGCGTAGAATAATTCTTGCAGATCAAGTCTAAACTTGATTACGTGTACGTTACGAGTAGTAAGGGTTATTAAAAATAAATGTAGGCTTGCTTAAAGATATATACGCGGTGTTATAATGAAAACGTATAAAACTTTGTAACCGGTCAAACCCGTTGAATCTTGAATATGTAGCCTTGGGATAACGTAGTGAGATATGGAAGGGAATGGTGGAGTGCCCGGCGTATTAGTTAGGCGCACTTCGGAGGAGAGAAGCAGGGGCGTGATGTGTGCCTCGTCTGATTGACGCGGCAGTGCGTGTAAGGACATTACGGCGTTCCCCTTGCAAAATTCGACGATTGAATAGCAGCTAGGTATCGTAAGATTTCTGACTATGCACGGTGTTCAGCCTGTCGATATTCATCGCCGTATGGTGGCTGCGAACGGGGGAGAAGTGTGTGTTCAACAAGTCAGTGGGAAAGAGGAGTGCCCTTTTTGTGAACGCCGGGAGTGTTTGACTGATGATCCGAGGCCAGGCCAAGCAAACACACGTAGACACGGCCGAACTCATCGAAAAGGTAAACAACCTGGTGAGAAATGATCAATGTGCCACAATGCGAATGTTGGCAGTTGTGATGGTGGAGGCTAGCGTAGTGTGGACAATTCTGTACATCACGGTTGGGTTACCGGGAGGTGTGTGGGTTCCGAAGAAGCTCAGCGAATCGCAAAATGAACTGCGTATGGGGCTAGCACTGCAGCACCTGCTTTAGTATCATGAAGAAGATCCGCTTGTTGGAGCAGATCGTTATCGATGACGAAAATGTGTTATCTTATTCGTTATCTTTGTTATATGAATTTTGTCGAAACAGACAAGGAGACGTTGCCGTCGCCGATGGCTGTTTTGTAGGAGTTCAGGAAGGGCCTTACTGCTGCAAAAACTGTCCAAAATACTTATTCATAAATAGCATATTCGGCGCGGACGGCATTTTAAGAACTTCGTTGCTTAACAAATGTTTTTTCAAGTTTCGCTCTGGCCATTAGGCTTTGTGGATTGATCCTGTTATGCTTACGCGAAACTGTAAAACACAATGTCCGAGTAACTTCGCGTGAATTAGTCATAGGCTTTGGGGTATGACACAATCACTATAACTCGACGTCGCGTCTTTGGTTTCGTGTCAAAGTTGAACCAATTGGTGCTTCATGATTTAAGCGCGCATCAAAATCGAGCGTCCAGCAGACCTCTTCTTAGCTTACCAGGTACGACGGGTGTCTGTTTTTGAATCAAATTGTTTGTAACCTGTGACTAAAGATGAGTTTTTTTTACAGCAACGTGATGCATAGAAGATTCTGGCGTGCCTCAAGCCAGGAGGCACGCCAGAATCTTCTATGCATTTCATATCATTTAAAAATTAGGGACACTTTTGTCGTCAGGAACCCTCATGGTCCCCTTTAACCACATAAGGACGAGATCTTCTTCCATATAATCACTTTAAAATCTTGATACAGATTAACAGACAATAGTGACTCATACATTTGACACATTTGTACTAAAAGGGCACACTTTGCATTGTTTTCGCACGTCGGCTAAATCCAGGTATACTCGAGCGGACCCGACTTGAAAATCGCCTGGTTGAAATTTTGATAAACTTTGTTCTGTTAAGCTTGACGCTGTACAACATTGTCGGATGTCGCAGAGAGAAGTGCTTAAACTCAAATCATATATATATATATATATATATATATATATATATATATATAAATAGGGAAAATGCGCCATATATATGTATATATCTTCATAAGTGCAACAACTGAAACAACATCAAAACGTCGGTTATTTCCGCATACCCAGCGGCCCGACCAAAGAATCCCGTGTGCGTCTTCTCATACAAAAGTAAGAACGAGCCAGATATCGGAGCACAGGCTACGGGAGAGAGGGCGACCTCGACAAGATTGCCATAACGGTCAGGAAGACGCTACGGCAATGCAATCGCGGCTGTACAGCGGTCACAGCGGACGCCCGGCACGACGACAAAGAAGAAGCCGCCGCCGCCGGTAAAGAAGAGGCATTCTGATGAAGCTGCCGCAAGTAGCAACATCAGGGCAAGCGATACACGGGGGGTGAAAGTACAGACACGGCGAAGAGAATTGAGCGGTAGGACAACAGCGACAAGGCGCCGATTTTTGACGTGAGTCGCCTGCCGATTCGATTGTAAGCGTCGCCCGTGCGAGGTGCGGCGAGCGAATGCGAATCGTCTACCGTTCCTGCCGAAGCCCACGTCCGCTCGGCGAGTTGGGCGGCTCTCTCCACCACCATGCCTGCGTACAGCAACGCGAGTGCACATTTTCATCGTCAACACATTTTGAACCCCGTTCACATATGAACATACACTAAAGGACAACACGCCGCCACCATCTTCGCCACAGTCTTCTATGGCCCCTCCACTCCTCCACACCCCCATCCCCACCTCCACCGCTACGCTGCCTCCCAAGCTACGTGGTGGTAGCTAGGCAGCTGTATCTAGGCGCGCGAAAATAAAGAACGCTTTTGGAACAGACTCCTCTACTGTGATCGAGCGCTTTCTCTTCCTGCGTTCTCTCTCTCTCTCTTTCTCTCGCTACTGCTTACCTACGTCGTTTTTAACCTCGCCCTTTCCTACTCTAGACTATGCTGCGCCTCCAGCGGGCTTGGAATCGCCGCGAGGCATATCTTCTTCAAGTTTCTTCGCCCTGCTGAGCGCAAACCGCAACAGACATTGCACGAACGGTGTGCAATTTGCAGTCACCCTGACGAGCAGACTCGCACAAACGCATGACTCTGCGCATTTATCAATATGCAGAAAAACAGTTACGACATTCAGTGTGTCTGTTCGATTTCGACATATTTTGTGTACATACGCGCATATGTAAGCACGCGTATGTGGCGTATATATCTAACATATATATATATATATATATATATATATATATATATATATATATATATATATATATATGTATATATATATATATATATATATATATATATATATATATATATATATATATATAATTTTAATAATTTATATATTATCATTATTATTATTCTTTTATATATACATGTGAATGTTTAAATCCACGGTGCCGAAAGCTCACTTCTCATCTATCACTTGTGTCCGAGTGGGAGTCTTGCCCGACCCCTGACGCGAAAACGCGGATCCATCCAGTCTTTCATAGTTCCAAGCACCGAAATCGCGTTGCCTCTCTGAACCTCTAGGGAAAGCCGTAGGCAGAAGAAAGTGCCAGCCCTCTTGTCCATCGTAGCCTGCTGTAAAGCGTCGCCATCCTGGGAAATTAGCGTCGTTGTGAGGGGCCCAGGGCCACCCGGCGTCTCGAATGCGAAGGGTGAAAACTGGTACGCCCGGCCTAAGTTCGCATACTTTCTTATCTTTGATGTCTCGGCGCGGTGGAGTTATAATTATTTTAATAATTATATGTTTGTATGTTCCTGGCGATTATAGAGACGAACTGTCGTAGGGTTATCTTATATTCGTAAGAAAGAGTAAGTTTGATCACTCTAAATACTCCCCTTCCCATGACGGAGCCTAAGGAAATGGCTGCGATTGCGCTGAGGAGAGTCGCATAGAGGCGGGGGTTGTCGTATATCTGAATGCATGTACTTGCACAACAAATATCAGACATTTGTCCCATTTCGAATAGTGGTACAAAAGACATAAGCCAAGTGTGAATTAAGCTTAAATAAATATCGTATCATGGCCTAACACTGTTCAACTGCAACCACGTAAAGATACTTTTAGATATTCTAGATATACATTTACAGTTCTACCCTATGAATTTACTAAGTAACGGAAAACCGAGGTAATTTTTAATCATATAAAAATCTTTAGTCATTTATTCATATTTGAACGTCGTATATGAAGACGTGAGCTTTAGCAATAATAATAGTTTTAATAATAATGTGGGATGGAGTCCGTCAAAATTAAAAATTTGCTCTTGGGTGCATTTGTGCTAACTGTACATTCCATATACAAATTACATTTAAGCAAACCACACACATGCGTGCCCAGATGTACCGAGTTGTTGCCTACCATGTATTGTGCGCAATAAAATTTAGGATTAAAAATACCTTGGCTGGACACCGTCTAAGCTGCATGCCGACTACCATACACCTACCTTTATAGGTAAGCGTGTGTGATTCTACTACATCACTGGCGCTTGTACCATACACCTACCTATATTCGCCCGACAACGAGTGCCGTAATTCGCACTAACAAAACAACAGCATGTCCCAATATAATTATAATAACGCGATAACATTGCGTTACCCTGTTGGATTCAAACTAACGGTGCAAGTGGGACGCAACTTCGATAACGGACCAGCCTTAAATCTCTTCGAAGGGAGTCGCGTGCCCTAGATTTGGCCGCGCCGTGCCTAATGTTCTTACGCCCTTCATTGTCGCTCACGCGAAGTCTCGTCGCAGCAACGCGGCCATTCTTGCCGAAGAGAACAAATTATGCAAATTCTTTGAACTCCCACAACTTCGTGCGCTCCTCTGGCGTTCGAATACTAAGGCTTAACCCACCGAGCATACGCCAAAACTTTGCAATGGCTCTGAACGACTAGCACCTACTACCAGTGAGAAGCGAAGCAGGCTACCTTCTTGTTCAGCGGCTCTCGGTTTTGTATCGAATAAGGCAATGCCGCATTAGGGACAATATCGAAGTTGTCCTAACTCATGTGTGCCGGCCTACCATTCAGGACGAAGGAGGAGTAGAGGCGTAGAGGTAGGGTAGGCACACAGTGTAGGATCCTTTCATAAAATGAGTAGCTTCCGTTTGGTAGGAGCAATAAGCAAATGGCAGTCGGCGTCGTAGCGGTTGCTGTAGTGGTAGGAGTAATACTTGGAGCATGCGCATCGAGCCTGTCGAGCCCAGTAGCGTGGTGCATTCGTCTGCGCCTCGCAACCGGAGGAGACACATAGGTGCGCGGGTTCGAACCCCACCGTTGCACATTTGCTATTATGGGGGTCCGACTATGAAGCAATGCGAAAAGCAGTCCCGTGGACGTTAAATCTTGGCTGAGGGTCAGCCCGAAAACCTTACTTAGCATGCGCAATCCACTTCGAGGTCAATAGGGTCCCCTTATTTTTTGAGAGAACCGCCATCCATGAGCCTATCGGCAGGCCAGTGAGAATCGTAAATTTGAAGCCGATTGGAATCGGCTCCTTTGTTGGTTCGACCTTACCTTTAGGGTGAGAGGGCTAAGGATGTGGCAACCTCAAGGCTTTGGCGTGTCATCACGGCTTTCAGTGACGCTTGCCAAAAGGTCTGTAGGGCGAGTGACAAGTGATGCTCATTGTGAGTAACAACATAATGACTGAATGCGACCGGTATGAGATTGGCTTGGCCTAGCTGCTATGCCGCCTTTCTTAATGCGGTCACCGTCTATCCTTTGCAGGCGCTCCGTCACGACCAGGCTTCACCAAAGTCTTAGCAGACAGCGAACGCGTTTGACTCAGCTCAAGCTCCGTTGTGGTCGCCGTAGCCGTCATCTGGTCGTCTTCAAATGGTCTTCGGTGGTCACCCACGATTTACCTATTCAGGTCGACACGCCTGCGCGTTATACAACGCGATGAAAACGCGACGGCATTCTCTTTCATCATAGCGCTAACCTAGCCGAAAGCATGGAGGCGCGTCCCGGTCTAAATGACAGAGAAGAGAGAGGTAAGCAGGGAAAATTAGCGAAAGACAGAAGGGGATAATAAGAGGAGGCGCGACACATAACGAAGTAGGGTAGACGTCAGTTTGACTGCTTGACCTCATCCAGCAAGGCGCGTTCAGCTGAGTGCGCGTTGCTTGAACGTGACGCAGCAGTTGATCAAGATTTACCCACCGTTTGCCCGCCTGCCCGCCCGCTAACGCACTACGCACTATAAGGACGTAACTAGAACCTAACCATAACTATGCAGGCATGGTGATAGTGCTCATGACAATTCTTGCTGTTACAGTTAAAGACGTTGACAGCGCTTGAGCATAGGGAAAGCGGATGTGCGCAGGGAGAAGCGACAGCGACCGCCAGAAAAGCGAGAGAGAGAGAGAGAGAGGAACTACAAAATGTACAAGGTAGTTAGCAAAAACGAAAGCAATATAGGCAGAGAGGAAGAGCAAGGGAGAGAGAAGAAAGTAAAGGGTACAAACGCAGCCATCCAGACAGCTAGGCAGGCGATAGACGAAGAAAAAGAAGAAGAAGGAAAAGGGGAACTAGAATGAAGCCAGCCGAGACTAGACTATGACACTCCGAGCGGAAGCCGGCGTTCGTCTTCGTATCCGGCCGAAATGCATGCGCGCACGTAGAGGAGAACATTGCTGCTTGGAGAAACGTTGTTGGTCTCGTTGTCGTTGTCGTCAGCGGCCGGCCACCGATCGGTCAGCAGGACCACCGGGCCCGGCTGGGCACAGTTCCAGCCGGGGCACGCAAACGGCGCGCGACACTCAGAGGCAGAAAGAGCGACAACAACAACAACGACAACTACAACCACAACAACAACGACACAATAGCGACTAGTGTTGGCAACTGTCGCGTGCGTAGGGCAAGTCGCGGGAGAAGCAACGGGAGGAAGAGGAGGACGACAAGCAGCAGAAAAAGGCGGAAAAAAAGACGGAAGAGAGAAGAAAAGGAAGACAAGAAAAAGAGAGTTTAAGAAGTAGACGGTGCTGATAATAATGCTGCTGGCCGTGGTTCTCCAAGAGGAGACAGACAACGGTGCGTCGTTTTCGTTGTCACTCCAGTGACCAACCCAGGGCAAGCCGAGGGGGGGGGGGTAGAAAGTAACCGACAGTCTCGTATGGGTGAGCGCACCCCCGCAATAGTAGTAGTCGTTGTAGTAGAAGCAGCGGCAAACAGTAAGCTACAAACGAGCAAGTGATAGCCAAGTAGCGTAGCTCGTTAGCTGGGAGAGCAAAAGAGCTAGTAGAGACAGTAGATGTCGTCGGCCTTGCATTCTTCCGCCGTCGGCCCCTCTCTCTGTATTTTTTCTGTGATCTTAGCGGCGCTACATTTCTGACTGTCTTCTACCGGCCTGCTGATCGCGACGTCGTCTCTTCATGTGCCCGCCCTTCTTGCATCCATACTTTGCATAGTTTAGTTCGTTTCTGAAAAACTGAATCGACTCGTTGGCATGCGCCATCTTTCCCCGAGGCTGCCTACCACATTGTGTCTTGGTCATTCAGCTAGTTAGCAGGGCGCAAGCGACGACGAGTCGCCGGGCGGCGCTTGTCTGGTCTGCAAGAGCCAAAAGAAGTAGAACAGTGTGTCTCTCTGTTTTGGCTGTGATGTAGGTAGCATGCTAACCGTTCCCAAGCAAGGCTAGGTTCGAAAGACACAGACAATCGTAGAAGAAACTAGAAATGTGAATAACCAATTGTCCAAAAACACAAACAGACGACGAAGAAGAAGACATGGCATGTAACTGTTGCTGCCGTAAGTGACTGCATGTTTTACCTGGCGGGATAAAACGGGAATAAATAATTATTACCAAATATTTGAGCTAATTGAGTTAAACAAGTTTGTATCATGTGGCTTCAACCGAGTTTTCGATTTGATGTGGTGTCGAAAACTCGTGGTGTCCACCTTGGGACCTATTTTCTCGGTAATGGAGTGTGCTAAGGGTTGCGTGGTCTTCTCCACTATCTTTCTCTTTCGTTTACACTTGTCATTTTCCTGAGCTGGCGTTTCTCCACTGGGCATCCTCAACCTCATTCGTGAAGGGAATGTATTTGTCTTTTAGCCCGTCCCAAACCGACATCGATCACACCCTCAGAGTGAAGGGTGGCGCTCTATCCCCTGCACACGCCGCTGTCGCGTCCGGAACGTGATCACCATGTCTTTTGCGGATCAGACCGCTTTTTTTTCGCCCGGAACGATGAAGGGAAAAACAGTGTCAAAGTTTGGTACGTTGCGAAAGAACGCACGCTAACGTCTCGACAGGCCGACGGCCCGGAGGCATCCAAATACAGCTACGGCGACAATATCTCAATATTGCACAAAAACGTTGACGATATCTTTAAAGCTAAAGCCCCTCTGGTGGACACGACGATCGTGTAAGTCGTCTACCGGTGTTACTGTGATATTGACAATGGCAATCCAAAAAGCCTCCTCAAAGAGGAAAACAACTTTATACCTTTATAGGCGGCACGACTATGGTGCTGTAAATCATCGCTTACAATTGCTCTTCGTGCTTGTGCGTTTGTATCCCGTGATATTGCTGCATGCAGGTATTGAAGATATACCTCGGGTTAAGTGACAAACCCATGGGGGACGGAGGAAAGTCTAGAATTAAAAACAACCTCCCTAAAAAAAATTTAATTTTAGGTACTGCTGCTCCGCTGTTAGTTCCTTTGTCTCTGCTTCTGTTCTGCTCATTCTAAGAGTTCGGATGAGTTGCTTTTGCCACACTGTTACTGTTTACTACTATAGTGGCACAAAACACGACAGTCCCTAACAGAGACCTACCTACCTGACCACACCGTTGCCGTTCGACAATTATTTGACTCTCTGTTTTGCCGAATACCTTTCGCCCGTCTACTCTACTGGCATTCTAAATAACTATATTTTCTCCGTAAACCTAAGGCCGACGACTTCTAGTCTGCAGCTAGTTGACCCCTGAGCACGCCTTTATTGACCCCTGTATTGTTACTGTTGTTGTTGTTCACATCATTGTTGTCTAATATGAAGACAAGAAAGGCGGTTTTATGCTTCCGTTGTTTCATCTAACTTGGTGGTGTTTTAAAACGCAAGTAGGGGCGGGAAAACTATGCTTTTTTTTATGATATGATGTATTTATCGTTTATCCTGACAACAAAATAAATTATTATTACGCTAGCATGTCACTTTGCGTAGCAACACTTGTACATTTCGCTAATATCAAAACTTTCACCCAATAGTGATGTAATAATGTTTTCTTGAAGTGCTTCAATGAGCTGCTAGTGTATGCATGGCCTCTCCTCTATCAAACTAATTTTGAGAAATCCTTCTTACCGCCTATTCGCAGTGCGCCTGGTATCTCCAGGACTGCTGGTGTAACGTGAGGTATAGTAATGAAACGAAATGACACAATGTTTGCGTTTACGCTGCATGAAAATCGTTCCTAATAACTTTTCTTGGAGATACACAAACTAATAACATCCGTGCTAATGCTGTTTAAGGACACTTATTGGAGAAAGATTAAAGAAGATTCTCGGAAAAGATCTCTGCATTAGCATCCTATTGGTCCATAGCTGCTCCATGCTCCTCTGAGCTCCATGACCTATCGTGTAATCAATCACCTCATACATGACAGCGTTAGAACAGCTATACATGCAAGGCTCATCCTGCCGCAACCTGCCCCGTTGAGCAAGCTAATTGGAAGCGTGTTCTTGCAACCTCATCTAGTAGTTCACCTTACTGGGCGCCCCAATCATGATGAAGATTATAGTGATGGTGATGCTGAAGTTGTTCGAAGCGGACATCATTCATCGTTTGCTACATCTATCGAGTTTCGAAGGTATTGAACAAGGTTCCCCGGGCTCCACGGGGCTTGACTTGGCTTACCTACGAAGACAAGTATACCTACGAAGCGAACTATTTTCGATCCTAACTCGAAGGTTCGTTCGTCAGTGTGCGTCAGTGGCCAGGTCGCTGCCAAGGACGCTGAAGCCCTCACCTTACCTTACTCGAACGCCAACTCGGGCAGTAGGGATATGACGAGAGGAAGAGATATAGGTGTCCATCTCCTTGGTCGTCGCGACATCGGCAGTTTGCGTAGAGCGCATCGGCAAGCAGCATCGCCACGTAGAGGTACCGATGCAGGGTAGCTAGCGGCTGCGACCCGGGGGGGCAGTTGTCCTGGCAGGGCAGAAGACAGCCAAGCCAGCAAGCCGTCGAGACGCAGAGGTGGTCAAGTGGGCGGCCCAACGAGCGGGTGACTGGGTGCATGCGTACCGTAGTCGGTGGAGGCAAACGCATGTCAAGAATTTATCCGCTTCCTTGGTTTCGTCGTCGCGGCCTGCTCGGCGCTTCGCTCGCCGCTGAAAATATGGTAATGCGGCTCCCTTAACGGCAACGTCATCCACACTGCAGCAAACTTTTGACAACGCGCTCACTCCACGTATGTGCCACGGTACGGTGGGGTCGTGTAATGCGCAGCAACAATACCATTCACAACAACAACAACAATCGCAGTGGCAGAAATTGCCAGAACAGCGGCAAGTCCAGCAACAGAAACGAGATCGACAACATCGGCCACAGTGCCAACAAAAACAACAGTAGACTAAAAATTACAAGAAACAAAAGCAACAAGAGCGGCGGCGATGACGACGACAACAATAACAAAAACAACCAACAATAACAGTATTAAGAACACAAAGCACAGCAATGAGGATATATATATATATATATATATATATATATATATATGTGTATATCACAGTATAAAATTTGTAAAACATTATAGCAATTATAGCAATCAGAAAATTAAATAAAAAAAAGCAACAAAACCAGTAATAACAACAAAGTGTATTTCAATAGAAAGCAACCCGTATCTCCACGTTAATATTAGTACGTTACCGTAAAACGAAAGCCAAGCGTGGCTATTTGATTTATTTTAAACTATATGATGTACAGAAGCTTGTTAGTCATTCATATATATATATATATATATATATATATATATATATATTTGATGTATTATTCATGGCATGCATACCTAAATACACCTTTTATATCAGGGGCGCTTAGAGCGGCAGCATATATGTTACCTTCGTATCCAATCAATTTACCCTCCAATACCTACTGAGTGTTTGCCTTCCGTTGGGACAACCTCTTCTTTGTAATATCGACCTGGTTTATTTTGACATTTGATCCTAAAGCTAGGGCCTCCGACAGGTCTATAAGTCTGCTCCCCCCAAAGCAGTACATGATTTTACAATATGTTCAATTGATTCATTCCCTCGCCCACAAGCTCGACTTTCCGTACTTTGCCCCTCCTTATATTTCGCTCGTTGTATCCTTGTATTCAACATCCCTGCCCCGACATCTGCCAATAGCCCACTTGCTCTTGTGTTATTGTATACCCATTCCACGTTTCCTTTTCATTTATATTTGCCAAACTCGATCTGTACTTTATCACCAATTTACCTGTGTATGACTTGTTTACCCTCAATTTCACCGTTTTCTTCATCACCCTAGCTCTTGCCCATTGCTGACTATTGTACCCGGTCTCCCTAGCTGCGAACTCTACTCTTTGCGATCCCAGTTTGTTTTGATCCTTAGTTCCGTCATTGCCAGCTGCATCTGTTGAACCCATCGTTTATTTGTGACATTTTTATTCCCAATACTAAATTTTAGCTTAAATTGTACTTCCCTTTGTATACATTTTGACATCCCCCCTGCCGCCCCCCCCCCCCCCCCCCCCCAAAAAAAACTCCTTGGCACAATTAAAACGGCAACCCAAAACAAATATTTTCACTTCTTTCTGTATTGTTTCTAACTTCCTTTCCAACCCTGCTGTGTGCACGGGAGAGGCGTTAGCGAAGGTCAATTTTGGTACATACATGGCCTTCCATATATTTCTTGTTACTATATATTTATTAAACCCCCAGAGGCCCTTAAAATAATGCATTTATCCTCTTTTAGCCTTCTTCCTTTAAATAATCATCTCTTGTAGTCATTGTCACCTCAAGATACGTGTACTGATCTTTATGGTTCCATTCCTTCTACTGAAATACAAGCTTAATTTAACCTCTAACCCCATTAAATAATAAAATTGCGCTCTTAATTGCTTATTTTGTAAATTGTTATTATCTAGCCCCTCCTTGGGAAAAAGAGAAACTATTTTCTTTTCCCGCCAACCCTCCAGGAGTTTGCCCCCTCTAAATATATTATTCACTTGCTTTGTTAGATAATGCACGTACCCCTTTTTCAACTCCTGGATAATTCCTACCAAAATTCCGTCAAAACCAAACGCTGTTTTTGTATTACTTTTCTTTACCGCGCTTTCGATATAATTTGCTGTGATATCTCTCCGTGCTAGTTCTTGTGCGTTCCACACTGTTTACGAAAGTGGTGAAAAAAAGTGATTGTAACGCGCTGTTCATTTAATCTATTGTGTTTAGCTCGCTGGCCCTTGGGGGCCCCTAAAGTCCTGTTAAATCCTCTCTCGCCTGCATTTTTTAATCGCATCTTGTGCTAGCGTTTAAGCTTTATTTTTGGCTTCATTCTAATTTGCCTAATGCCCTTCTGCCTTGTCTGCGTTACTTGCCATTACCTTTCTATGCGCCTCACTCCACTTTTTTAGTTTCAATACTGCCCTATTTACATGATCACTCCACCACCCTTAACCCCTTCATTTTGAACTCCCTTCTTAATCTTACAGCAATTGTCATATGCGTCCTTAATGTTTCTATAAATCTCCCACCAGGTTTTCCCCGCTTTCCACTAAGAGCTGTTTTATGTATTCTACTTTCTGCGCCCATTTGTGTTTATCTAAGTATTTCTTTTGTACAACTAAGCACCCGGCTTCTTCTTCCTCCCTCACATCTACCTAATTATGATTACTTCCAACATTGTATGTTTCCTCTTTTAGTTTACACATAATTTCTCATTTCCCCGTGTGCACGTATATCGCCGTTCTACCCGCGGGTCCATTTTTAAACTTGAACCCCACTTGACTAGTTATATCAGTCTCCTGCCCGCTCTGTCTTCTCGGCCATGTAGCTGTTCGATTAGTGCATTCCAATCTCCCAGACATATTACTCCTCCCATATCCTGATGTTCGCTAACTACTTTATGTACTCTTTTAAATAGCTGCTCATATTCTTGTTTCGTGTTGCATGGCGCGCTGTATGCCCCCATAACTTCTTATGTTGTCCCTTCTGTGTGTATCTCTATTACCATCAGATCATTCATTTTGGCATTACCAACTTCTTCGCACGTATACAAATTGCATTCCGGATTCCTATTCTATGTTCCCCAACCTGTTTTCCCCATTGTCCGTCTTCCGATTTGCACCATGCCAATTGTATCCCTTGAAACCCTGCGGCACTTCCATTTCACATAAATGCGTTTCTGTTACTATAATGATATTGACAGCCCTTATTTTAAGTAATTTATTTAGTTTTTGTTTTCCATTTTAATCTTCGCCTCCCTCCTAACATGGCATCCCGTTCAAAAGGAACATTGCTCTCTGCAAAATTATATTCGGTCTTGTACCTGTGTGCCGATCTCATTCACAGCACCTTTCATGTCCCAGTCGATGTCCTACATTATCAAACATTTTAATATCTTGCTTAGTTGCTGCCACACTATGGTTTGCTTCTCGGCCCCTTTTAGAGGCCAGCCTTTTTTGCAGTTCCTCAACAACATCTCATTGCTATCGCAGCTGTGTCGTTGATTTTTGCTATTGTTCACTTTTTGCTTGATTTATTCGATTATTACAGCCAGTTCTTGGTGTATAACATATGTATATTAATACACGCCTACATTAATTATCTCTCTCTCTCAATATATATATATATATATATATATATATATATATATATATATATATATATATATATATATATATATATATATATATATATATATATATATATATATATATATATATATATATATATATATATATATCTCTATATACATATGTCTGCTACCGGCTTCCGTCGGTAGTGCATCGCGTGTTGTGGTCTCCGTCTGAGATTGGTGATTTTGTGTGACTTGTGTCTTGCCTTGTGTCGTGTTGAGCATGGGGCGAGTCTTCTGTCGTGTCTGTCCAAATCGAGCCCAATGCTGAGGCTCGGTGAATTGTGTACGCCACTTTTTTTCACGGTTTTTATCGTTGGCATTGACTCTGTACTGAGTGTTGCTTTGGCAAATCAGGTGTATTTAGTGCTGTTCTGGCTAGGGGTGGCCGCTTTGCCGTACTGCCAAACAGTAACTCTGCGCTCTCCGACGGATCTAGTCATCACTTGTCACCATTAGTCAGCTACTTGCATACAATCGTTTGTGTCACTGGCCGCATCTAGTGGCTGACAAATTCAGTTGTCAGCAGGAAATCATATTCTTCCACATGAGCAATGGTGAACGGGAAGATGGTGGCTGAAAAGAGGGGAAGGGCCGGCTTGAGTTGTACACTCAAGACTACCGTCGATTCGAAAGACCGGAAAGCGAAGTTAGCTGCCTTGGCTCGTAACAAGCTGACTGCATCGAAAGAAGAATCAGCTGGTGGAAATGAAACAGAGTCAGCTGGTGGAAATGAAACAGAGTCATCTGCATTGAAATCAATAGTCGTGGATGAAGTTTCTGTGAATATGCCGTCCGCAGAAAATGATGTTGTAACAAACTGCAACGCTGAAACCGGCTGTGCTAATGAGGCCGATGATACAGATTCGGTGAACGATGATTGGAAGGTGGTGGTCTCCAAGGACACTACCAAACGTCTACAAAAGCTGAAAGACCAAATCGGCGCTATCCGGTCTAAGTCATTCAGTCAACCTAAAGGCCTCTTTCGTGTAGTTATTGCGCGAAGAGGTGTGAAATCTGTTGACGGGGTGAGTGTTTCTACAAGCGAGCCGTTCATTGATAGGCTACTTCTGTTGTGTAGTGAGGTGCACAGGCTCTACCCAAACGCAAAACCAGAGTCGAAAGCTGGCATCATTTATGTCTGGTTCAACAACATTGATGAAGCACACGCGGCAGCACAGATAACGACGCTCCTCGACATCCCGGTGGTGGCTAAATGCGGCGATTTGAATGCATACCGCGCCAGAATAAACGGAGTTGATAGAGGATTTACTGACGAAGATATTCTGTCTGCCCTTAAGGATGTTGGTGTTGTCTCAGCGAAACGGGAGAGCATTATTAGGAGATCAGGATCCACTGTCACGTCAATCCCTACTGACAGGGTGATGCTTCAGTTTAATAGGGTTCCACCGACTGACGTGTTCCTTGCTTTCAGGTCTCATAAAGTCACTATGCACGCTGGAACGCCAGTCTCGTGTTACAAGTGCTTGAGGCTAGGACACATTGCAAAATATTGCCGACACGAAGTAACATGCAAAAGGTGTGGACAGGCTTTTTGAGCCAGGTGACCACCTGGCTCAAAACTGCAAGCACCAGGCAAAATGTGTAAACTGTAGAGGCCCTCATGTGTCGTCTTCTCTGTCCTGCCCTATCCGACTATGCGAAATAGAGAAACGCAAAGCTTTGATGGAGTGTCGCTTGTTGCAACAGGTCGGATCAGAACATCCTGAGGCAACACAAATCAAAGTAGTTGACTCGCCGCAGCCGACTATCGCACCCGATTCCTCATCCGCTCCGAATTTTGCGCCTGGATCATCCACGTCTGCGCCACCCACCTATGCTGCCGTAGTGAGGTCACTGATCGTGGAGACCTCGACTGGCCCTGACGTTCGCGTAAATCTACCGGGATCAACATCCTTCCCCAAGAAGCAGATTCCCACCGTAAAGAAGTTTGCTGCGAATACTCTTCGCAAGCCTCTCTCATTGAAGTCATCGCGTACCTCTGCTACTCACAAATCGAAGGGACGTGACTCCGGCATAATCACATCTTTAAAGCACATCACGAAGGTTTTAAAAGTTGTATCCCCAAAGGCGGCAACGCGTCTAAAAAAATTGATTGATGTTCTCACCCCGTTGTTGTCAACCCTATCGATGCTAACCTAGCATCTTTTTTACTGAATTCTTATTATCTTGGTGTTTGTACATTCATATATTCCTGTAAATGCATTGTGTAAACCATATTAGCCAAAACAGCACGCCTAATATTAAGGCATGCCAACTTTCAAACAACGTTAGACTAAATCACACTGGCTTGGCGCTAATCAATTTAAATGCCGGCACTGAAGGGCTAAAAAAAGCAGGTCAACTGGAGTTGTTAAGCCATTTTTTAGATGCAGAAGGGGCCATGTTTGATGCGGCAGTCGTTAGTGAAACTTGGCTAAAGCATTGTGATCAGGCATCTCATTCTATAGGTGGTTTCGAACTAGTCACGTCAAACAGAGGGCAGGGAAGACTAGGCGGCGGTGTCGGCATCTACGTGCGTTCCACCTGCAGTATCTTATCTTCTCGCTCAGTTTCTAGTCATGATGGTAATGTCCAGGTGTACGCGTACATTTAAAAAAACGGGCAGGCCTTGAATGTTTTATTGTAAGGTTTTATTCCAATCATGTTTCGTGCAAAGACACCCTACTAAATACACTAGACGAGCTGTTACCGAATTGTACCTCCACCCCTGTCATTGTTATGGGCGACGCAAATATTAATCTACTTTCGGTTCCGCAACCTAGCGATTATTCATCATTCTTTTCAGTTAGAGACTTCACCCTTGTAGTGGATCGCATAACGAGACCCGCGTCGGGTACATGTATAGACCACATAGCTGTTTCAAATTGCTCGAAGTTTACTACCATCCAGCCTACGGTTCTTGAAACTTTGCTCTTTTCTGATCATTAGCCGGTTTTCCTAAGTCTTTCCGACAACTCCGCGACTACTAAGCCTTTGGAAAAATCGGTTCTAAACCCACGTAGACGTCATACAAAGGCTAACATTGACACGTTCCTACGCCGCTTACAAGATGTCTCGTGGTTAACGGTGTATGATGCAGTCACTGTAAACTCTGCATTTGACGCTTTTAGTACCATCCTGCTTCTTACATACGAAAAATCATTTGACCTTGTAGACCTTCCTGACCCTGACAGTTCGGGTAAGGAGTGTCAGTTTTCCTTCTCTCCAGGTTTACGGCGGCTGCGTTGCAAGGTTAATAAGTTGTACCGCAGACATCGTAAGATAAATTCGGTAGACACGAAGACAGCCTATTTAAACAGCCGTCGCCGCTACCTCAATGCTATCCGCGCTGCGAGGACAGCATTCTATCGGAATCGTTTTGAATTCTTGCGTGACGATTCCGCTAAACTCTGGAAATTCATCAACGGCCTCTGTGGCAGGCGACGTGACGCAGTGGACCTACCGTCCGCGTTAATAGTTGGCGATGATAAAACTTTGGAAGATCCAGTAGAAATAGCAGATGAGCTTAACCGTCACTTTGCCACGTTAGCTAATAATACGGTCGCTCACCTCAAGAAAAACAGGAATCTGCAAACCTTACTTGATGAGGTCTGGAAACGAAACAATAATGTATTTTCACTCTCTCCCGTCTCTATTTCCGAGGTTCTTGGTGTCCTCTCCAGTCTCAAGGCAAACTGGAGCCGAGGTGTCACGGGTGTGCCTGCAAAATTGTTGAAGCTATCAGCTTTTTCGATTGCAGGGCCTCTGACTTCTATTATAAATCGCTCGTTTGAGACCGGAAACTTCCCAGCACGGTTGAAGGATACGGCGGTATTCCCTCTATTCAAGAAAAAGGGTGAACGAAATCGCGCAGCAAATTACAGACCGATATCTGTTGTTGATTATATATCAAAAGTCATTGAGAAGTTGGTGTTGTTCAGGCTAAATCTACATTTAGAGTCGATTAAATTCCTATCACCCAACCAGTTCGGCTTTCGCAGGGGTAGGTCGACTGACCTCGCGCTGGCCCACTTATGGCAGCGGGTGTCTGATTCGGTGGAGACAAACAAGTTTTGTCTTGCGGTCTTTCTTGACGTGTCGGCTGCTTTTAATTGTCTTGATCATTCCTTACTGTTCCAGATGCTCGCTCAGCTCGGCTGCTCCGTGCCGGCTGTTGCTTGGTTTAGGTCATATCTCTCAGGACGGAGGCAAGTGGTTCGAGCTGGGCAAATAGAATCCTCGTGGAAACAGGTTAATATAAGTACCCCTCAAGGTTCGGTTCTCGGGCCTTTTATGTTTCTTATCCTTCTGAATTTTATCCTATTAAGAATTCAGGGGCTAAATCATGGTTCTACTATAGCTTTTGCTGATGACACGACGCTAATCTACGGAGTTAATAATCGTAATTTTGATGTAGATTTGCACCAGTCTCTCCAAAATGTTGACAATACAATCAGCATTTTTAATACTTTTGGTTTAGTTGTCAATGCCGATAAAACACATTTTGTAGTTTTTCGCTCATCATTGAGGCATCAGGCATTGCCTAACAACCAACTACTCGAGCTACGAAACATTAAGCTCTCGCAGACAGCCAAGTGCCTGGGGCTCGTTCTCCAGGAAAATTTGAAGTGGCATCCCCACATAGAATATATTGCACCCAAGTGCTATGCTGTTATATCGGCGCTGCGCAGAATGAAATTGATTGGGGTCCCCACAGAGGGCTTGCTTCTGGTGTACAAGTCCGTGTTCTTACCGGTACTATGCTATGGTATCCTTCTCTGGGGTGGTGGATATGACGGAATTCTCCGGAGAGTCAGAGTAATTCAGAATGATGCACTTAGAGCAATTTTTTCTAGGAGACGGAGATATTCAGTCCATGATTTATTTACTCTATATAGCCTACTCAAGGTGGAAAACATTTACACGCTGCGGGCTTCTATGCTAGCATATCAAATTTCGCGAGGTATTGTACCAGCGGAGATTGCGTTTCCACTAATTCCTACCTCAAATCGGACATCAGCTAGGCGTGCAACAACTTTTGCAGTGCCCTCAGTGTCCTTGAAGACTAGTCAACACTCACTTGCATGCCGCCTGCCCGAAAATTGGACTAGAATTCCTAAAAATATTAGATGCCTCACATCGAAGCACCTCTTTGCTCGCGAAGTAAAAAAATGGCTTTTAATTTCACAGTCTGAATCGGGCTGATGATCTAGTTATATCCTAAATCGGGGTTATTAGTGCTTTTTATAAGGGATCATCTTCCCAAATTAAATTTGTTTTTAAGTTTTTAGTGTGTTTTTACCTGATGTCGTGGTGTATTATATAGATGCTGTATGAGTGTATTAATTCACTTTCGCGTATATGTGAGCGCGTGTTGCCTCATTTAATGCTGTACATTGTAACAAACGCTGTATAGACATCCTGGTGATGATGCTTATTGTGACTATGTATTGTGTAATTGTGCTTATTCAAAGCATTCTTTGAAATATCGTTGAGTGTGACTTTTGTCTCGGTGATTGATTTATTTTGTTACCATTTTTATTTACCGAGAACTTAAGCATTGCAAAATGCAGTTCCGTTGAATAAACCACGTTTGAAACTTGAAACTTGAACTTGATATATATATATATATATATATATATATAGTGGGCTGCGATCAGTGGCGGACATACGGCGGGTCTGTGGGGCCTAACATTCATGTTATGTAGGCTTATCTCATAGCATACACGCTCTAGCCACTACCTGGAGAGCACTACAGAGCTGTCGGCTTATCTGCGACATCAGTAAGTCGGCGACTTGGATCAAAGAAAGCGGCCGTCCTGATGCGTTATAGCTTCAGCCCTGCCCGAACTCTTCTCCTGGTGGAAGCGTAGCTAGATGGTGCCAGCACCCTGGTGGCAAGTCGATATTGCTGGTATATTCGGAAAATGGTGGGCTGGCTTTCTCATTCAATTTACGAGCTACGGAATGCTGACGCTAGCTAAACTCCAGCAGCGCAACGATTGAGGCGGCTCTCTTTCTGACGTGGCCGTATCAATTTTTCATGACACATTGTTAGTCCATTCACTAAGCAAGGTCGCTCGCTGACTGACAACACATTCATATTTTGCTAAACACTTAGTTACGTGTTTGATATGAGACATCTGCGGAATAGAACGGAGGTGACTAAGCCAAGATCGTATATGCGAACAATTCTCTAGTTTTCTGCTTTCTAGAGTTAGGAATGGAATAACGAGACCAGAATCTCTTTAACAATCTGGTCACAGTTTCAAGCTATAACAATTTAATTGACTGTAGTCATTTTTCATATAGCGCTACCATTATGATGAGTAAGCCTTTCTTAATTGAGATCGCTCTAATAGCAGCTTGTTCGTATAAACACTACCGATAGTATTGCTTGATTTTAAACTTTTTTTAGCGGGGGTTTGATGTTCGGGAAAAATGCTTTATGTACGCCCAGCGTCCATAGTAAACCTTTGATGTTCTATCTACGGTTAGTTGTCATTGTTGTTGTTGCGTTGCTGTGGTTGTTGTTAATATTGCTGTTGTGTTGTAGTTGTTGTTGTTATCGTTGCTATTGTTGCTGTTCTGCCGTGCTTGTAACCGTCATCGATACCGTCACCATCATAGGCTGCAAACACTCCTTTCGTACGCTGCACGTCGGCGGTCTTTGCGTGCGTTCGTATAGCAAATCGAGATAAATCGATAGATCGGCAGATGTCTAGCCGAAATGTCGCGCTCGCTATGCCAACGATCCGAAAACGCCCGCGGTCGATCAACAGTGACGCGGGCGGCTTCAGGAACGACGTCATCAACCGGAAACAGCGACTGATGCACTTCCGTCGTCTGCTGCTGCTGCTGCAGCTGCATCGAAAGCACGGTTAACGGCGACAGTGACGTCGCATCATGCAATGCGCCTTCAATTCCACTGATTTGATGGCTCCCGTGCCTCTCTCTCTCTCCCGCGCTCTCTCTCCCGTTCTAGTTCCCTGTCTCCGGTTTTTTTCTCGGGTCCTGCCTATGTGTCCTGAAGAGCAAAACTCTTGCTACGACGGGCTACTCGACGATGCCCGACCCCATACGTAGAAGTTGGGTTTGCGGTCCCGCACGCACCCCGTCAACTGGTTTCTCCACGTTGCTTCCTACGCTGTATGTTCATTCCTATCACCAGCAAATCGTCTTCCTCTCGATCCCATCGAAAGTGGACATCAAACATTCTTAGCTTTTTGAAGACGTGACACCGTTTAGAGCTTCATCAAAGTCGCCGTTGACTCCACCCCATGACCGCCTTCAACTGCGCGTGTTAACAGCGCGTACAAGGATGCGTGTACATACGACACACATACGTAGCATATAATATATGGCTGGCTACCAAATTAAGTAGCATTGAATGACCATGTATGTAGTCAACACTAGATTCGTAACCCTATTCAAGCTTGAAGCATTGAATGCGTACGGCATTGTAATGTAATTATTTGTCATAGAAGTACGTATATTAGCATCATTACTACTACAGCATTATGGGTATGGGTGCTAAGTAGGATAAACTGACAGTGTAGTCACTAAGTAGTAACAATAACTTATCTTTTTTTTGGTTAGGTATACGTACTTTGACTATAGTTGAAACTCTGGCGTCTGTAATATCTGTATATTATGCTCGTTAGGATAACATTTGATTGATGATGATGATTTTATATATTTGTTAAATTAAGCATACGTCCATGCATTCAAGGTATTTTAGGTACGGTTTTTTTCGAAGTTCAAGTTCAAACGTGATTTATTCATCGGAACTGCATTCTGCAATGCTCAATGTCGGTGTTTTAATGACTTATATATATATATATATATATATATATATGTATACAATCGTCTTGGTGTACAATCGTCACGAGTAAATATTTGTGTGTATATATATATATATATATATATATATATATATATATATTGCATGCTAAACAATGTTACAGTTGTGAGGTCTGAACGTATTATCGCTTTTTTAAATTCTTTTAAATAATTACATTACTTCATGGCGTCTAAAATACTTGCCGCGTTCCCTCTGCAAACGGCTAAAGACACTGCGCGCCTCAAGAATTGACTTTATTTTTGGTCGCTCGTAACCTCTTGATTTCGCTTACTTAGATCTTCAAGTAATACTTCGGCTCCCTTGCTGATTCGTCTTGTCTCCATGATAATAGGCATAAAAATATATCTCGTTTCCAGTTCAGCGTATTTATTATGTTTTCTGGCTTCCGCGTGCTTGCTACTCACCACGGCTCAACTGAGCAGTGATGTATATAGAAAGCCGTAGTTGTACACGAAACCGTTGCTTCCCAAGCAAAGGACTTCCCATGCGACCAAAATTCAATCGTAACCCCATCAGATCTTGCTTCGCCCGGCAGACACTAAATCTCTCGGTTCAAGTGTAGATGGTATACTGGCTTTCCTAAGAGACCTTATAATCATACTGTTTACTTCAGCATGTCTGGACGATCTACCGACACATTTCAGGCAAAAAGTGGGTGTAAGCCACTGGAATCTACCACTTCTCCACACAGTTTGCACTGAAACGGTTCGCGGACAGGAGCGTCGATTCTAGGTGTTGACATCATGCGGAAAGAGTTGGGATCCAGCATAGTGCCGAGCTGAGGCAAGGGTAAGCCTGTAAGCCAATTCCCCACTGAAGTTATCTTGTCTCGCTAAGAACACGGCGCAGCACTTGGGTGTGGAGGGGGCGGCCTTAGTTTGCATACCTAAACCCATCGGCTCAGCATACCGCCCTAACCTGTCTTCCTGACTGGATGAAGAACGGAAATAGTGTTCGAGACGAGAGGCAGCCCTCTCGGACGCTCAGTACACTGAAGCAAGTTCCGCAACGCAAACTGAGAGTAACACTTCGTTCTGCTTATTTACCGATAAAGCGCGTTCAACACAACAAACTGGGAGTAATCATGGTGCCCCTGGAGAAGATCCACGTATCCCTTTAGCTGAGAAAGACATACTTTGTATGATCACCGCCGCAGGGCGTAGAGACCCTAATCTACGCTGACAAGCTAGCCCTTATTGTAACTGCCCGGTGGGACCGAGCCCAGGAGTAGGCAGCTTACTTAGCGCTAGATAAAGTTTTAACCTAGATGGAGGCGTAGGGTCTCAGGGCAGGGCTAAAGAAGACCCCCAGGGACCAGGGAAGATATGGAAAGGTCAGCCGGAATCTTGGGATCTCGCTGTACTGGTGCCCAAAGAGGAAGGACCGTAGAAAGCCAAAAGAAGGCTTGCTCCTGGATATAGTGGCATAATCTATAGTACTATATGCGGCTCCAGTCCGGGTCGCTATTGATAGGATAGCATACCGATATGACAGCCATAGGCAAGAGAACAATGGCCATAGGGGTTAGTCGGGAGTACCACACCACTTCGAGGGAGGCTGTTTTAGTCTTCGCTAGAATGCTTCTCCCTAAGATTTTTTTATTTCTTGGTGATCGAGAAGGGGGCACAAAAGATTAACTACTTGACAAGCAAGTCTCAGAGACCCTATTCTACGCTGACAAGCTAGCCCTTATTGTAACTGCCCGGTGGGACCGAGTCCTGGAGGAGGCAGCTTACTTAGCGCTAAATAAAGTTTTAACCTGGATGGAGGCGTAGGATCTCAGAGCAAGGCTAGAGAAGACCCTCAGGGACCAGGGCTAGAGAAGACCCTCAGGGACCAGGGCTAGAGAAGACCCTCAGGGACCAGGGAAGAGAAGAAAAGGTCAGCCGGAATCTTGAGATCTTGCTGTACAGATGTCCAAAGAGGAATCACCGTAGGAAGCCAAAAGAAGACTTGCTCCTGGATATGGTGGCATAATTTATAGTACTATATGCGACTCCACTCCGGGTCGCTATTGATAGGATAGCATACCGATATGACAGCCAATGGCAAGAGAACAATGGCCATTGGGGTTAGTCGGGAGTACCACACCACTTCGAAGGAGGCTGTTTTAGTATTCGCTAGAATGCTTCTCCTTAGGATTTTTTATTTCTTGGCGAGCGAGAAGAGGGCACAGAAGATTAACTACTTGACAAGCAAGTCGCAGACATGCAAGCCTCAGAAAGGCAATATATATATATATATATATAAATATATATATATATATATATATATATATATATATATATATATATATATATATATATATATATATATATATATATATATATATATATATACAGGGTGTTACGTAAAAAGTGGTACTTCTTTTGAGGTTTGATAGAGCTCGGCAAGAAAATAATTTTTCCCAATGGGCGGAAGCCAAGAAAACGTTTTGTTTAGGAGTGAGGATGAAATTTAGAAAAGTCGTTATTCTGCCTTATTTTCTCCTACATAGTTGTACAAAATCTACGTTTGCGGGAGAACCAGTCAACGCATGAAGCAAATGATCATACCAGTGTGTTCGGCGGAAAATTTTGCATAACCTAAATGACACCTAACGCAAGCTAGCAAAAAGCAAATAGGTGGAATAAAAAAAATCATAAAAAGTCGATTTGTTGTTATAACTTACGTTGAAGCTTTCACGTGCAAAATCTAAAAATTTTGCCATTGCGCACAAATGACGAACACTCTCTGACGATAGCAAATTTAATGCCCGTCATTTTCGTACCAAAGTGATGGTGCTGCGTTACGTAGTTGCTGAGAAACTAGGCTTTTTCGACAGCCATATCAAGAGCAAAGGCATGCATACTTCCTAGCATCTTGACCTGCTTTACCACAGAAACCACTTGCGCACGTCCAGAAACACACCAGCATTTATTTATTATAAGAAGTGCTCGAAGTTCCGTCCGCCTACCACTAAACACGTTCTGTAGCGATTGCACAGGCTCTCTTGCACTCGTGTAAATATGTTAGGCATTGCCCTAACGGCGTCAGCAGCGTTGAATATACGGTCAACCAGATCTTCACGCGATTCAACGGGGGTTTCGTAGACAACACTCTTTAGGTAGCCCCACAAAAAAAGTCGAGGCTTGTTAAATCGGGGGAGCGAGGTGGCCAAGCTATAAGCCCGCCTCGGCCGATCCACCGATTCTTGAATGCTTCGTTTAGGTATTCTCGAACCGTAGCAGAGTTGTGTGGCGGCGCACCATCATGCTGGAACCACATTCTTAGACGAACGCTTTCCGGGACGCTTTCCAAAAGCTGGGGTAACGTATAAATCAAAAATGCGCGATAGGCAGACCTGACACTTCGTTTTATAGCTTTTGGCGTTGGCGGTTTTTCTTATGGTGTTTTGGCGTCTCGAATGACGAATTCCGAATCAAAGCCCGCGCAAATTTCCGATAGAAGCTTGTGCGAACGGCGAATAATTTCGAAACAAAGCCGGCTGCTCAGCGTAAGCAAATGCTGGTGTGTTTGTTTCCGCCAGATTAGATGCAGCTGCGTATCGCGCGTTTTTGATTCATACGTTACCCAGTTGTTAGAAGGCATCCTGGAAAGCTTTCGTCTGAAAATGCCGCCACACAACTCTGCTACGGTTCGAGAATACCTAAACGAAGCATTCAAGAATCGGTGGATCGGCCGAGGCGGGTCTATAGCTTGGCCACCTCGCTCCCCCGATTTAACAAGCCTCGACTTTTTTTGTGGGGCTACCTAAAGAGTGTTGTCTACGAAACCCCCGTTGAATCGCGTGAAGATCTGGTTGACCGTATATTCAACGCTGCTGACGCCGTTAGGGCAATGCCTAACATATTTACACGAGTGCAAGAGAGCCTGTGCAATCGCTACAGAACGTGTTTAGTGGTAGGCGGACGGAACTTCAAGCACTTCTTATAATAAATAAATGCTGGTGTGTTTCTGGACGTGCGCAAGTGGTTTCTGTGGTAAAGCAGGTCAAGATGCTAGGAAGTATGCATGCCTTTGCTCTTGATATGGCTGTCGAAAAAGCCTAGTTTCTCAGCAACTACGTAACGCAGCACCATCACTTTGGTACGAAAATGACGGGCATTAAATTTGCTATCGTCAGAGAGTGTTCGTCATTTGTGCGCAATGGCAAAATTTTTAGATTTTGCACGTGAAAGCTTCAACGTAAGTTATAACAACAAATCGACTTTTTATGATTTTTTTTATTCCACCTATTTGCTTTTTGCTAGCTTGCGTTAGGTGTCATTTAGGTTATGCAAAATTTTCCGCCGAACACACTGGTATGATCGGTTGCTTCATGCGTTGACTGGTTCTCCCGCAAACGTAGATTTTGTACAACTATGTAGGAGAAAATAAGGCAGAATAACGACTTTTCTAAATTTCATCCTCACTCTAAACAAAACGTTTTATTGGCTTCCGCCCATTGGGAAAAATTATTTTCTTGCCGAGCTCTATCAAACCTCGAAAGAAGTACCACTTTTTACGTAACACCCTGTATTAGCTATATATATATATAGATATATATATATATATAAAAGATAAGATATAATAAACTAGAGATAGGAAGAGAGATAATATATATAATAATATATAGAGGAGAGAAAACTATAGAGAGAAATGAAATCGGAGATAAGAGATATATATAGATATAGATATATAATATATAAATATTATATATTATATATAATAAAATACTAAAATATATCTATAATTCATATATATTATATATATATATATATATATATTTTATATATAATACGCCTCAAGTTTGTGAGTACGCTGCGTTCCAAAAACTATCACCGGCATAATAAGCAGGTTTCTCACCGACTCATTGCGAGCCGCTCAATGAAACAGTTAGTCCCTCTGCCGAGTCTAGCTCGATCCACTTAGACACGCGATTTCAGGCGTTTCAGGCAGAGCAGAACAGTGCTTGCCCTCGAAACGGCAGCCAAACCTTTTGATTATTGCAGTGTTTAAAAGTCGTCTTTAACTTTAGTGTGTACGTCTATCTCTGTATCTCCCCCTTTTCTTTTTCTTGTTTTCCGTTTTTATAAAACGTTTCTGCGGCCGGACAGACCGTACATGAGGGCCGAACAAACGGAGTTTGCGGTTAGCGGATCCCTTGTCGCTTGTGTCAAACTGAATCAGCAGCGTTCTGTAGCAATCGCGCTACGCCTTTCTATACGTCACGCAGACAGAGGCATCTTAGATAGCTCTGCACTTTCTTCCACAAGCGACGATTCTTGCCGAACAGCAACGGAAAATGTCAATAGGTGTTCTCGTTTTCAGTCTCTGGGTAGCTGATTAATATTGCAGTGAATTGGGCAGCTGAGTAGAGTTACAAGATAAGGTAGTCAAGGAAGTTTAGGAAGCTACAAACATGTCAATGTTTGTTGTTCACTCAACAAATGCGCGTTTTAGTTATGTTGGCTACCTGGCTATTAGTTCTGTACAAATACAAACGCATCACCCCGTGGTCACCCCGTCGATAAACTAGGACATCACGGACTATCGTGCATTATTAGTGCAGGACGACGCTCGAGACATGCCGCTATTAATGAGACCTTTAGCAGAGCCCTTAGGTCGTGCGGTCGTCCGTGCATTCTTGAACCCCCAGGCCTCTGCGCGGAGGACGGCAAACGTCCAGATGGTATGACACTCACACCATTCGAGCGAGGCAAAATGCTAGTTTGGGATGCAACCGTTACCGACTCCTTAGCTCCTTCTATGGTCGGTGGCGGCGCATCCGAAGCTGGTTATGCAGCCCACCTTGCGGAGGCTAACAAGTTGAGAAAATACTCATCAATCGGCTATCCCCATGAATTTTGCCCTCTCGCGTTTGAAACTTTGGGTGCCCCTGGCGTTCGGACCAAGCAGCTGATCCGCAAAGTTGGGACCTTGTTAAACCTGTCATCCGGTGATAACAGGTCATCGTCCTTTCTTAAACAACGCCTGGATCTTGACATACAACGTGGAAACGCTGCCTCCGTTCGGGGCACACTCCTGAAGTGGTCTCGCCCTGGCCTCATCGAAACGGACACGTGACAGTCTCAATGCGCATTGGCTTAGCTAGTTGATGTGTGTAACATATACCTAATGTATTATACGGAAATAAACTTCTTAGTGCTACAAAGTTAAAAAAAAAAAAAAAAAGAGAGAAAAAAAATACAAACGCATCTAAACGTTTTTTTGTGCTCCTTTTTTTACAACAGCTGACAAAGGCATCGACATCTATGGCGTTACGGCCTTAGACGCGTACCGTGTCAATCAATAGTCCAGGATTGTCTACGCGCTCAAGTTGCTTGACCTCCACTGGCACAGGTTTCGACCAGAGCGATGGCAATAGGTCAAGTTGCTTGGCCGATTGTGACTGTACACGCTAATCTACGTCTCAAATCAAGGTCGCACCGAAAATCAGACGTATTAGTTAACCTAAATCTACTACCTTTTTTAGACAATACTTTGCTTAAGCAGAAAAGGACAAGACTGTCAATTACCAACTATTAACATCTCGCGGAGTCACTGTTGTGCCTTTATTGTCGCGGCTAGCATCACCCAGAGATAGCCTCCTGTTACGCAGCAGCAATCTAGACTTGAGAAAGTAGATAAACGTCGATAATCCTCCTGCCTCATTTACTGGTAAAGTGTATGAATCGACACGCACGACTGGACAATATAGTACTGTTGACAGTTACACCATCAGGGAGCCAATTCAATTTGCCCCAAAACGTTGATTCTATTTCGTATGGCTATGGATGATGCATTTGCCCACGTGCACGAGCACACATCTTATCTAATCGGAGTTAGCACCTAAAAGTCAGATCATTGTTTGCCTCAAGAGACCCTACACGTTGTTTTACTTAACTTCTTACTATGTTTTTTATTGTTTATCTATTTTTCTTTGCACATACGATTACATAGCTTGTGTGTTATATATACTTGGTTTGTATATTTATCTTTTATGTGACATTATCTTCAGTATAATCTGGTCGCCCTCGATCTCTATCTCTCAGTCTCCCGCACCTTCTGAGTGCCACTCAAGATAACTACAGCACAGCACAGCCAACATACGCACCTGAATGAACTCCGTTCTTGCACGCACGGATAATATTTTGTCAATATGGTTACAAATAACGCATTCAGCATTACTGCTGAATACTGCATAACCTTTAGGTAGTATATATATATAACCACTGCATAACCTTTAGGTAGTATAACAGATAAAAAAATCATTATTGGCTGGCGAATTACTACTGCTGCAGAAGTTATACAATTCTGGACAAATGATTATCACATATTAACGAGTCGCAAAGCAAAGTATTTTGTACAACACGATGCTGCAGCCCTGTAATCAAATGTACAGTAACCGCTTATACAAGAGCAGCATATTATGAATCTGCCGTTATGGTGGGGGAGATGTGCCAGGTTCTACGGTCATTCAAACAGAAAAAGAGCTCCGGGCTCGATCAGGTCTACTATTAGCACTGAATCTAGTTACTCGCTCTCTTAGCGGGAACTTTGTGATTTCCTTCATAAAGCTATAAGGACTAAGCGATTGCCTAGAGTACATTTTGTTGTCAGGCGTGTTCTTCTATTTAAGGGTACGCATGGTGATGACAAACAAAATCCAAACCTCTAGCGTGGAGTGCCGTCAGAGCTTATATTGACGGATATTTTCTGCAAGTTAGTTATTCATCCAAAAAAATACATAAAGCACGTGGCGAAACAAGAACTTCCACTGGAGCAATTCGTCTTTAGGAGATGGAGGTCGAGGAACTAGTGACGCAATTCACGTTCTCCAGTCACAAATTGAGCAAGCTGCGACACAACCGCCACCAACAAGCTGTGGTGGTGATGTATGCAAATTATATTTTGGTCGCACACTAGGTGCTTTCGCGGCCTACGTGCCATTTAGCGTGTTATGTCATCTATGGTAGAGGCGTTCCTTGTTTGGAGCACACTAGAGATAAACTGGCCAGGAATATTAAAGCCATGAAATTTATTACCGCGCAAACAAACAAAGCTTGTCTCTTTCTGTACTTTTATCTCTTTATGCCTATTAACCCAGGGCAGCAGGCGTCCCAGTCGGTACCACCGGGTTGCTTAAGCCCGAGGCATTGACCGACCGGCCCGGGTTCAACGCGCAGTACACCTTCCCCCGTATAGGATATAGCCGTAACAGCCCTCGAATGGGCCACGACCATACAACAGTAAAGTATTCGTTGCCACGTAATCTATATCGTATGCCTTGCCTCCCATGCCCACCACAGGGACCTCATCAATGTTACTATTGGGAGTTTATACATCTGACTAACTTTCTATTGGCGCGTGAGGGTACACGCAGCACGCGTTAGTCGCGCGCCGCAGGCAACAACGCTGGAAAAAGAGCCATAGTTACTCCTGCCATATGCCTACGGAGAAGTAGGCATTGTCGGAGGTGTTCTTCATTAAATATAAAGATCGTGCTGTGTCTGTCAGGGCGAGCAAGAAGCCACTTGGGGTAGCTAAATGTCATGTCAGGCTGTCAGCCAGCTACTGGAACAATGTGAGGCTAAGGCTGAAAACGCCGCATACAGTACCTTTATTTTGGAGAAAAAAGCTTAAACACCTTTGGTCTGGACCTGCAAATGGCAGTCGTCACGTATACACCAGGTACATAGAGGAGGTTATCACCTGTGGAAGTGAGATAATTATCATGCACTAGAATGCGCAGCATTGAACATAAATCGCTGTATTACCTTTTTCTCCGGGAAGTGAAGAAGATCAAGCACTACGGAGACAACTTCATACAAACGTGTATGTTGTACTTAACTTGAGTGAAATAGATAACATTATTGAATTAAATATTAGCGCTGGAAATTGCTAGATGTAGTGCATATTTAAAGCAGATTATTGTAGTTGCTTTTTTTAATGCGACAGTTTTACATTAAGTTTATTTGTATGTGTATATTAATTATTCAAATTGTATGATTTTGAACCATGAGCACAAATGGTCTTGGCAGAGACGCCAGTTATCGGAATGGTATGCAGTAGTATTTAGAAATAAACCAGTTAATTCATAAAATACATGTTATAAGGGTCATAAGAGCTTGGTGTTGCACATACGAGAGGCCACCAGCTAGTGTAAGGGTTCTCAACTTGGCGCTGCATCGTACAATATTGAGCGCCCCTGATATAAAGGGTGACATGTGTATTTAGGTATACATGCCAGGCAAATCCGGGCAGATTTGCCTTAGTTTATTGAACTGGCTTTATATTCTTGCTCTTGGCGCATTAAATTGCCTAGAGCATGCCCAAGACGTCAAACCTCTTTCGAAGAAAAACGTTTGTTGTCAATGTCACTCGGCTGTTCCATGAGCACATGCAAGCCGGATCTGATGATCGATGATATATATAGATATATATATATATATATATATAAAACCAAAAAATTTATATATATTTTTAAAATAGCTATTCTCTCTGTGCCACCACGTCGGCTTGTGGTGTGGCTAAGGAATGGAAATGAACAAAACTTTAATAGAGAAAAAGGAGGAAGGCCCTCTCCACAAGGATAAGCGCAATACAAACCAGAGAGAGAGAGAGATGAGCAGTAGACGCGCGGTGACTACTTGTGAAGAGGATGATGATTCGGCACCTACCGCGGATGTGGCAACCAAAAGGATTATAGCGACATCGGCCGCAGTGCTCTCCACGAACAAGGCTGGTGGTAGATGCAACGCGACGTTCAAGGTTGTTGAATCAGCGTCAGTCTCAGCATCCGCTACGATCGAGACAGAAGACTGCACCGCTAATTGCACGGTGGCAAGCGTATGTAGATTAGGTACTTCAACTGAAGAGGCTT
>QVRM01000288.1:0-31540 GCA_003439945.1 Dermanyssus gallinae | reverse complement strand
AATCTCAGGATTAGTGTCCCGCATGAAAAGTTCACTAAGGTGTGGTACCTAGACGATGGTATACTAGGCGGCCGGCGAACATAGTGGCCTCCGACATACGCGAAGTGCTACAGTTTGCTGAGGAGGGAGGCTTAACTCTTAACGCCTCAAAATGCGAGGTCATAGCTGTAGGTGGAACCTCCCACCAGCAGGATGAGGCAGCAAACTCATTGCAGACGCCTGCCTGGTACAAATATAATTGAGTTGCCTGACCTAGAAGTCCTGGGAGCGCCCATTGGATCTCGGAAGATCTCGAAAACTATCCTGGATAAGCGGGACGCCCTCCGGTGTATCAAACCTCGGCTATTGGCGATGCACGCACAGGCTACATTATGCCTATGGAGATACAGCCTAGGATCACCTAGGCTAAACTACATTTACGCACGTCCCCCACAGACCACCACTGTGATAATTTGCAAGCATTGACGAGGTGGCAAAGGAGATACTGAGTGAAGTTCTAAACGTGGGCCTTACTGACAGATCCTGGAAAAGGGCCACACTTCCTCTCAGCGAAGGAGGATTGGGACTAAGGTCCGTGGCAGAGCTTGCTTCGTTGTGCTACGCGGCCTCTATCATAGAGTTCTCGGGGCTTGCGGAGACGTTGCTGGAACCGGATGTTCATTCTGTGCTGCGCGGAAGGAGGGACGAAGCTGAGCTGGCAGCTAGACAACGATAGGCCCTGGCCCCTGGGAGCAACACCCTACACAGCACATGCTTGACAGCTACAAGTGTCAAACGACCGCTCGCACGATCTTAGATGGCATCCAATCCCCGACAGAGAGAGCGGTATTCATAGCTGCCCGTGACACTTTCAGCAGTGGCTTCCTAAGAGCACTTCCTTCATCACAGCTGGGCAACATGCTGGACAACACCTCTTTCCGCATGGTGGCCGCTCTGAGAATAGGCGCTCCCATATGTGAGCCTATACGAGTGTAAGGCGTGTGGAAAAACAGTGGATGAGGACGGACTGCACCATTTGAGCTGCACTAAAAGCCTGGTAGGGCTCCCAGGCACGCGGAAATCAACGCGATCCTAAAGAAGGCTCTTCGTAGAGCCGGCATACCAAGCACCCTGGAGCCCAGGTTGGGCCTCGAAGACGACAAAAGACCAGACGGCGTCACCATCCCGCCATGGGCCAACGGCAAATGCCTGGTATGGGATGCCACGGTATCATGTACAGTGGCTCCGTCATACCTGATGCACAGCGCCATCAGGTCAGGGTGGGTTGCTGAACATGCCGAGATCGCAAAGAAACGCAAATACTCTGATTTGGGGAGGAGATATCCAATTCGTACCCGTCGCCATGGAAACGATGGGCCCGATCAGCAAGAGCACAAGTATCCTCCTCAAAGACCTAGGTGGTCAAAATTAGTGCTAACACGGGTGACCAGCGCGAGGGCGAGTTTCTGCGTCAGCAGCTCTCGCTCGCAGTGTGTAGGGGAAACGCCGCCGCTATCATCGGCTCTATGGATTGAGAAGGGGGGGGGGTGAGCCTACGCGGGTACACGTTTGGGTTCCACAATTGTAGGGAAATACTGAAAAATTGAATAAATAATAATAATAATAATTGTAATAAAAATATTAACAAAACATTGCAATAATACGTTCAGACCTCACAACTGTAACATTGTTTAACATGTAATGAATATAATAATAATAATAATAATAATAATAATAATAATAATAATTTCATCATCGGATACCACAGTCAGAAGTCAACTCGACCCCGGCCCTCTGAGAGAACACGTGAGTCAAAATCTTCTCGACGGTTGCAAACCTAAGAAGTCCGCACGAGATATAACAGATAGCCTAACCTCAGCAAGAGAGGGTGCCGTATTTCTAGCGGCTCAACATCCCTTCAGCGGGGGCTGGCTTCAAGCGCTGCCCTCCTGTCAGCTTGGCACCATGCTGGACCCAAACTCTTTCCGCATGGCGTCAGCCCTTAGAATAGGCGCCCCCGTCTGCCAGCCCTTCTCATGTCTGCGATGCGGCCAACCTGTTGACTCTGACGGGTTACACCCGTTAAGCTGTCTGAAAAGTTCCGGCAGAATTACAAGACACGCTGAACTTAACTCCATAGTTAGAAGAGCTCTTAGAAGGGCAGGGATACCGTCTACACCCGAGCCGAATGGCCTTAATGGCAGCAGTGAGCTGCGGCCTGACGGGGTGACCATCCCGCTGTGGTCACACGGAAAAAGCCTTGTATGGGATGTAACGGTTTCATGCACGGCGGCCTTATCGTATCTACACCACAGCGCCGTTGAGTCAAGATGGGTAGCCGAGCGCGCGGATTCTGAAAAATGAAGGAAGTATCTCGAGCTATCTAGAAGCTACCACTTTGTACCCATTACATTAGAGACGCTCGGCCCCATCAGCTCAGGTACAGCGAAAATCCTGAAAGATATCGGAAAACTCATAGCAGAAGTTACGGGCGATCGACGCGAGGCCATGTTTTTGAGACAGATGATGTCTTTGGCCGTTTGTAGAGGAAATGTGGCTTCCATCATAGGCGCCATGAATTGATAGAAAGCGACCGGAGCAGGATAAACCTGGCATAAACGTTCATACCTCACAATTGTAATAACTGAATAATAATAATAGCAAATAAAAACTGTAAAAAAAAAAATAATAATTATAATAATAATAATAATAATAATTTAGGAATTTAATATATACATGTGAATGTTAATTTCACGGCGCCGATGGCTCACTCCTCATCTATCTCTCGTGTCCGAGTGGGAGTCTTGCCCGACCCCTGACGCGAAGACGCGGGTCCATCCAGTCTTTCATAGTTCCGAGCACCGAAATCGCGTCACCTCTCTGAATCTCTAGGGAAAGCCGTTGGCAGAAGAAGGTGCCCGCCCTCTTGTCCATCGTAGCCTGCTATAATAATATTAATAATAATAATAATAATACTAAGTGCCATGCAGTGGCACTCCTAAAAAGCACTGTGCTACTCTACCTAATTGTTAGCGACCCGGTAAGCGCGATTTGCTTTCTAATCTGTTTTACGATTAGAAGGGTATTGGCAGCCTAAATAAGCAACATCTCTATATTTGTAGGTTTGTGTGCATAATAATAGTTTCAGAAGGGCAGGCTCTACGCTGTAGCGCTTACGCGGTAATGCGAGACACTTAGTGCCGCTCATTGGGGTTAAATGTCATGTGAAACGATGGGCTTTATTTTCATATCGAAAAAAGCTAACGCTGTTTCGAGTGGTGGAATCTGCCGGTCTCCTAAGTGTCGGCAAGGCAAGCATTGCATTATATGCACTTTTTTAATGTGCGCAATAAAGGCCTTGACTGACAGGAAGTCAGTGTTTTGTTATTATACATGTGAATCTATTCAGCTCCTGTCCGTATAGTACGGGCGAGTCACCCCCGGCTAGTCGGCATTGCGTGCTCGTGAACTTCATGGCTTCATGACTATTTCGCGTATCAATCATAAGGCCGGCTTTTCTCACATATACTGGCAACTTAGCTAGCGCGTGTTGTGTGTAGGTGGAACGTAGTGCCGCTCTACACCATTAGATCGTCCATGTACATGATAATCTTTGCGGCCAGATGCCGGTTCTGGATGTGAATCGGTCGGTCTAATGAGTGCGATAAGCAACGCAAACAACGGAGGTTTGGTTTGCAGTATGTCCACTATAAGTCTTAGAACACACCCTCCACGAAACCCCAATCTCGACTAGCTTGAGCAGCGCACATGCTTGGGATATCGAATCGAACACGGCAAATCATAATTATTTGAGATGAGCTATATATATATATATATATATATATATATATATATAAGAAACACATGCTTATAAGTAAACAAATATCATCAAGCAAACTGTGTAAAGGAAATTGCTGTTCGGCGGACATCGAGGCGGTGGCTAGTCGCATAAGCGGCACCCGTAGTCGACATAAGGATTGTGGAAGTTTCTTTTATCGCAGAGTTTATGGTGGAATCCATGATATGACTAGCGGGCCACAGGATGTCGATTGTGTTTTTAGTGATCTCTGCCAGTTCTGCGTGGACATTGCTGGCGATTCGAAGATGCTTACGAGAATTGCTTGAATCTTTAAATCTTCTAAAAAACGTTGAGTGAAGGTAAACTAGCCGGTTTTCCGTGCTCAGAGGGTTTTGTTGGGACTTTTTAATTGTCGACATCGAGACTAGACCATTCCTCACCCGTTCGGCAATGTGTTGCTCGAAGATTGAGTCTTTCATCGAAAAACGAAACCCCAAGTCAGCAGAAGATGTTTACGAACTCGATTGCTTCGGTACTAAGTCTCAAGCGATCAGAACGAGCAAGCGGTTTCCTCCGGGTTTAAACTTAATAACTTGGATTTTTTAGGCGTTAATATGAGTGCCGCTGTTTTTTCAGTACCCTCCCATCCAAGGTGCGTATGTTTTGCTGTACCTTCCCACGACTGGACGTGACTATATCGCCGGCGCACAAGATAACGTCTGCTGTATTGTGTTCCTCGTGAACATGGGAGATCGCTAAGAAGAGTGGAACAGCAGAAGGCTACACACAATTGTCACCGTCAAGCTATTAGGTTGGATTGGTGAATGCTGTCGATTAGTGTTGGGGTCTTGGGCTCGTACCTGCATTGGATAGTTTCTGGGGTAGAACCGCTGAGCCACCGACGCTGGCGCCCAACGCAGGGCGCGAACCCACGACCCTGAGATAAAGAGTCTTACACTTTGCCGACTGAGTTAGACTGGCAAAAGTACAGCATTACGCGGAGCAATGTCAAAAGCGAACTTTAGATTAGTAAGAGTAGGTTATAGAGAAACTTTCCCCGTAATGTATGACGTTCCAGGCTTTTCGTGCATGTTATTATAAGCGACTTCTCTTTACGGAATCTATGCTGCTCTCGCGGAATTACGTTGCGATGGTTAAATGTGTGTGAAGGCAGAACCTTATAAAGACAACTCATCTTGGCAACGCCCTTCCATCACTGGACATCCGTAAGATAACCTTCCATTTGACCTTAAATATGCATTTCCGCTATGTTTCCAGAACGTAGCCCTCATTTGTTGAATACTGCAACGAGAATAAACAAGAGAGAGAACTCTTGAAGGCTGGCGAGAGTGCGAATCATTGGCTATCGAGAAGATCAAGCCCGATATTGTCCTGCAGAATGCCTTTCTTGTCTCAGCTCAAGTCTCACGTCAATATATCCTGCAATTACCGTAGCACGTTTATGACTTATTTTTTAACACATCTCGTCAGCTTTTCTGCAAGCTCAAACCGTGTTGCTCTCTGAGCTCCAACGAGAATGCTCATAGACCGCCCACGTTATCATGGGTGTCATATATATATATATATATATATATATATATATATATATATATATATATATATATCATGTTCATATTTACATAACCAAATCGGGTGCAATTAATATAAATTAATAAAACCGTAAGCGTAAACGTGTTCCCCAGCACTGCAGGCTTCGCAACGATAAGGTTGATTCTCTTGCCCTCCACAATCAGGCAAATGTCCTCATGCATGCCATGATAACTTTAATGCGACCCAATCGGCTGTCGTGTGAAATACGGACACGCCTCCCTGAGTTGTTAGTTTGAGCAGCAAGGCCAGAAACCGAATATGTCTCAGCACGACGACATGACAACATTACAACTACTACTAAAGTAAAGTTTTCAGGCTGACTCTCAGCCAAGATGGAGCGTCCGCGGAACTGTTGTTCACATTGCTTCATAGACGGCCCGCGCACCGACGTGTCTCCTCCGGTTGCGAGGCACGGACTTAAGCCACCACGCTACCGGGCTCGACATTACAACTACTACTACTACGATTACTGACTCGATCCGTACTGATTCTATGAGCCTGGCTGACCGCATGGCCGCAATGAGCGTCAGGTTATTCTAAAATTTGCTAAACATACTATATATATATATATATCTACCTAGCACACGGCTCCACTATTCCTCTTCCCGTTGCATGATCAAGAGCTCTTTGAATAATAGTATTATAAATGAATCACCCAATTATCCGTTTGGGGGCGATTACTTGCTAGCTTTCTGCAAGGCGGAAGAGATCGGGAGGTTGGGGAAGGAATATTCCAAGCATAGCCAGCGTATATGCGGGTTCTCTCTTTGCGAAACTTCTGTTACTGATATTTCCCTTTATCCCTACTAACTTGTCTTTCTTCATCCGAAGGACGGAGGAAGGACGGGGGGGGGAGGCGATCGACAAGACGCGGACTCTTGGTGTTGTTATTATGATTGTTGTTGCTGCAGCGTTGTTGTTGCTGTTACTATGCTTGTTGTTGTTGTTGTTGTTGTTGTGGGGTTGTTGTTGTTGTAGGGTTGTTGTTGTTATTATCGTTGATGTTGCTACTGCTGCTCTTGCTATTGCTGTGTTGTATCGTTAATGCATCACAAACCGCTTGTCCCGTTAGGGCCGATGACCGGGCGCGTCGACGCTGCCGCCGCGGGCGATATGGGAGCAAACGTACGTCGGCCATGCAGATAACGGAGGGGGTGCGCGAAACCGACCTATGCACGAGGCAGGTGTTGCAGCATTAGGACGTTGTTGACGGCCGGGGATCCCAGCCAGCCAGGCATGCATGCATTCATCCGTTCATGAATGTATCCGCAGATCATTCAATCGAGTCTGGCCCACACAGCCATGACGTAAAATCTGCGAGGCAAACGCATCCTGCGTATGTCGCTTGTGTGGCCTTCCGTTGTTTGGCCTTGCGTCGGTAGCTCACCATCGATACACACGGCGCGCTCGCTGATACCAGCTCCGGCCTTTCCTACACATAGGTTTTATGTATAGTCGCTACGCGTGGAATATATATACACACGCATATATATATATATATATATATATATACCGAGCAAGATGGTTTGGGTCTCGAACCCAGTCCTCCCGAACGCCTTTGCCTTGCATTCGGGAGGACTGGGTTCGAGACCCAGACCGGCCACTCTTCAATTGGTTTGCATGGTTTCCAATTTAGACAAGGTAAACGCCGGAGTGGATTAAAAATTAGCCATGCCACGAAAAAAAAAACGTACACGGTTAGCCGGTTTGGCAAATCTAAAAAATATATATTTATATATATATATATATAGCCTTTGTGTTAGTAAATCGCAGTGGCAGTTGGCGCGGGTAGCGCGCCGTTCTAGACAATCGGGGCATTGCCATGCGCAGCATCCAATCCTGCTTGAGTAGAGTTCTTCTCGTTCGTTCGTGATTGTTGAATTCGGCTGCGAGCATTGTGAGCGGCGGCACGTAGTAGTGATGGCACACAGTAGTAGTAGTAGTAGTAGTAGTAGTAGTCTATGTACAACCAGCCAACAATAAGAACAAGTGGGTTCGATTACGACCCTTTCTTCAACTCCTTTCCTTCCGATGAACCTTGAAGTAATGGGCCTTCCAAAGGCCGTGTCGCGCAAAGAGGCTCCTCGCGTCGCAGATAGAGATAGAGAGACGCCAGAAGGTTTCACCCCGCACTGTCTAAAGCGCACTCTTTGTGTGTGTCTAGGCTTAAGTGTGCCTGGATGTTTATGGTCAACTTTATAGCGGAGAATTTCGGTCGAGGGTTCTAGCACCGGCTGAAATTTGCTTCGATGTAGCAACACTGTCGCTGTTTCCTGTTCGATTCACCCCTCGTTCTTCTATATATATATATATATATTGGGGAGAAACAAGAGAAACAGTGAATGTCCACTTCCTCCAAGTAGGCTGCGAGTAGACAATGATGCTCAATGTTTGTTCTATAAGCCTGACGACGTAGCTTGCCAAGCAATTTGTCCTTTTGTTGTTGATGTTGTTGTTGTTGTTGCTGGTGTTGTTGTTGCTGGTGTTGTTGTTTTGGTTGTTGTTCTCGTTGTTATTGTCAATATTGTTGCTAATGCTGTCAATGTCACTATTGTTGCTAATGATAGTGTTATTGTTGCTAAGGTCATGCAGTATTGCTGAACCGTTAGTGAATCTGTTAAGTTGCTCGAATGCTTTTTTTTTTACCACCGACAACCGCCATAACGGTAACAGTGATCAGCAGCGGGTTAACTAACCGTTCATTCCGCACGTGTGGTTCTAGCCAACTGGCCTGAAGCGCATGTAAAACAACATCAACAACAACAACGACAAAGATCACCGCAACAACAATAGCATCCGGTGACATACGTTCCGGTGTACACGTCCATAGGGAGACAGTTGTTACCTTTTCTATCTAAGCAAATAAGACAACAGCAACAGTTTAACGACGAACGAACTAGAGGAACTAGAGGAAGTCGCTAACGAAAATGAAGATAATCGTCCGAGGAAGCCCGAGGAAGAGACACACGCCGCCAACCGTCGACCATTGAACGACGGTATTGAGGTTACCGGAGGCTCAGCGCCGATTGGGCTCATGGGCAGCAATAAGGGGTTTACCGAGCAAGGTGGCTTAGTGGCAAAGCCTTTGCCTTGCATTCGGAGAGGACTGGGTTCAAACCCCAGACCGGCCACTCTTAAATTGGTTTGCATGGTTTCCCAATTTAAAACAAGGTAAATGCCGGAGTGGAGTAAACTTAGCCATGACATGAAAAATCCGTACACGGGCGATTGCCTTACGGGAAATCTAAAAAAAAAGCCGAAGGAGTGTGCTCAGTTAATTTTATTGTCAACGAAAGCTGATTCACATGACGTGCAGGCCATCCGGACGTCTACCCGGCTTACTCGGTTGCATGCACGTTTAGAAAGATCTGGATGATGATGATGATAATAATAATAATAATAGTTGCCTCGGCTGGGTCTACCGTGCCCAGTCTAAAGGGGCGCTAAGGAGCGTAGTAACGAAGAAAAAGAGGACGACACACGAAACGTTTGCAGCTATTCGCTTGACAATGCGGGTAGTGGCGGCCGACGCGGTTGTTGGGATCTGTTGTCCGTCTGCATCGTTATTGGAATCGAGCGGGGATGCGTGCACACTGTTAGGGGTCGTGATGGCGAAAGAGTAGATCTTCCCCTTCTATCCGGACTTACTACGTGTCTCATACTTGTCGTTGTTTTTATTATTATTGTTGTTGTTGTTGTTGCTGCTGCTGTCGTTGTTGTTGTTATCATCGCGATTTTGTTGTTGCTGTTGTTATACGAGCTCGTATCACTCTACTGGCAAATATGTTCTGCAAATGAACGGTGTCTACCCACTGCGGAGAAAGGTTCGGCGGGGCATATGTATGTCTCCAACGACAGAATAATAATAATATATGTTTCTAACAAGGGTTTATTATTGTCATTATGTACATATATCACAACAACACTACTACTACTACTACTACTACTACTACTAATAGTAATAATAATAATATAATGGAGCACCATACCTTTTATGAGATATCTGCGCGTTCCGTTCTAATTGTCTTAATTTATTTTTTTTCGGGGTCGAAGTCTTTGTCGACAACGGTTCTATCAGCCGGCCTTGTCGTTCCTCTACAACTTTACGATACTAATTTTATATCGACCTACAGCTAGTGCAGCCATTATGCAACCTATTTGGTACGTTTGCACAGACAAACATTGTTTCTCAGATGTTGATCTGATTAGTATTGACTATAAGCAAAGTTCGACACATACATTAGTTAGTCTGCACGCCCGCCCTACATGTTACAATGGCATCTAGCTTTGCAATACTGTCCTAAGTCATCGTAGAACTACAGTAGACTCTTAACAGACAAAACGAATTTTGTCAACTATAGTGCAGATCGTTTTTTCTTTTTTTTTTATCTTTTTTTTAGGTAAGCTATTATAAAGGGCAGCAAAGGTTTATAGCATTCCAAACTTGAGAATGACAACTGGCGATTGGAGTGACCTTGGCTGTATTACCAGCAGTGACAATTGTGCAAACGTTGTTCCTTCAAGCGTGCTGAATAACGATTACTAAACTATCGCGGGCTCAGTCATAGCGCGTCAAATGGTGATATTGTGTTGTACCCATCTCGATCCGAATAACCGCTAGGCAATTCTGGGATGAGTTAAAAGCAATATTCTGTATTATTTTATTATTCGGTGCGAACTCTCAGTCTTTTTGCTTTCATTTATTTAATGACGTCTCTATTTGTTTTATACTTATGTACTTATATACAACAACGAGGCATCAATTTCGAGGTAATTTTGTGGAGTGCCAACTGTTAGTATAATGTTTTTTTAATGGAATACATGTTTGTATTCATTTAGCCAAAAGTACCCATAGAATCAAGATAATACCAGAGTACACACTGATTATGACAGCTCAGTTTTGTCCAGCAAAATGTCGTATTCGGTATGTTTTACTAACAAATGTCCTACCGCAAGCCCTGAACATATTGAGCAACGAACAGAACATAGGTCGTAACTCATCGAAGAAGGGAAAAATTATCGTCATTAAAAGCATTTGGACTTGTTCCAGCGTCATAGCCTAGCATATGCACTGGCTATTTCAAGGATTGTCGCGGCCTAACGGCCAATTTGCATCAATTTATCGATTTGCCACAAATCATTGTCTATGCATCCTCGTGCCTCGGAGAGTAGAGGCTGCCTGCTTGCCGGGCTTAGCTCAGTCTAGAGGAGTAGAACACACAGAGAACACAAGGAAAGAAACACAAAGCCCTCCTACCTACCTATCCGCTCCGCCGACGAGAAGTAACGGTCGACCCCGGTTGTGGGATCTATCTATCTGCTTCTGCTCGACAACGCCTCTAGCGGTATTGGAATTGAGCGTTCACATGCGCACTCGTCTGTGCAGCCGTGGTTAGGGGTCGCGGGACAGCGGCAGGGAAGATCTTCGTCTGGTCGAACCTACTAACTACGTGTCTCACACGTTGTCGTTGTTGCTGTTGTTGTTGCGATTGTTGTTGTTGCTGTTGTAATTGTTGTTGTTGTTGCGGTTGTTGTTGTGTTGCGGTTGTTGTTGTTGTTGCGGTTATTGTGTTGTTGCGATTGTTGTGTTGTTGTTGTTGTTGTTGTTGCTGTGTTGTTGTTGTTATTGTTGCGATTGTTGTGTTGTTGTTGTTGCGATTGTTGTGTCGTTGTTGTTGCTGCGATTGTTGTGTTGTTGTTATTGCTATTGTTGTTACATCGCTATTACTATTATTATTGCTGTTGTTACGGCTGTCGTTGACGTTGTTGTATCGATCCGCTCGCTGGCAGATGTGACGTCCTGCCGATAAAGTGTGTGCGTGTGTCTACTATCCACAGTGCGGAGAAAGATTCGGCACTCAGTCTCCTCTACGCAGTGTGCAAATATACATCTCTCCGGTCGACTCGTTGTCGTTGTCGTCGTCGTCGTCCCCATTCGGAGGGTGAGTTACGACCGTTGGCAATTGTTCTATCCAGTCTCCACACGAGAGTAGTCCTCTTTGCATGTTGTTGTTGTTTCTATTGTTGTTGTTGATGTCGTTGTTGTTGTTTCTATTGTTAGTGTTGATGTTGTTGTTGATGTCGTTGTTGTTGTTGTTGTTGTTTCTATTGTTGTTGTTGATGTCGTTGTTGGTATTATTGTTGTTGTTGTTGTTATTACGGCTGTGGTTTCTGTTGTTGCTGTTAGTGATGTTGTGGGCAGGGGCGACCTATGTCCGTCTATCAGCTGCTTCTGCTGCTGCTGCTGTGGCTGCTTGTATGTCCCCTGACACCAATGTGTCGTGCTGCATGTAGCCGCTCTCCTTCTATTATTGTGTCGTGGGCCACCTACCATTGTTGCTGGTAGATGTTTTAACCGCTGTGGTATGTCGTTACGCAGGGGCACGACAGTATTTCTGGCACGGCACGGCAGTCTGGCAGGCCGAAACAGCAGCAACAGCAACAAGATCACGCTCAACACGCTGATTTGGTTGAAGCAGAAACGAACAGCAGATCCGCAGTGGAAATATAGACGTATATGCAGCAATAGCGGCAGCAGCAGCAGCAGAACCCGTTGTAGCACTAATAGTAGTGGCAATAGTAATAGATACGTAGCTGTAGTCGTAGTAGTAGTTATTGTCTTAGAACTAGCAGGCAGGGAAGGGATAACAGAGTAAGCAGGGGCACGTTACCACATATGCTATGCCCCGACAACCCTCTGGCGTTTGTACTGGATGCGCGAAGATGGAAAGATCGCCGCCACGGTTCAGCAGACGTCTCGGGTATTCTTGTCAGCTCGTTAAACAATAGCAAGAACAATAACAACAACAACAACAACGACGACGACGACGACAACGACGGGGACAGTAACGACAATAATAGACAAAGACAGCGAACGCAGCAGCAGCAGCAGCAGCAGCAGAAACCACAACAGCAACAGCAGCAGTGATAACAACAGTACCAAAAACAACAACAACAACAACAACAACAGCGTACCAAATGGCCTTCCGCAGATGCCGGAGGCATCGAATTTACCGCAAGCGAGACAGACACCTCATCATCGTCATTATCATCATCATCATCCCGTGAGACAGCGTAATGATGATGAAGTGCTTTGACGAGAGATATCGAGCTTACCGCGCGCGCAACCTCCGACTAAAATAATATTCTTCGTAGTAAATACAGTATGGTCTGATTGGTGCGGTAAAGTAAATACACACATCTGCACTGTATGAAAGTCCGGTATATATGTATATATATATATATATATATATATATATATATATATATATATATATATATATATATATACGCACACTGTAGAACGCCAAGAAAACTGCGGCACATTTTTCTACCTACTCCTTTCTACCCTACCAACACCAGCACTACGGAGTGTGACAGCCAGCTGAACAGCATGGAAGTAAAGTAATAGAAATAAAAGGTGTGATGACAGCATTGCGGCCCGTGGATCGAGGAGCCATTGACACGTCGAGGAGTGACTGGGCCTAAGAATCAGAAAACAATTATGCATATGCCGAATACAAGCGCCGAATCCAAGAATCCGTAGATTTCGCAGGAGAAGGTAAGAAAATGGGGAAATTACACAGAAAGCTTATGCGAGATATCAAGGTAGTGTTGTGGAACTGCGAAGGACATTAAAACTATTAGGGGCGAAAGCACGCCGAGGGATGGATAATCTAATTTTGACGGAACCCTGAGCTCTAAATCTTCGGATGAGCTTATGGATACTACTTACTACCGCAGAAATGGGAAGGACGATGCAGGGCAAGTGGGGATGTTTTAGTGTTTTACGAGAGCAAAAGTAGCAGAAAATTATGTAGCGGTAGTGTTAAAAGTGGGCTGAAGGAGGATAGTTTAGAAAGATCTGAAATACGTTTGAACGTTATAACGAAGAAAGGATGTTGGGTAGTGAGCGAGCCAGGCATAATTGTCCTGGAATGCATCACTGGTGCTTCTACGTCTACTTTTTGGGAGCAAATACAATATTTTTGGTTTAGAAGGCAAATGCTCATCGGGATGAAATTGAAAGATCGCAGATGTAGAGGTCAGGCACCAGAACAAAACTGGACAGTAGGATCCCCTTGAGGGGAGTGCCTCCACTAGGAAAGTGTTATTTTTTTGGTAATGAGGCAGGCGGAGGTACTAGAGGGACAACATTGACTTAGGATATCGAAGTTAACTCATACGGCCGCGCGTCAATTGCTTGCAGAAGGAAGCGTTATTTTAATTGAGATATCCATAGATCTCAAAGCCGCCGTCGCCTCTGACCTAGCGCCAAAAAATAAAATTATAGAGAAGTTAGTCATGGAATTTTTTTAAAGATAAAGCTAGAATCAACAGAAACAATTGTTACACCGCTCATATAGAGAATTTAGGCGAAGTAGGTATACAGTTACTGGAAGGGTTTAAAATTTTTCTTAATCATAAAACGCGTTTTAGGATCAGGTCATTCTCGTAGTATTAGAACAGCTTACATCTTAGAGAGGGAGGAATCTAATGACACAGGAACTATCACCATCAAGTGGATTACCTATAACGAAGACGGTTCAAGACTAAACCATGAAGTGATCGGAGACGCGAAAAGAAGTTGTTACCAGAAGCTCTGGTAGCGATGCAATATACGAACTGCCGATCAGCCGCATGCAAGAATATGCACGTAACGACACCGTTTGCAGCCGACCGGCTTCATCACGTGTTATGCAGCTAATAATTCCACGGTCCTCAGGTGTGCTGTAGATTCGCGAGGAGCCTAGACTAGCGCGATAATTACAAGGCCGCAGTATGTCCAGTTCAGTCGATAGAGGAACTAAAATGAGGGCAGACGATCCAATGATGTGCAGAACATATGAACTGTGTCTATTGTATGATAGATCCCACCACCCCACTAATGTATATATATATAAAGAATAAATTTGTAGTTTTCGACTATATATATATATATACATACGTGTATATGTTAAAAACAGTATTCGCGTACACCCAGAAAAAGGACTACACTTAACTTAAAAAAGGACTTACAAAATATACTAACTTGTTTGCTGAGCCCGGTGGCGTGGTGGCTTAGGTCTGCGCCTCGCAACCGGAAGAGATACATATGGTGTTCAAAACGTATCGCGACTTTTGTGTTTTTTCAAAAATTATTCATTTATTCATGAATATCTATTTTGTCCCCTTCAAAGTAATCCCCATGAGATATTATACACTTGTGCCAACGGTTTTTCCAATCTTCGAAGCACTTCAAAAAACCATTTTTTTTTATCTTGTTCAGCTCCTCCTTCGATGCCGTCTTTATCTCGTCAAGCGTAGCGTAACGTCGTCCTTTCATGGGCCTCTTCAGTTTAGGGAACAAGAAAAAGTCACAGGGGGCCAGATCTGGGGAATACGGTGGCTGCGGCATCATTAGTGTGTTGTTTTTGGCCAAAAACTCGCGCACAAGCAACGATGTGTGAGCAGGGGCGTTATCGTGGTGCAAAAGCCAATTTTTGTTCTTCCACAAATCCGGGCGTTTCTGGCGGATTGCTTCGCGCAAATTGCGCATAACTTGCAGGTAATATTCCTTATTGACCGTTCTACCCTGTGGCAAGAACTCATGATGCACCACGCCCCTGCAATCGAAGAAAACTGTCAGCAAAACTTTCACATTCGACCGAACTTGGCGCGCTTTTTTCGGTCTTGGTTCGTGCGACAGCTTCCATTGAGATGATTGAGCTTTGGTTTCCACGTCATAACCATAAACCCACGATTCGTCACCAGTTATGACCCTCTGGAGCAAATTTGGGTCGTCGCGGACAGAGTCCAACATCTCATTAGCAATGTTCATGCGATGCTGTTTTTGGTCGCAATTGAGCAATTTTGGTACGAATTTCGCGGCGACCCGTCTCATGCCCAAATCATTGATAAAAATCGAATGGCACGAGCCAATCGATAGTTTTTTTTTATTTAGAATATGTTTAGGTCCTCAGCAACTTCTCTAACGGTGATTCGACGATTGGCCAATACCATTTTCTCCACTTCATTAATTTTTTCGTCTGTTGTTGAAGTGCTCGGGCGTCCGGCACGCTCTTCGTCGTTCACATCTTCTCGGCCTTCTGAGAACATTTTGTACCACCGATAAACGTTGCTTCGGTCCAAGGTAGCTTCTCCGTATGCCACAGTCAACATTCGGAATACATCCGCGCACTTAATTTCGTTTTTCACACAAAATTTGATACAGGTTCTTTGATCCATTTTTTTGAATAGGTAAAAATCGAAGACGATCCAAAACACGTGCAAGCAAAGCAGCTGTCAACAATTAAGTGAACATTCAAAATGGCCGAGCTTGTCGGCATAAGTGAGAGACATGAGTACCAACATAACGCCACAAAAAAAATCGAAATTCGAATATACGTAACCCGCGAAAATTCAAAAGTCGCGATAACGATTGAACACACCTCGTATATAGGTGTGCGGGTTCGAGCCCCACTGTTTGTATTTATGGGGGTCCGTCTATGAAGCAATGTGAAAACAGTTCCGTGGACATTAAATCTTGGCTAAGGGTCAGCCCGAAAACTTAACTAGACGTACTTTCTTTACGTACGAAGTGCGTGAACACGTTTATGTTGCTATTTATTTACTTTCATAGTTATGTTGTCTTATTATTCATACGTTATCGACATTATTTCTCAAAATGCCAATTGTGGGGTGTGTCGTGTGAGCTTGTATGTTGTTGTTTTCTGGTTCAGTTCGTCTGGTTCACTCGTGATCTGCTCTATGCAATGTTGTTATGCATGATTATAATAACTGCCATGTCTGTTGCTGTAATTTGTTGTGCTGTTTTTGTTCTGCCGACAACCACCCCAGGAAATGATCAGTGACAACGAGATCATCATTCGAAGTTCGAAGTTAGTTGGCTAGGTACCTAGGATATTTAGCCGATATTTTACAGTGCTGTAATTGGTAGAACCCAGCGGCGGCTGCGGAGGCGGCTGAGTGATGCATTTGCGACGTGCGCCTCGCAACCGGAGGAGACACATAGGTAGGACTCATTGGGTTTAATCCCCCGCCGTTGCACATTTGTATTTAGCGGGTCCGTCGTACGAAGCGATTGTTACTGTTGTTGCCGCTGCTGTTGTTACTGTTGTTGTTATTGTTGTTGTTGTCGCTGTTGTTTTTTCTGTTTCTGTTGCTGTCGTTGTTTTTTCTGTTGTTGTCGCTGTTTTTTCTGTTTCTGTTGTTGTTGTTGTTGTTGTTGCTAGTGTTTTTATTTTTAAGTAGGTGTTAGCATAGCTGATAGTCGAGGCCGTGGCATTGATGACGATGATAATGAGAATAAATGTGATCATTTAATTGATCCGGTTGTTAGATGGATATATCTAGAGGGTGACGAAAACGACAACGAGACAATGCAGTTTCCAATGACGACTGCCAGCCTAGTCAGCTGCAATGCGTGCGCATCAGGCTAATCGACCATCGACGACAACAACAACAACAGCAACAAAAACAATAATAACAACAACAACAACAAAAATAACAACAACACGAACACGACCAATGCTAAGAGCCACCCCCAAGAGTCGTCCCTTGGGGGCGATTCTCCTCCGGTCATTAGTTGGTCATCATCGTCTATTCACTGGTCCACCTCATCAGCCAGCTATTCGTGCCGTTGCCAGCGTGTGCCGGCCGTCACAAGCTAGCATCACGCAGCAGCAGTAGTGGCAGAAGCACCAGAAAATTAAGCTAACTAATGGAAAAGTTAAATGGCGCCACCAACCACTGAACATTGTTAGGCTCCGGCGACTCGTCCCTACAGGCCACCTACCTTGTTGTTGTTGCTGCTGCTGCTGTCGTTGTTGTTGTTGCTGCTGCTGTTGTCGTTGTTGTTGTTGTTGTTGTTGTGTGTTGTTGTTGTTGTGTTGCTGTTGTTGTTGTTGTTGTTGTTGTTGTTGTTGTGTTGTTGTTGTTGTTGTGTTGTTGTTGTTGTTGTTGTTGTTGTTGTTGTTGTTGTTGCTGTTGTTGTTGTTGTTGTGTTGTGTTGTTGTTGTTGTTGTTGTTGCTGTTGTTGCTGTTGTTGTTGTTGTTGTTGTGTTGTTGTTGTTGCTGCTGTTGTTGTTGTTGCTGTTGTTGTTGTTGTTGTTGTTGTTGTTGTTGTTGTTGTTGTTGTTGTTGCTGTTGTTGTTGTTGCAGTCGCCGTTGTTGTTGTTGGTGTTGTTTGTTGTTGCAGCTGTTGTTTTTGCTGTTGGTGTTGTTACGGCCGTGTGCCGTCAATAACAAGCAGACGGCAAGTCTCACTCGATTGTCCCTTATTGTCGTCGAGCCGGCCGGCGTACTTGTCTGCCACCGGACGGCCAGACGGACCTCTTCGGCGGCTAATGATCCTCCGGCACCATCCAAGCTCAATTAGGAATTTATCATTGTTGTAGTGCTATAGCAGTAGAGCAGCTGTCGCGGCGTGGTCGCCTGGCTGGTTGCTAGTTAAGCGGCGCGATACTTCTCTGACTTCTGACAGGTTCGAACCCTTCACCCCCCCCCCCCCTCCCCAGGCGGATGTTCCAAGGGATCAAACACCTATTTCTTGTGTTCGAATAAGAGTATCACTTGTGTGTGTGTGTCGTAATGCCGCATTATATACGAAAATAAACACGCTTCGATATTGTGCTTGGTATTTCACGCATTCTACGCTGTCGCGAGGAATGATGAATTATAAACAGTAACAACAACAACAACAACAACAAGCCCACATAGAGATGTAATCTGAGCGAACGAAGCCCGAAAAGTTTTACAAAAGCGCCAAAGACAGGAATGGTGACACCTCTCGTTGGTCGGAAGCTGGAACAGATCGGTTGGCAATTTTATATTAAACCCCTTCTATCTCATGGCGTCATCTATAGAAGCAGCACATAAGTCAATAGTTATCCGAAATATTTGTCCTCTTTTACGTGGGTCGCCCGTCACAGCAGCTCCCGTGCTACTCGTCAAGTCCTCCACGTAAGCATTGTAAACCGCATTTACGTCTCTCATTGCTCATAGCTATGAGCTAGAAACAGCTACAGGGTGCAAAACACTGTAGCGTCCCACGCTAAGCTTGTGCCATTCGATCACAAATTCGAAAATGATCACGCTAGCAGGTCATTATTCCGTCGTCTATTGTTTGAGGCGTAGGTGATCCAGTACTGCCTATAGTCTTGGTTTCGTAACAAACATGCTATTATTGTGCACGTATACTATTTACGTTGATATAGGTGTTCCGCCCCAACATCGGTCCGTCCGCTTGTCGAGTGTTGCGTCGTCTAGAAATCAGACGCTGAACGGGATTGGCGGGTGTCAGGTGTGAATGCTTGGTATATCTGAGCTAAACAGTGCGGGGCTAAACAGTTTTTGCTGTTATCCAAGGGGTCTCAATTTTACAGTGAGGGCTATTTGTATTGTACCCGACTGTTATGCTAAACAAATGTGGGGCTTTTTGTTTCATCTTTTGCAGAAGCAAGTCTCTGAGAGTTGTAGAATGCCTTGCAAACCCCCAATCTGACCATGCAAATTAGCCTGTCTATGAATGGCCGATTTACGTGGACTCATCGTTAGCGCTACGACATATTTGCTTTGCCGCCAGTCGCCTTAGGGTTATCTCTCTACAGGCCGTATGAAGCCGCTTCTTGTTTATAGAGCACTACGATTTGCTCCGTAGAAAATGGATCGACAAACTGGCAGTAATGAGCCACTCCATGCATTTCCACCACCAGTGTCTAAGTTTATACAGCAGCTTTGCTGAAAATTGGATTGTTTTGTCCAGCATGGACCGATTTCGTTCCCACCGATTTCCCCTCAGCGCGATTTCGTTTTTAGATAGGCAGAAGATAGTCGGCGGACCTTCGTAGCCGTAGACTGCTCACCACGCCTTGCGAGCTTGAGCTATTAGTAGGTAATTAAAATATGTATTCGTAGGAGTTCGACTTATTCGAACGGTTCAATAAATTTTAACATTGATGGACTAAATATGCGGAGCTCCAAGAAGACCTCACAAAAACTACAAATTACAATTTGCAGTACTTCTCATTATTTTTCAACACGATTCTCTATTGACAATATACTTATTCACAAGAGTATGTAATTTAATATATTTACAATCTCGCAAGGAGTAGTAATAAGTTGGTAAAAATTGCAGCCGGAATAAAACTACTAGGTGCCCAGGTCTATTTCGCCCATCTAAGGCGATCAAGGTCTAGTATTATTGGCCGGATCCCATGGATGTTCTTAAACATCACTATCAGTGTGACTTATTCGAACGGTTCAATAAATTTTAACATTGATGGACTAAATATGCGGAGCTCCAAGAAGACCTCACAAAAACTACAAATTACAATTTGCAGTACTTCTCATTATTTTTCAACACGATCTCTATTGACAATATACTTATTCACAAGAGTATGTAATTTAATATATTTACAATCTCGCAAAGAGTAGTAATAAGTTGGTAAAAATTGCAGCCGGAATAAAACTACTAGGTGCCCAGGTCTATTTCGCCCATCTAAGGCGATCAAGGTCTAGTATTATTGGCCGGATCCCATGGATGTTCTTAAACATCACTATCAGAGTTAAGTACCTCGTGATACTCTCTATATCTAATAAATTGTGTTGTTGTTTTCTCTCTCGATTGGCTGATTTCCGAAAATCATGAAGAAAGCGGTCAGAAAAGTTGCGTTGTGGGGCAGGTTTCATGAATATGCTCCAATATTCTTCTTAATGTACTTTGATGTGTTTCTAATAATAATAGCAAGCAAACGGATGTATGTATATATATATTTATATATATAGGTATATATTTATATATATGCGCGTTAGAACGTCTTGCATTCACTGTTACAATCAGGATTTTGACACAATCGCTTGGGTGCCTCAGGTGGACGTTTATGATTACAGGTGGACGCAATATTTTTTAATATCGTATGTTATAAAGAAAAAGAAAGGCTAGTGGGCCAATGCTAGAGCCCTAGGATATACCGAGCAAAACCGGGAGCAGTTCCGACTGGGTTCCTCCCACGTCCACAAGCTGGTGACACTCGAGCTCGTCAAAGCCCAGGTGCTTAAATTGAGTAAAAAAATATCTGAACAAACTCTGCCAAAGCGCGTTTGAGATCTCCAAAAAGTGCTGTACAAAACAGTGTTCTATCTAACTCAAAACGTAGGCTCTGCACTTGCTGCATAACAACATGACGTCGTGGAGCACTCTCATAGATTTTGTTAAATGATTCGCTTATCTATTGGATCATTTAGCAAGGAAAAAAGGCTATTGAAACTTTCGCGGGCTCCGTGATCGCCTCGCCATCAATATCCAGCTTGGGCACCGGGGACGCTTTGTCGACCTGTTATGCGCGCCGCACAACTTTTCAGGCCGTTGGCCGAATCCCTACAGGCCGTTCCCAAAGTCAATTACGCTCCAGCTCGGTTAATTTTGTACTTGATTTTTCATTTTATTGTACTTCTCTCACAGTCTCAGAACACGAGCACTAGTCAGGGATCGTTTACGAATGCTCTGCAAGAAAACGCCACAAGAGATCTCTGTCGACGATGAGATTTTCGTCGACTTCGAAACGACCCGGAACAAGTGGTATTCGGCACCAGACAGCGAGATGGTCGCTGACACTAAAGTCAACGGTGCCTGATGCATCTATCTACCTTCAGGTCGGTGTAGACGTGATCGAGAATAGCCGCGGTGGCGTTAATCTCGTAGGTTCTTGAATTAAACCGCGGAAGCCGAATGAATCCAGCGTTGGGTTAAGTACCTGCGGAAAGTCGCCTTTTGTGTGGTGTACGTTCGTATCCCCAAACACCACATGCTACTCAAGAAGACGCCAAGTTCACCAAGGAAGTCGGTAAGAGGCCGGTCGGGTGGACGGTACACAGCAGTTATCTTAACAGAGTGTGGGCAGTGTTCTGACTCGATTGTTGTGAACTCAGCTGTTGATAGCGGGCTTCGGTGAACCGAATTGAACTTGAAATTATTTTTGAAAGGTAATAGTAAACCCCTACCCTTTTCTCCCTTCAGCACGAAACACCATTATGGTCATTAATCTAGTAATAAACGACCTCTTCCCGGCAGAGCCAGGTCTCACTGAGTACAATTATGTCATGGAGAGGAGCAAGCGTTGAGGAAACAATCGTCTGAAATTTCGGGATCGAACTAAGGCTGCGTGTATTAAAATGGTCTATACTAACAGCTTTGTGGCCGTCCGAGGTGACGTGAGAACAATATATATATACAATTATTTTACTTCCCACATACCTCAGAGACAGAATCGAGGAACATAGATCAGGTAGTGGGCCTTCACCCGAATTGGTCCCAAGGAAGCACTGGAACAAGCGACCTAACGAGGACGAAGCTGCCGCTAGACGAGCAACCAGGCTACTAGGCGAAGGCGACATTGGAGGCGCTGCGAGAGCTCTGCTTTCTGTGGGAAGTCCTGTTTGCGCAGCCGAAGCGTTCGTGGAAATGACTTCCAAACACCCTAGTGAACCGGCCGACCTCGACTTGCCACCAAGACTATCCCTTGCTGAGCCGCTAGTCACCAGTTCAGAAGAGATTCGCGAGGCCGTACGAACCTTTCCGGCAGGGTCTACCGCCGGTATGGACGGCCTGCGGCCGCGCCACCTCAGAGACCTCATTGCCACGACCAACACAAATATCGCCAGTCGTCTACTGCGTGACTTAGCAAAAGTGATTGACATTATCAGAAATGACACAGTGCCTGAGGCCATCCGCCCTATTATTTTTGGTGGACGCCTCATCGCAATTAAAAAGCCGAGTGGGTCATTTCGTCCAATCGTCATTTCCTCAGTCTTTTGGAGGATTGCGGCAAAAATCACTGTCAAGCTAGGAACAAATATCGTGTGCGAAAAGCTTGGGGCCCACCAGCTTGGCTTCAATACGCCTAATGGCATCGAAGCAGTGGTCCACACAACAAGAGCTTTTATGTCTAGCGCACCCAACAATTTCGTCGCCGCCAAACTCGATTTTAAGAATGCTTTTAACCAGGTCCGTCGCGACCACATACTAAAAACTGTACAAACGGATTGGCCAGAGGCAGCCCCCTTAGTTGACCAAACCTACAGATCCAGTTCAGAGCTCTCATTCGGTGAAAGAACAATTTTCTCGCGCAGCGGCGTGCAGCAGGGCGACCCCCTTGGTCCGCCGCTATTCTGCCTAGCAATCAAAGAACTGGTCAATTCTATCCAGTCCCCCTTAAATCTCTGGTACCTAGACGATGGCACCATTGGGGGAGAAGCATCTGTGGTACAGGCAGATATCAAGAGAGTTCTTGACTTCGGTCAGAAGAGTGGTCTTGAGCTCAACCCCCAGAAGTGCGAAATTATTTACAAAGGCCACCCGAACATACCCGCCTTTGAGGCACTTCTTCCGGGGTGCAAACAAGTCGAGGCAGCAGATATGACGCTCTTAGGGTCCCCTGTGGGGTCGTCCGCCACTCACCCAGAACTCGCAGGTAAGATAAAGAGTCTTTGCTTTCGCCTAAACCGGCTAAACCTGCTTAATCCCCATAGCGCATATCACCTATTAAAATCATCGTTGGGCTCATCGAGAATTATCCACTTCCTCCGCAGCACGGACGTCGGAGCAAACCAGGACCTGCTGAGGGAGTTAGACAATAGCCTTAGGACCAGCCTTAGCGACCTCCTCAATCTAAACTTGGCCGACAACAACTGGGCTTAGGCCACCCTTCCTCTTAGACTCGGAGGTTTGGGAATCCGCTCTGCAGCAGATCTGGCAGCCAGCTGTCACGTTGCTTCATTATACGCCTCAGAAGCTACAGTCCAGCAGATCAGTCCGGCCATAGCCCTGCAGGCTTTCCAGGATGCCAAAAAAGCTGCTGATACAAGATTCGAGAACCTAGCAGGCCTACTCCCAGAGGCAAACAAACACCTGCAGAGGTCCTATGACGATCTCATAGTATCCAAGAAATATCAGCGTTTACTGTCCGATGCACTGTCCACGGCAGACAAAGCCCGACTACAGGCGGTTGTCCAAAAAGGGGCTAGCAAATGGCTCCAAGCCATCCCTTCCTCAAACCTTGGCACTTTACTTGATCACGAAAGTTTTCGTCTGTGCATCGGCTTGAGGTTGGGAACAAGACTAACGGAGGAACACCGGTGTCCGTGCGGAGCACAAGTGGACATTTGGGGAACCCACGGGCTATCCTGCAACAGAAGCGAAGGACGTCAAAGCCGTCACAGCGAGATTAACGAGATTACCGCCCGGGCCTTAAGGTCAGCTCTACTGCCATGTATTCGAGAGCCAACCGGCCTCCTGAGAAGCGACGGAAAGAGGCCTGACGGTCTCACCCTTATCCCTTTTGAAAGGGGAAAGGCGCTTATTTGGGATGCTACAGTCACCGACACGCTCGCCCCCTCGAACATGGAGGCCAGCGCATCAGCCGCTGGCTCCGCAGCACGCAAGGCTGAACATCTAAAGACCAACAAATACGCCCAGCTCACCGACGAGTTCATTTTTGTGCCACTAGTATTGGAGACACTAGGGGGACCTGGCCCTGAGGCATGGTCACTTTTACAGAAGATTGGCAAACGAATTGAACTCACGACGGGGGACAAAAGAGCTTTCGACTTTCTACTCCAGCGGCTATCTCTGGCGGTTCAGCGCGGCAATGCGGCAGCAATTATGGGTACAATGAGGGGCTGCCTCGAGGATAAGCTCGATTGGTAGCACCCCTCACAAGCCCAAGAGTAGTTAGATATTCATATTCCACTGTAACTTCAAAATGAAATAAAACCAAATTTATCTTATAATTATTTTACTTGTGTTTTCAGGTACCGTCATCTTCAACATCCAAGCACTCATGCCGAGATTTATTCTGTCATATATATATATATATATATATATATATATATATATATATATATATATATATATATATATACATATATATGTATATATATATAAAATTATTTTACTTGCTTTCAGGTAATTTCATCTTCAACATCCCAGCACGCATGCCGAGATTGATCTGTCATCAAGCGGTACATCTTCTTCTTCGCTATCGCTTATGGCTACAATGATCGACGATTTATTACGGTCGCGCTATATTCATATATACATATATATAGATATATTTTTTACTTGTTTTCAGGTACCGTCATCTTCGACGTCCAATGCACTCATGCCGAGATTGATTCTGTCATCAGCCTGTATATTTTCTTCTTCGCTATCGTTGATGATATATATATATATAGACAGGGCCTCTCAGAATTCGTCCCACAAACTTAGGGATCTAGTATAATTTGGCGAAGAAATATTTTTCCCAATGGAACAAGGAGGCGGAAATGTCCTTCTAAAAAATGATATTTGAGCGTAAAAGCCAAGATACAATAATGACAGAGAGTTTTATTTATTGATATTTATCTTCAATACAACATTTATTCTGCTGTTATACTAACGTAAGGTGCAATTCAACAGGTACGACATTTTTGTCCAAAAACGCAGGTTTGATTGGTTTGTCGATAGGATGACTGGGGCTTTCGCAATCGCAGATTCAGTGAAAGCATGGCAGGATAAAAAGCTTACAATCCACTTTTGGTAATTTCGCTCTCACTCCAAAAGAAGACATTTCCGCCACCTTGTTCCATTGGAAGAAAATATTTTTTCGCCGAGTCGTTATAACCCCTAAGGTTTGTTGGACGAATTCAGGAAGACCCTGTTCATTATATATATATATATATATATATATATATATATATATATATATATTATTTCGGTATTATTAATTGGTCCTAAGTTCACTCTATGTTGTTGATCGATTTTTTTCTATTTTTGAGTGATGCTTACTGAGAATATATGATAAAGCATACCGCTGAGAGTCAGTGGCCATGCTATATAGATATATACATATATATATACATATAGTGGGTGCTGGATTTTTTCCTGCTCACAACTTATTCGCTAAACAGGACACAACCTACTCATCATAGAGAGCTTATGCAAAATGCCCCTAAAAGGCTCTTGGTTGTCTCGTTCCTAGCCGGATGCTAATTCCCGATAGCAGCTGAATTTAAATGTGACGTCGTCCAAGCTGCTGGAGCAGCATTCCCCTGCAGCTTAGTTGAGCATTTCACTGCCAAGAACACAGGTACAGCGATTTTTCTTGCCGCTTTTATCCGTCAAAGTAGAGCCCAATATATTGTTTGATTTAACTTGATTTTAAACAACGTTATAAACAGTATATATATATATATATAGAAGACGTCCAGTTTGACGTCAGTTCAACAGAAGTCCAATATATTGTTTAATTTAACTTGATTTTTAAACAACATTATAAACAGTATATATATATATATAGAATACGTCCAGTTTGACGTCAGTTCAACAGAAGTTCGGGTTGCTCTTTCAACACAGGGCCGTACCTGAGTCAACCTCGATGTATAAGTGAGTTTCACTTTGTACTAGCATGTGTTTTTTTGTTGTCGGCCGCAGGATTGACATAGATTTCAACAAATAGAAGACAGCAGACTAGCTACTTAACAACAACCCGTTTACGTTCGTTCCTAACATGGTCTACCGCTTGTATCAAGCTCGGCAACCGTACATGCTGTACATTGGAGTTTATTGGGACTGAGCATCGGCCGAACCGATTGTCGCTCGGGGAAGCCCAGGAAACGCCGGACAATTTGTACCGGAATCTCTCTATCTTTGCTGCTGATGGGCGTCCATTATTCAGATAGCTAGACGGCGCAGGAAATCCTGCAATTTGAAGTATGCAGACAACTCAGCTCAAAGCAACCTTAAGGCGCACAGGACAAAGATTCGGAGGCAAGTGAGATCAGTTATAATTTCGGCGAATTATATATTTGCCAGTCTAAAAACTCACGCTGTAAAAAAAAAAAATATATATATATATATATATATATATATACACATATATATATATATATATATATATATATATATAAAAGCGAAAATGTAAGCGGAAGTGAGAAAATATAGACGCGTTACTTACGTTACGATGAATACGTACATGAGAATAACAATTGAAATAATAATTGCTGTGGTAAGAAAACCGTCCCATTATTGAAGCATCTTTGGAAGCACCGTATTGACGGTTTTTCCTACTATGACTGAGCCTATGAGTGGCTATGGCCCACCGCACCTACTTCTCTATATTGAAAACCTTGAAAACAAATTTAAAAATTATACGTTCTGGATTTTATTCCACAACCTCCCGAATGCAAGGCAGTAGCTTTATATACACATATAAATATATATATATATATATATATATATATATATACACCCCCGATGAGCCTCCCCAGAAGACGCCAATAAGCCCAACACATTTGCGCAAGACTTCGGTGAGATCGGCATGGCATCGTCTACCACGAGGTTTTTATTGGCCAAACGATAGAGTTTTTATCGCCCTCCAATAGAAGAGATCCAGTCCTGTGAATATAAAGGGCATTATCTTCCACCAAGATAACGCGAGGCCGCATCTGAGTTATTCAGCCCCCGGAAGATAGCAAGCAAGCTTTAATTAGGAAATGTTGCTGCTACGAGTGTACACAACCTACACGTATGTCTGCTATCTGTTTACCAGATGCAGTAAAACGCACGTGAACACATTCCTCGAGATACAACAAACTAGAGTTATTTGCCATAGGAATTGATAGTCTGGTCTAGAGGTAAAAAGCGTTGTGGCTGACAATGAATGTAATAAAATCGGATACGTTTTCACTCTTTAGACTAATTTAGAAGTCGAAAAAATCCAGTCACATTTTAATATATATATATATATATATATATATATACAGGTAGTTCCACAAGTTTTTAAAATGAAAACCAAGAATTTTCCAAATCTTGTTTTTAATTTTTTCTTATTTGATATACTCCTCGAGAAGCTCAATACACTTTTCCCACCGAGATTTCAGAGCATTTATACCTCTTGAGTAAAATTCTGCGTCTTTAGACTGAAAATAGGCATTGGCAGCAGTTGTAACCTCTTCATTGCTGGAAAAACGCTTTCCACAGAGACGATTCTTCAAATATCTGAAGAGGAAATAATCAGAGGGGGCCAGGTCTGGAGAATAGGAAGGTTGTTCAATAAGTTCGAACCTCAGTTGGGCCAGTTTTGCCGTTGCTTGCCGCGACTTGTGTGCGGGAGCATTGTCCTGGTGAAACAGGACAACCTGCTTCTGCAAAGCGGGCCGTTTCACGATGAGTTCTTGCTTCAGGCAGTCCAACAGTCTTGCATAATATTCTCCTGTGATCGTTTTACCGCTCTCAAGGAAGTCGACCAGAATTATTCCACGTTGGTCCCAAGAAACCGTAGCCATCATCTTTCCGGCCGATGCCGTTGTCCGCACCCTCTTCGGAGGTCCTTCACCAGGTGCACACGATTGGCGAGATGCTTCTTGGGTCTCGGAAGTGTAGTGATGGACCCAGCTTTCATCGACGGTCACGAATCTGCGCCAAAAATCCGACGGATTTTCCGACATCTTGGCCAAATTTCGCTGTGAAGCGGAAACACGCGCGTCTGTTTGGCCTTGGTTGAGCAAATGCGGCACTCATTTTGCTCTGAGTTTTTTCATCTTCAAGTTCTCGTGCAGGATGAAATGCACACTACCCAAACTGATCCCCAAGGCCTCCGATATCTCCTTAATGTTCACTCGCTTATCTGCGGCAACGATTTTCCGCACTTTTTCTACGTTTGCCTCATCAGTTGCCGTTTTTGGGCGTCCTGGGCGTAGTTCATCCTCAGTGCTCCTGCGACCTCTTTTTAACTCATTAATCCAGTTGGAAACAGTGGCAAAATATGGCGCAGAGTCACCGTACACCTCGTCTAACTCAGTTTTCACTTGGGTCGCATTCTAACTTTTGAAATAAAAACGCTTGATAACCACTCGAAACTCTTTTTTCTCAATTTTTCAAAATCACGCCGATACGTTGCACGGGAAAAGCGATCAAACGAAACCGCAACGGCCAATCACCATAATATTTTGACTGCTAGCATTCGAAACGTTGCCGTTTCCAATAGCGGTGAAAGCGCGAAAAAATTCGAATTCTGAAAAGCTCATTTTAAGAACTTGTATATTTATATCAGACTATCAATTCCCAATATAATAATAATCAAAAATAAAACATAATTTGAGCCCGATTGTAGGAGCCAGCCAGTTTTGGACGATTGTCCAGAAGCATATGTACTCTAAGCATTTGGTTAGCGCCCTAGTTAGAAGTCCCCTATACGAGGCGGCTGATCCTGCCGTATATTACACATCTCAAATATCTGCATGCGAGGGACCGACAGCCGAACGACATTGGCAACTTCGAGAGGGCGGTATAGGCCGTATCGCAGCCGAAGTATCATGTGAGCTGCTACACGTTTGAAGTGTTTACACTTCTTGACACATAGGGCCCACGGTGACGCTTTCTGCTTAGAGGCAAGAGCGCAATGAACATCGTGTATGCTGCCAGTGTGCCTATTGCAGCTGGCGCTGCCTCTGTAGCATTCTGTTCATCGGCTGATATACGACCCAGCGAGACAAATTAGTTGGCGTCCAAACAAAATGGAGGCGTAATTAAAAGTGTGCGCGGGCCAACGCTGTTCATGTTTGGTGGCCTGGTTGCTTCACCGTTGTTGTTGTTGTTGCTGCTGCTGCTGGCATTGTTGTTGTTGTTAATATTGCTGCTGGCATTATTGTTGTTGTTGTTGTTGCTGCTGCTGACATTGTTGTTGTTGTTGTTGTTATTATTGCTGCTGGCATTGTTGTTGTTGCTGCTGCTGGCATTGTTGTTGTTGCTGCTGCTGACATTGTTGTTGTTGTTATTGTTGTTGTTGATGTTGTTGTTGTTGCTGCTGCTGCTGGCATTGTTGTTCTTGTTGTTGGTGGTGTTCTTCTTGTTGGTGTTGTTGTTGTTGTTGGTGTTGTTGTCGTCGTTGTATACTCGGACCGCTAGGTGCAGCGACAGCAATGACTCCTGCGGCAGCGACAACAATGTCTCCAGCAACAGCAAATGGCTACTCTAAGGCGGCTGTTGACCGAGCGTCTGACTAGTTTTCTCCCGTCTCTGCTGTGGAGCCTCGAGGCGGGCGCCCCTCTGTCTTTGTTGAGTTATCAGCGTCGTCGTCGTCGTCGTCTTCTTGTTGTTGCTGCTGCTGACATTATTGTTGTTGTTGTTGTTGTTGTTGTTGTTGCTGCTGCTGCTGCTGCTGCTGGCATTGTTGTTGTTGTGGTTGTCGTAGTTGCTGTGGTTGTTGTTGTTGTTGTCGTTAGCGTTGTAGTTAGTTTCTTTCTCTGCGGCGGCATCGCTTCCATGCACGGCAAGCAGGCGCATTCATAGCAAGTGAAGCGCATGCACCCCACACCGCTCTTCGCCGCGTTCAGCCGCCAGCTTGTACCGGCTTTTCGCAGGTCTAATAAAGTCGGCTCCATTACGTGTGTACCGACAGACCGGCTGAAAAGAATGCACGCCGTTTGCTCTTGCTCCTTGAACTTTTAGAGAAAGCTAGAGAAAAGAAGAACGATTGAGTGAGTGAGGGAAGGACAGAGAGAGAGGGGAGCGGAGCGCGCCATAATGACGGCAAGGTATGGAAGTATTATTGCACATCGTTAGGTCTATTTATATATCCATTTGGCTGGTTAGTTAGCTCAGCGTTGTTTTTTTAGGACAACGCCTAGGTCTCGACATCGAGTATGGAAATGTCGCTGCGGTAAGTCGAGGCAAACTTCAACGGTGGTCGGCGTCCGGACTTGAGAGACCGTGTGTGACACGAAGCCCACACGTTCAGAGGGCACAACTATTACAGTAACGTTTGATGTATCATATCAGCGCCTCTCGTAAGTTCAGCGGGAATGAGTTTCTGCTAGAAATTAGAAACTTCAACAGAAGTTTCTTCAGGGGGCTGAACATTTTTGAGACGGAACGACAATGTGTGTGACGAGAACAATTATTCATTGCATGCGACTGCATAGATAGTCTAGTTGCAGTTTTCTTTTTTTCTCTTTCTCCGCTCCGTCCGATAAGCGGAAATCTTGTGGATTGACAGCTCATTTTGGCAATATAATAATAATAATAATAATAATAATAATAATAATAATAATAATAATAATAATAAGGTAACCAATAGGTAGCGTTGAAGGTGCGACGTTATACTCGTTTTGACTAAGAAGAGGCCAGAGACAATGTAACACCTTTTTCCAATACAAATGTAGATTCGTTCCCGCTTGTCCGAAGATACGACGAGGCCCGCGGCGATACAGTTACGACTTGCTCAGGTGCGAATGGAGCGATGAATATTGTTCAACTCTCCGGAGGATCATGTCCATCTGTTTCACTTTTTTTTTTCATTGTCTCACGTATCGTTCTAGACTTTCACAGCTCGGCGAACTAAGTAGACTGTAACGAATTTGTGCCGATAAGTCAATGACGGCTACCTAAGATGCGGCATCTTCTATACAAGCGGAAATATCTTAAGTAAACGCTAAGAAGTAGTATACTACCCTATGATTGCTCCTCTACCTAAACTACTCTTGAAGTATTATATTCAAAATACTTACTTTCTATTATTGTTTTGTGATGCGGTTTTGAAGAGCCGTTTATCAGTAAGTGCATTTATGTGACAGTCCACAGTCCAATAAAGGCTGGCTTACGCTTAAAAGCATCTGCTCACGATACGCTGTAAACGATCTAAGCCCACGTATGTAGACCGGCACATACGAGATATTATAGAAACATCGACAAAGCAGTGAGCAAAGGGCATACGTGTGGCTGCCATACGAATGAAATGTGGCATTTATTAGTCAATGTGCCGGTAGAGCGCTAAAGGTTGTGGTGCCCAGTGCATGGAGACGCCAGATACCAGCACTTGCACACACACCAAACGGCTGCGATCTAGCAACAACAAGTGAAATGTCTGGCTTTCTTGGATATTATTACCTGCGGCTGTCACAGAAGCAGGAACTGGTGCCGTTCATCACGGGAAGATCTGAACGTTCTACTCTGTTCTTGCAAGTCGGGTCTTTCCGGATTCGTTCGGGCCGGCCGGCCAATACTTTATTAGGTGATGCAGCAGGCCGTTGTGGCACGTCAGGGCACGTTATTAGCCTATTAAGCAGGAGCTACGGATTACACAGTGCAAATAACGTATAACAGTTGGTCCGTCA
>QVRM01000287.1:0-42307 GCA_003439945.1 Dermanyssus gallinae | reverse complement strand
ATATATATATATATATATATATATATATATATATATATATATATATATATGTAAGCCAAAATAAAGCTTGAAATAAGTCTGAACAAGAGGAAACGCGTGCGATTTAGGGCAGAAGAACAGGTAGGTTTTGCACGTTTGCGACACTAATACAATTGCGCAATTATACAGCTGGTACACTACGGCATCAAGTGGCAACGTCTTCATTCAGATCATAACTTCAACCCCAATATCACCACGATGTCATCATTATTATTATTGTCGCCATTGTCTCCCGTCGAAGCTCTCTTGCTCTTCAAAATCAGTACCAGTACGAGTTGCGGCTGTAGCGGAGCTATAAGATGAGCCCGTGTCGTTTCCCTTGTCGTCTGTTCCCATAACTTCTCTCGACTTTGGCGCCCAGCGCAGCCGCCGCCTTTGCCTCTGCCGCTTGAGTTCTGACGCAGTACTGGGTAGTCGAGTTTGGTCCAGGCGCTTGGGCCGGCCGTGTCGGTCAACAGCAGTCTGTGACACCGACCCTACCGCTGTCGCGGAACCGGAAGAGTCGCTTCGTTGACCAGCAGAGCAGAGACCCGCAACTGCTGTTACTACTTTGGACTTGACTGCCGTGATCCCAGCGGCCAGACTCTCAGTTCTTCCTTACACCACGTGCCTATGTTGTTCGGTGGGCGGTCTCGTTTGCCCTTGTTCCAGCAATCGTACTGTTGCGAACGAGCTCCCAACTGTAATTCATTGAAATGTTGTCGTTTCGTCTCCTACACCACTACTACTTAATACTACTGTAAAAAAGACTAGTAGTCGTAGTTGCAATGGCAACACCACCGCTTCACCGCTTGCTCGCAGATAGCGAAATACACACATTTCTAACAGCCGTCGAAATAATAGAAAAGAAGAGAAGACATGAGGTTAGAGATGAGCACATCAAGAGAGCGAGTGACCAGCGGGAGGGGGGGGGGCGAGAGAGGATTTGGTGAGAGAGAGATACCTCTGGATGATCCGGCTGGCAAAAAGAAGCCCACGACCACGAAGCACACAGAAATAGCGAGTCGATGAGTGGAGGGGGAACGAGAAAAAAAAGACCATTGACGGATAGACCAGATGATAGAGAGGAAGAAAGAAGGAAAGTAGATGAAAGAAAATAGAGAACACACGGCGACAACGACGGGTTTTAAGAAATTCAAAATTCGGACATTGAAAAATCGGCCTTCGAGCGCGTCGACCCCCGCCTAGCTCGTTTCGTGTTCGTGCCGCGCGCCGAGTGCCTCCCTTTGCCGCTCCCTAGCTAATGGTCTTCCTCATATTCTCGTTGCCGCTCTTTGATTCGTTGACGAGCGACCCGAACAGCGCGTCAAATTACCCGTAGACAGGAAGACGATTCGGGGGCTCCTTGAACCATCATCACCACGAAGAAGAGATTTTGAAGGCCATGACTAGCGACGAACACCAAAGACGAACAAGATCAACGCTGGTCCATTTGGCGGGCGGCGGCAGCAGCAGCAGCAGCGGCAGAAACGGTGGCAGTGTCGTGGCCCCCGGATCGTTACAGCAACCAAACCGGACGTGTAGCCAGCTAAGCAAGCGGACTTAGACTCGATACGCGCCAGCATCATCGCGTTCAGCGCCGAAGCCGAGCGCTGACCGACCAACCTAAAGAAGCAGGAATGCTGTGCGCCACTGGGTAAGTAACTGTACGCGTGCACTCGCACTTTCCCCGACCAGGAGCTCGGCGAAAGCCCTAACTTATCATACATAGCCATTGTTATGGAAATTTCGCTGAAAAATTTAACATGCGTTAATAAAATTACTTATATTTGTATTATATATATATATATATATATATATATATACACCCTGCCTCTATACTGTCTCTCTATTTACCCAAAGGCATTTATTGATTTCCTATCTAATCTCCTCATTTTCAGAAAATAGTAAAAAAAACAGGTACGAACGACACAAACATGTTTTAGATGTACTGAGAAAATCACTCTGTCAGAAGTTTCTAAGGTCTCTCAGTATTGCTAGCATGCAACTCAGTAGTCTAGCCTGTACGTCGGACGCGGTTGAGAAGTATCGCCTCCTACGGCGTCGACGATAATGGCTTTCCCCCAAGATGAGCTTTGTTAAAGTTGAGTTTATACTCTCATAGCAACCAACTAGAGTAGCTCAATGATACTTGTAACATGTGTTTTTCCGAATTGGGGAAAACACATGTTACAATATGTACGTGTCGCTAGCAAGACGTGTACATCTAGTACGAACAGTTGTTGGTTAAAAATTTAGCCGCTAGATTGACAAGATTAGGGCTCACTAAAACGGCCTGGATCAAACCAAAGCAAGTTGGCGGTGGGACGGCTATTCATATAGAACTGAAATCAGAAAGAGGTGGGCAAATCGAAACGAGAGGAGTTTAACAACAGCATCACCGCGTCCCCGAGCCCCCCACGCATTTATGCACAATGACTTCGGCTGCGCAGACGAATCGCCGGGCGTCACGAGGACGTCGTCCAGACAGCCAAGCCGAGGCGGAGCTGCAATGGTCGGCGGAGGGCCAACCATCTTTCCAGCTAGACGAATGGACAACCGCCTCTCTTCCTTTTTCCGCATAGGCCGCAATGTGTATATGAGTATACATATATGAGCATGCTGAAGCGTATACAGTGGTCATGGCGATGATAGTAGTTCTCGTTGGTCGACGAATCGTTCGGCAAAACGACGACCAAATTTGAGTAAATGCTAGATGGATGGGCAGGCAGGCGTGCGCGGCAGCGGCTGTAGAAATGGCGCGAGCAGCAGAAACAGCAAATCCCGTTTACCATCGCGATTCTGCAACGAAAGTGTAGCCATTTCGGTTGGTTGCCTGCATGTTTGGTCGGTGCAAGCGAGCAGGCTAGAGGTTTGCGTACGTTGGCGTAGCAAAAGCCATCAAGGGTTTACGGGGACGGCGGAATCACCACCGCCAACCTGAAGGGCGATAAGGGAAGAATGGGGTTGGCTAAGCAGTTTGCGCGCTGGGGTAAATCCCTTCGTTTGCCCCGTTGGGCCTGTTGATGCTGGTGCTGCCTCTGTTGCAGTAGGAGCAGGCTATGCAGTCGTCGTGACCACCAGGACCGCTGGCGCTGCTACTGCTGCTGTCATCACCACCATCATTGCCATAAGCATCATCCTCATCACGATCATCTTGATCTTCATCAGCATCATTATTGTTGTCGTCGTCGTCGCCTATAAGGCTCCTCCAAAGCCGAGGGAAGCAGGAGAACAGGACGGCATGGAGGAAGTATATGGCCACGAAAAGCACTTCTACGCGCTCCTCTTCTTCTTTCGTCGTTGTCGTCTGCTTCTGATGTTGCTGGAGCACCAAGTAGTCTGTAGTGGGGTGGAACGGGAAGGAAGGGGGCACGAGCAGAAGAACCCCCAACACCCCGAACCCCCGACTTTGGCCGGCCGGCAACCGTGCTGGCAATGGAAATGATAGTGACGGCAGCGGGAACAGCGGCGGCGGCGGCATCGGCATATGTATGCAGGCACTGCGACGGTAGCATGCACGAAGGCCAATATAATAATACACGTCGGTCCATATATGCATATAAGCGGGTGGGGTTGCGGGGGAGGAAGAACCGGTGAACGAACGGGCAAGCGTTCCAGGGACTCGGTTTGGCTCTCTATCTCTCCGTCTCTCGACCATTTCGAATAAATAGACCGCATAGCTACAATCGCACGAGTAGAAGTAGCTAGTAGTAGTAGTAATACCAGTAGCGCAGCAAGTCCGGTAAACAGGCGTATTCCCTGCCTCTACTCCTTCTACTGATGCATTACTATGAAGATGACGACGAAGACCGACTACGGCCATTGACTGCTACGCCTGCCGTGTATACGTTTGCCGTCGTCGTTTCAAAAGCCCACCCCCGCCCCCCATTCCAAAGAGTTAAAGCGGATAACCTCCATTGGCTGCTGGCGGGTGCTATGGTGCCTGCTGGGTCTATTTTATGGCGGCCAAATCGGTTGATATATGGCGAGATGGGTGAGACATTTTTATTGAGATACTCGCGTCGCTAGTGACCCCACCAGCGGCGGCGTAGATCGGCAACGCGCGCTCGTTTTTTGCTGCCAGCACACGCGCACATACATAGGGGGCATAAGAGAGATGAGAGGCGTAGGGATTGTGGGGAATCGATACATGCAGAGTCGAGATCTGTGCGCAGGCTTCTGCTTTCTGTCTCATGACGACGCGGTCGCCACCGCCGCTCCCAAGCTGTGGTTGCTGATCGAACGAACGGCGAGTGGATGCCGTCGGAAAGTAGGCTAGGAAAGAGGCTGGTTCCAGTTCGTGAGGACAGGCCACTCTGTCTCACACAGATACCTGTAGATAGGTATAACGTTATGGTACGTGACAGGGAGAGCCATGATGTTACGTAGACTAGCGACCCTGCATACATGCTAATCGCCGCTATGTCTGAATTTCACGTCTGTCAAGTGCACCAGTTAAAGTTCCGACGATTGTATTGTATTAGAAGAAACTTACTATTTAAATCACCCTGCATGTTATGTCCGTAGTAGAAAAAGGTGGTGCTGTTTCTGTAAGAGTAGCACAAAGATGAAAAATAACGAGCCTTTATCCCGTTTCCGCTCGCTGGTTACTATTCGTATATGTATGATGTGAGTCGGAGCGCATTGATATTGGCAGAGACTTGACAGAAAATAATGCTGTACAGGTTTTATTGTAGCTCTGTAGTATTGCAAACTTTATTGATACAGTGTATGCTCGAATACTTGAAACTGATGGCCAAGCCAGTCTGACACCTAATTAACGTCTTGAATCTCTAAGAATTTGGACAGCCTCTAACGGCTCTGTATATATAAACTATGCCATAGAATCCATAAGTAGTGTTAATATTGATGTTATTACGTTTTAGGATATTAACAAATCAGCAACCGATACATCTATGTATTTTCCAATAACTCTTTTAAACCGTTATATAATGTATCGACTATCGTTTGAATTTCAGTGTGAAAGTGCTCTTATTATATCTGGCAGAAGCACTCGTATGTAGTGCGTATAGGACCTACGTAGCAGAGCTGTAGCACCGAGATCTGCTATAGCAATCTGACTAAACCCGGAGACTAGTGAATGACTAAAAAGTACGCTTGGCAAATATGTTCCTAGACCTAAATAGGAAACATCAAGATAAAACGATTAATGAGACGTGTATTAGTAATTTTCACAGTCTTGCAATGTATCATTTGTACATGCTATTTTCATGTAATAGTGAATGTAACTTTTTGTTATTAAAAACATAAGCAATTTAAGGATTCTAACACTTAAAGTAAAGGACTGTAACTTACGCCGGAAAGTCGAACCAAACCTACATTAAAGTTAGCCTATAATCTACTTAGCTCTACGCGTACGTACATATATATATATATATATATATATATATATATATCTATATATATATATATATATTATATATATATATATACAAAAGGTGTAGGATTAAAAGCTCCTTGAAACAAGAGAGAATACGATATACTGCTTAATCCGGTTTCCGTTGGCAAACAAACAACAGCTTTCGTAGGTTCATAGGTAGGTACTTTATGTCGCTGAACACTCATAGTTGACCCGCTCTACGAACGTGGGCGGGCCGGCGGTGCCCTGCGTCACGCACCGTATGGGAGAGCTGGTCAGACTGTCCGATTAGAAGTGGCGAGATAGAGTGGGAGCAGTCATATTGTCAACGCGTCCCAGGCCGCTCCCTTAGAACAATCGGCCAGCTTACCGTAATAGTCCATGCACACGATAGGTGCCATATAGCTCTCCAACCAGCCCGAGCAAGTAGCGCCCTTAAAGGTAAGCAGGACCGCAGTGAGCAGTATGGACAGACTAGTCGACATGATTAGATCATCACCCAACGCCAGCTTTATCGTTGGCGAATATAATATATATATGTATATATATATATATATATATATATATATATAATATATATATATATATATATATATATATATAGATATATATATATATATATATATATATATATATATATATAATATATATATTAAGGTAGGTATCTTAGCACGTAGAGATTGTGAAAACTTATCATAAAAGGGAAACTTTTACAGGCATACTGGCCTACGGCTGGTCGACATAACCGCTCTTGTAATATTTAATTAACAAATGTATTATGGAGAACATCATTCGTAAACTTGTGCAAACGAACAAATGTGATACCGCCGCTGTGGTCGATCGTGCGGAACATTGTCCGAAAGCGATCGGCACGGCGATGTACCTAATAACTGGGTCGTTTGCGAATCTCAATTTGATGTATTTTAAGATCGAATGTAGTAATTATTTATTTATTAACACCCGGGCTGGGTAAGTGTGTTTATGTTACATCGCAGTTTTCCATACAACAATCGATCTAGCGTTTTGCCAGTTCTGATATGGACCGAACCACCGGACAAACCGCGGCGTGGTATCTATCACATTTACTCCAGCATTCTTTGCATCGACATTCGTCTTGTGGTTCATGGAAGCCCTCCACGTTGCATAGAACGTAATGAAATTCCGTGCGCTGCAAAGGTCGTTGTTAAATGACGATCTTTCACCCCGCTAGCCCTCCACCCAGTGCTTCTCATTGCTGCTGTCCCGTAAATTCCTATGTCTACCTCGCTAATTTTGGTTCGCCAGTTTCGCATATAAACGTCAAAGACGCACATTTTATTTATATTCCATCGTTTTTTGTAGCTCCTCTGTCAGCAGTGAGCCACCTTCCAACACGTGGACCACCCTATTTCTGCATGTATTTGAAAGCGCAAAAACCCTCTTTAGAAAGAAAAACCATACCCCATCGATTAAACGCAATTCGTCTACTCCCACATTATTCCATATTATCGAATGTAGTAATATACCCATATGATATTTAGTTAATCGATGACCTTAAGTCTACGGGCCGTCAGAAGCGGCTAAGCATTGCTAATTAGGCTTTCGAGATAATGCAATTCGTGATGCCAATTTTGTGTAGAGAATGATCTTCTCCAATGAACCCCACTTCTGGAAGAATGGATCTATTTTTCGCTTGGCATGTATACCTAAATGCACATGTCACCCTTTAGGGGCACTTAGAGCAGCAGTATAAACGGACATGCTGAAATTTCTAGGGTTTCCCCAACAATATTTGTGGCAGTGTGATCACTGACCCTTCGCGATATGGTTTAGCATCTATTCTCAATGAGTATGCTTTAATTTACAAAAATTAACAATAGGGTGTGGCAATCTCTACAGAATTTGAAAAGGTTGTCTAGTATCTCCAAAAGAAGGGGTTACACACACACGAAGCAGAGTGCATTTACCGGTTCGGCATGTCACACACATGTCACGACCAACACAAATGCCTTTTTTAAAGTTTTTTTTTAAGAATATGGTTTTGCAATTTTTAATTGTTTTTACAGACTTTTTGCAACGTGCAAGTACGTCTAACTCGCAAACAACTGGCAAAATATCTAATTTCCAGTTAAGAAAATTAACTTCACAAATTTCCTCAAAAAGTGGAATACAAGTATTTTGAGTACAAACGTGACTTGCCTAGCTCTATACGTGCGCTTGGTGGTAGAGATGTGTTTAGCACGGCCTCGAGGGTAGACAGTGACAACTCGTTGAGCGCTTGCAAGTTTTTGGCCCGATTATATAAGTTAGCTCCTCGAAGAAGGTGGATGAATCTTAAGGAAGAGAAAAAAGACCTGATTAAGAAGAGTCCCCGATAGGCTCCTAGAAGAGGAAGGCGAGTGGCGGCATTTTCCAGCATTAGTTTCCAGTGCTCGATTCTACATGCCATTCGGGACAAAGTGGCACATTTAGTAGCTTCAGATCGTCCTTGACGGTCACCTTGCAGCCGGGCAGTAGGTCTTGGAGTAACTGTATATCAGGGGAAGCCTCATGGGTAGAGACGAGGATGCACACTTCGCATTTGACAGGATTAACTTCCAACCCAGATGTTACACCGAAGTTAAGTACACGTCGAATGTCCTCGGCTACCGTATGAACAGTTCCTCCTAATAGGCTATCGTCAAGGTACCAGAGGTTTAGTGGGCTCTTGAAGGAACTTACCAGATCCTTGATACTTAGTTAAAACAGGGTGGTGCTAAGGGGTCCCCCTGCTGCAGTCCGGTGGCGGACGAAATCACATGCTCAGGCAGAACCAGGTGGGAAGGATGCCGATATGCCAGCCCGACGTGGTGTAATAGATGAGGGGCGTGGGATGCAACGACCTTCATCAGATGATCGCGTCTCATTCTGTTAAAAGCTTTTCTAAAATCGAGCTTTACAAGAACCCCCCAGCACTACTCCCTCATATATATATATATATATATATATATATATATATATATATAGTAGAGTCATTTAATTAATTAATGGTTAAGTACAGTGGCATTGGTTGCAGTTTTGACGGTTTGCTAACGATTGTGGTTGCAAACCTAAAACTTGTTCTGCAGTTCCGGCAATTGCGTCTATGCTAGTAATTATCGCGTTATGGCGGCGTGGTCTGGGCAGCTAGTGCGAAATACTTCCCTGACTTTTGGTGTGCTCGATCGCAGATTCTATCTCGAGCATAGAAATCGATTCATTGCGGCCAAGCATGCCGGGAGTGCACATCTCAAGCTAATTGTTTTTAAAATGATTATACACTTTTGCGGCGCACTTGGATTCTATGTTTGGTCGCTCCGCAAGTATTTGTTGCAAAAAAATTCCATAAAAATAAAACATTTTTAAACAAAGCCGGAGAAATTCCACAAAAGACCAGAAGTGTGAGTGAAACCACTTGATCATCGAATAAATAGCTGGTAAAGTCCTATAAAAATCGGAAAAAAGTCTCTTCCCTGGATTTCTAGAAAATTCCATAAGAGGAAACTCCGTGGGTTGTACACACATATACCGCGGAAAGTCAGATAACAATTATCAATTATCGCGTTTTAGTATGTGTTTATTATAGTATTGGAGCAGTATTTGCGGCAGATAATTGCTGAGTAACGTTTCGAGACAGACAATGTGCCAGGCAAACCAATTTAACACAGTGCCATTCAGTTAAACTATTCGCTGGCGGCCCCTTTTTGTAGAATGTTTTTGGGGGTTGAATCACTGATGCCGTAAGGGTTGGTCGTGAGACGAAGAGGGGAACTCGTTAAGGCATTGGTCTAGGATATCTACGATGGGAGAGAGTCGAGGACAGTAGGGCTGAAGTAATCACTTGCTGGTTGACCACAAGGCAGCTTTCGTGCGCAAGCGCCCGGCAAGGCAATGACGGTTAAGGCTCAAGGGAGTCGCCTTCTTGTCGTCGTCTGTGGAGCCGCGTCACCCTCGAATGTTCATCGACGCCGTAGACTGGCTGCCCAGCTCCCCCAGCAATACTACGGGCTAAGTCATGCATTCTCGCCCTCATACCTCTGACATCCGAGGACAAATCACCGAAATCACATTCAAAGGGAACTGGCAAGATAGATCGATAGATAGCGAGAGAGTGAGAGTCTGAGAGAGAGAAAACGGAAAGGCTAGAGAAATCAACAAAAGGTAGATATAGTCGAGATAGAAACAAGCGCCAGTTGCGACGAGGTTGCCTACAACAAGGTAGCAATATATATATATATATATATATATATATATATATATATATATATACATATATATATATATATATATACATATATATATATATATATTGTCTAGTCATTGGTTAAGATGGCTAACGTCCGTATACGAAGAGCACTTATCTGCCGCTATCTGCCATGTATGGCGGTCGTTGCAATGATCTCGATCATGAACAGCGCTGCTACCACAGAAGCAGGCGGGCGCCAACTGAACGGGCTGGCAGGCAAGGCAGGCAGGCAGTCAGCAAAACAGCGAGCAAGTGTGCTCACTCGACAGAATTGCTTTATGATCTAGGCATCGTCTATGATCGTCGTCTGCGTCGTCGTCCTCACCATCAACATCATCTTCGTGGTCTTCGGTCGTGGCGGCAATAGAAGTCCTCGTAGTAGCAGTGCTGGTGGTGACCGTGATAGTCGATCCACCAGTTGTAGTAGCCGTAACCAGTTGTAGCACAAAACGGCAGTAGCAGCCCAACCGTGCCAGTACTGGCAAGCAACCACATATGTCGTGTTAGTTGGAGCTAAAAGGGCAACCCAGAGGCATGCGAGGGATGGGACCTTTAAGGTTTAGGGGTCCTAGGGTGAGAGACATGGGGGCCGATGAGGGGAAGAGGGTAACTGCCATGGGGGCCGATAAGGGGAAGAGGGTAACTGCCATGGTCACCTACTCCTGTGGCAGAGATAGACAGGCGGCACCAGAGTTTGCCAGGACTTCAGAGCCATCCAAAGATGGTGGCACATTGGCAGTTGGTGCCTCGGGTGCTGCTGCTGCTGCCGCTGCTACTGCTGCTGGTTAGGCAGACGTGCTCTATGCGGCAGTGCGTGAGCCTCTATCTATATGCTGGCTTCGGCTAGAGGGAAACGAGGAGGAAGTCGGTCTACTGCCAGTATGTAAGTTGTGGATGCCCAGCATGCAATGTAGATCTACAGCCGTTGTCGCCCCCCTTCCAAAGGGCGTCCTGAGTGGATGGGTGTACACGCTGGTGTCGTAAATAGGACCGTGCGCGCCTTCTTATGCCCACTAAACGCATCGTATAATCGTCGCCTAATGCCGCGTAATGCCGTGCCATAGTCCTGTGATGATGGTGAAGGTGATGATGGCGAGGATGATGATTATAGCGGTTATAGTGATGATGGCGGTAATTGTATGAGAAAATGGTGAAGATGGCAATAGAACATGGGCAGCCACCCATGTTCGGTGTTTCTTCTTGCTCTTTTGCTGCAGATTACAGATCAACATATCAAGCGCCAATGCTTGCCAAGCAATGGTTATGGGTGCAGCGAGATTTTACAAGTTTGTTCGTAGTGTGTATATATATATATATATATATATATATATATATATATATATATATATATATATATAAATATATTTATATATCCATGGGACTCCCCTTTCTGTCGTAGTTGATTTAAATCGGCGCTGAAAAGTCTGGTGTAATTGCGAGACAAACATAAAGAATTTACATTTTTTATAACTAAATAGGAGTTTTTACTAGTAATAACTAATAAAGAGAGGCACGCTTGCATATATATATTTATATATATATATATATATATATATATATATATAGAATCTCCCATAACTGTATGTGCTTATTTTAAGTTGTGGTAGAACTCGGCAAGAAAATATTTTTTCCTAATGGAAGGAGGGGGCGGACATGTATTGTTTAGAAGTGTGAACAAAAGTTATAAAAATAGCTATTATGCTTTTCCTCCTACATAGTTGTCCAAAATCTACGTTTGTGGAAGAACCAGTCAATGCGCGAAGGATCCGATCATACCGGCGTGTTCGGCGGAATATTCAGCATAATCTGAGTGACCGCCGACACAAGCTAGAAAAAGGCAAACAGCGGGATTAAGAAAAGTCATAAAAAGTCGATATGTTGTTATGTCTCACGTTAAAGTTTTCACGTTTAGACTCGTAAAATGTTGTCATTGAGACCCAAAATGTATGCCCAAAAGACTATTTGCAGGCAATAGCAAATCTATTGCCTATTATTTTTGCACCAACGTGATGATGCTGCGTTACGAAGTTGCCAAGTAACTAAGCTTTTTCGACAGCCATCGTTGTTATGTTACATTGTACAACGGGCCTTGGGACAAACAAACAGAATTTGCACGGTAATGGGTAATTCGACCAGTCACAATCGGCCGGCAAAGCCGCCGGGAACGATATGGTAAGAAACGAACATTTAAAGCAAACGCTGACACTCGCAACATGCGGGAAAGCTTCATTTGACGAGTGCCTAAAATCCGGGGAAATATCTAAGATGTGGAAGAAGGATACTCTGATTGTTATACCGAAAGGAAAAGGCATAGAAACAGAGCCGGAATCTTGAAGTGAAATAACACTCAAGAATTGCCCCTACAAAATGTTCTCGGAAGTAATATCCGACAGACTAGAGCACTTCCTCGAAACCAGAAACGCAATACCAGAAGAACAACATGGGTTTAGAAGATCGAAGTCGACCCATACGGCCCTGCGCCAATTGCTGACAGAAATTTGGGAAACCCTACCAGAGCCGAGAAGACCGTTATACGCAATGTCTATAGATCTTAAAGCTGCTTTTAAACCTAGCACCACGAAGTAGGATTATAGAAAAGTTTGCCTTGGATGGAGTTCCGTATCGTTTGGGGAGAGCACAGTATACATCGACAACGGTTTCGGGATTGTAGGAAAAGTAACACAGACAACAGGAGTGGCCCAAGGTGATGGACTTAGCTCATTGCTTTTTTCGGTACTATTGGGAGGGCTACCCAACCGGGGGAGGCTGTACTTTATTGTATGCAGATGACATTGCAATCTATGGTACGGATTTATTCAGGGTTAAGCGGGGACTGGAACGGCTAATTGATTATATAGATGAGATGGGACTCAAGATTAACTAGCAAAAGACAGTAGCAGTAAGATTTCGAAAAGGAGGCCGATTGGCGAAAGACGACGTTTTTCGAGCCAGAGGTAATGTAGTAAATTTTGTAAATAAAATCGCCTATTTCGGGGTCACTATAATGTCAAATGGAGAGAGCATATTAAAACAAAGTAGGAAAAGCTATTCGAGCGGCAGCAGCCATTAAAAACCCGCAAATGTTGTCAATACATGGTTTTGGGGTTAGCTAATTCTTGTAGGAATAGAATAGTGCATATTTTAGAGAGGAGACTGTAATAACACAGGAATTACAAGTATGATGCAATTTACTTAAGACGACGGCATTCGTGGCCTACACCATGAAGTGGAGGGAAAAATTAAAGGACATAGACATAGGGATATACAAGGCAATAGCAATGAGGAGTATGACCTGGCCGGCAGCCGGATATAAAAAGATGAGAGAAGATCCGGTGATGTAGAGGAACCACTAATTGAGACTGATGTACTTGTTTATAATTTACCCAACCTGGGTGTTAATAATAATAGTTGTTATGTTTTACGTTGAACCTTTGACGTTCAGAACCGTTAAACTTTGCTAAAACGTTTCCGCCGTCTCTATCCATTGGGAAAACATATTTTGTTGCCGAGTTCTACTAAACCTTTAAATACACCTTTGCCGAGGCAGGCCAAAATGCTAGCAAATATGCATGCTTTCACTTTCGATATGGCGGCAACTACGTAGCGCAGCACTATTACCTTGGTGCGAAATTAATGGGCATTAGATTTTCTATTGCCTGAAAATTGTCTTTATGACGTACATGTTTGGTTTTATTGCCAAAATTTCACGGCTCTGAACGTGAAAGCTTCAATATAATACATGACAACATATCGACTTTGTATAACTTTACCTAATTTCACTGTTTGATTTGCTAACTTGCGTCGGGTGTCATTATGTATGCTGCATTTTCCGCCAAGCACACCGGTATGACTGGTTCCTTCTCGCGTTGACTGGTTCTCCCGCAAACGTAGTTTTGCTCAACTATGTAGCCGAACAAAGCAAAATAGCTACCTTTAACTTTCATCCACACCCCTAAACAGGACACTTTCGCCCTCTCCTTCCACTGGGAAAATTATTTTCGTTCTGAGTTCTACAAAACTCTAAAATAAGTACATACGGTTATGGAAGACCCTGTATATATATATATATATATATATATATATATATATATATATATATATATATATGTATATATATATATGTATATATATATATGTATATATATATATATATATATATATATATATATATATTTTTTTTTTTTTTTTTTATTTTTTTTTAGATTTCCCGTAAGGCAATTGCCCGTGTACGGATTTTTTCATGTCATGGCTAAGTTTACTGCACTCCGGCATTTACCTTGTTTAAATTGGAAACCATGCAAACCAATTTAAGAGTGGCCGGTCTGGGGTTCGAACCCAGTCCTCTCGAATGCAAGGCAAAGGCTTTGCCACTAAGCCACCTTGCTCGGTATATATATGTATATATATATATGTATATATATATGTATATATATATATATATATATATATATGTATATATATATATATATATATATATATATATATATATATATATATATATATATATATATATATATATATATATATATATATATATGTATATATATATATATATATGCGCGCACGCGTTTACATATATAATGTTTAGACGTAATAAACGCCATACAGCGTGTTCTACAGTTCAATCCATACGAGCAGGCACGCCGACTAGTTTCGAGGGCATTGCATTCATTAATTAGTCGAAGCGTGCTGAATATATTATTCACTCGTTTTTGTAAGATTGTGTTTTTGCCGCTTCAACAGCCGCGCCAGTAGCGGCAAAATTAATCACTGCGTCGACTCGCTTACTTCGACAGGTGTTATCCAGAGAGCCGCCAGGTTTTAACAGGGTCGCTGTACCCTCTATTGCATCTATTGCCACTCTAGTGAGACGTCGTTGCAATAAGAAGTTGCTGCTCTACTAAAGTGTTGCCATAAGAGGCTATATCTCGTAGCACCTACTTCTCGTTTTGTTCTCTCTCTCTGACTCTTTCATTAGCGTCTTTTCTTCCTTCCTACTTTCATTGCATCGCCTACTTTTTATTGTAACGGTTACTTTGTTTTCGTGTGTTTATGTGTTGACCTGTAGATACAAAGCTGAAATGCCGAGTCTCAGGCATTAAGCGCGGCTTAGTAGTAGACAAGGCCCAGCAAGTTGAGCTCTCGCGGTTACTGCATCACTCTTGATACTAGCGTGGTCTACAACTCTCCGAGAAAGTCGGCCTGACGCAAATACCCAGGGGCTTTTGAAGGGCGACGGCCTGATTATAGCAACAACGGACGATTTGTGTATTAGGTAAGGAGTGTCATAGATAAACGTTACTATCTGCACGGAAATTGTCATATAAATTTCGCACCTGGATTTTTTGGGAAGAGGAGGTATTAAATGCAGTTACACACTTTCGCTACGAGTCTCTATCTTAAACAGTGTGGGACTCGACCCCAACGGTTGCATGTTACTTTGTTGAGACCCATACTCACTAAACGTAGGTCCTAGAGTAGTACTATACGCTATCAGGAAGAGTGGCGAGCGCCCTTTCAGATCAGTTGGCTGGGGTCGCCCTAAGGTTCCCGCACTTGTCTAAATCCTGCAGACCCGTTTTCTTCGAGCTGCTCTTCTGTACGGTTGCTCCCGGATTGAAGCAGTTTCTGTCCTTCTTTGCACTTTCGTATTTTTACTAGAGGAATTCTTTCGTCGTACCTGCTCCCAAATTCCAGGCCTGCTTACAGGAGATCGCGTATTCTGTGAACTCTATTAGGCTGACCCAGGATATCTGACCTTGTGGTGTGGGTCTCCCTCCCTGGTCCATTTTTCGCGGACGTGTCTGCTTGCCTATATCCGCACAGCTTTCTAAGCCAAGCACTGTAGCAGAATGTGACTTGGAGTGTTCTCACGTGCCTCTTGGCAGAACACGCATGTTGCCGACGAAGCCTTTCCCATTCACAACAAGTACAAGTTGATGTTCCTATGTCCTGTGAGGATCTGGGTGGGGTGATAGGTGAGATCGCCCCCTGGCCTCTCTATCCATGCTTTAATATCTGCCCGCATTGTAAATGATTAATTAATCATCACAATTATTTCTATATATATATGTGTATAAATATGTATTCTATATATATATATATATATATATATATATATATATATATATATATATATATATATGTATTTTAGAGGTAAATTGTATGCATTCTTGTAGGATATGCGGCAGGACAGGGCGCCTCTTAACACACTCGCTTGAATCAGCTTCAATCCGGCAATATTTATGTATTGGTCTAGTTGGCCTGGGCAATGCGCATAGTGCTGCTGTCTGTATAGAGAGCTTAGTAACTTCAACCCAATCTGCAAATACCTAGAAATATTGGCTCCTCCATGAGAAGTACACAGAGTGCATCTGTCGACTGTCCTATCAAGCGGTTACGAAGTATCGACGACATTATACATATCATTGTTACAATACAATGCAGATATCTCCTTTATTTATAAAGAGGTCGAACAATGGAAATGCATAGCTCGCAATCGCGGGCTAGGCGAGCTGTTTGCTAAAAATGAGTAGTTAACGAGTGGCACACTGACTGTCTCAGGCGGCTGAACCGTGGAATGGAACCATGACTCCGGTAGGCTGTTTGATCTAACCCGACAATACGTATAAATCTAGCCAGTGTGTATGAATTTTTTTACACGACTAGGGCTTCATAAAACGCCTAGGTATTTGAAGACATTTTGTAGTAAGAATTATCTTAGTATCAGACTGCTCAGTCGAGAAACTTTAACTAAATAAAAATAATATTATGGTTATCCTGTCGAATGCTCGCAAGAAATCAATGTAGAGCGTGCCTATGGAGATGACATCATGACAGACTTTGAGGAGTTGAGCTCCAGTAGAGCACCCCTTTCTAAACCTATGTTTAAGTGGGTTCAGGTGTTCATAGGATCCAAGTAGTTATAAATCTCACCGATTTTTTCCATGAGAAGACACGGTATCGCGCCCTGAGCTACTCTTATGTATTTCAACTTAATCGAATGAAAAATATCGGCTCTAAAGGGCCGGACATGTTGAGATATCTAAAATTTTCTCAATAGTCGTTTGTGGTAGCACGGCCAATTATTGTGACGCACTGGCGTATAGATTGTCATCTATTCTTAATGAAAATCGCTCAGGGAAAATTTGATCAACAACAAGGAGCCGACACCCCGACAGATTCCTTTGGTCAGTTACGCTTGATTTTCTTCGTCAGTCTTTGATCTCTTTTGTATATTTGTGTGCTCGCATATATATATATATATATATATATATATATATATATACACTAAGTGGATCGTAGTAGACAGAAGATGGACTACATTCCGGGTGGCAAAGAACAGCTTCAAATGAGGAAGCTATGAAGTCTACAAACTCATGATAACGTAAGAGATGGACACTATCAATGGTGCAGTACGTCAAACATTCCATTAGCATATATTTATGAAAAAAATGTCGCACGGGTCAATTCGGAAATTGGAATTTTTTTTGCCCCGATTTGTAAGCGCCGACATGACCTGGATCCACCACTTTACTCTAGACTAGAAAGGCGCCACCAGGGAGTGCAGCACGGGCGAGGAAAGGCCTACCGTTTGGGTAAAGAGGCACGTCTCGGCCTGAAAGGTGACCCGTTTCTGGGATGCAAGAGAATTGTGCTGTTGCACCACGACAATGCGCCCGCCTACTCGTCTCTTTTTGCTATGGCCAAATTACGCAAACTAAAGTTTCAAATTGTCGAGCAACCCCTATGTTCTCCGGAAGTGGCCCTATGTGACTATTATCTGTTTGTTATCCCCGAAAAGAGATTCCATAAATAACAACGATGTGATATGCGACCGATCATTTTGGGTATAAACATTCTAAATATTTTGCTCATGGTATAAGTCTATTGAAGACCGTAGGCTAGATGTAGTACTCTTCCTGCGTACTATAATGAACAGTAAAATGTATGTGGTCCTCGTCCGTCTGCTGCTTGCATTTCATGCTACGAATCTATTTGATCCACATACATTTGATACAATGTCAGCAAACAATTATTTGCCCGATATTCGTTACCCTGTTATATATATATAATCATCTGTATTTACCTGCGTGTTCCACTGCTGGTGTCCACCGACTCGCGTGTTCCAAACAGGACGTTTTTCTGCGTGCCAGTAAGTACGTAGTTATCCATGCGAGTCGCACAATCACTTCCAGACAACAACAACAACAACAACAACAACAAGTTCTACTACTATACTGTACCAGCAGCAATACCAACAGAGATGGTAACGGTTTCGAGTAAGTCTTCGGCTTCGGGCGGTTTCTTGCCAGTAGAAATCTGCATATGCTTTTTCTCTCTCTCTCTCTGTTCCTATTCTGCCATCATCTTCTATCTCACGTGCTCATTTAATCTTGGTAATTATCTTCGCTGCTTACTGTGACTCAGCAGCGTATTCGAAGAAGCTCGAATGCCGCGAAGGCTTCTACTGGTGTCGCTGCTGCTTATACATATACTGTTTTTGTTAGACGGACAGATTGGTTGGCGCTCTCGACCAGGTGGGTCTGAACACCACATTGTTCGGGCGGCACCGCCCCCGGTGGGCGCAACATGGGCGCTCACATAACACACCCTTGTGTATCTGCACCCGTCGCGTTGTGTCGATACTGCCGCGGTGTTTTGCTCAGTGAGAGCTAGAAGAATAGGTACTTTGAAAAGACAGACGGATCTACGTACGTATGTATGTGTATACGTCTGTATGCACTTCATTGTCCGGTATCGCCCTTTCCGCGTAGTCTTGCTACGCGTCATTTACAAAGCTCTGCACAGGCTCAAATTCAAGGAAATACATACATGTATATATATATATATATATATATATATATATTTCCCTGAACTTAACCCGGAAAATACAGCTGGACAAAAACAACTACGATCAGTATTGTCCTGGAAATTGTTGATTGCGCGTATATATCGTTGATATTTTGATGATAATCCTCTTTTTTGTTCTAATGTAAGCATATGTTGATTTATTATTGAATCCGTATTCTCTAGTTTATAACGTGGCACTCAAGTTGCAGCCCCGTAACCATTTATAGTTAAACCTAAATATATATAACATGACAGTAGTTCTCTTTATTTTTTGCACACGTTAAGCAAATCCTCTATTAGAGAAAAATTCCATTTATTCATTGTAAAGATCTTAGTACGCTGATGACCTAAGTCTGCCTAGGCCGTCCAAATTGTCGCTGTTATTTGATGTATATATTATGTATGGACAGACAGACAAACAGATAGACGGCGCAGTTGCCGCCCATTAAGCAGATAAATATTAAGCCAGCTTTCGGCTTCTACATGCACTATAGTTGTAATTCGTACTTTTTATTACATGAGAACAGTACGACACAATATACTAAAAAACTATCTGTAACAAATATTATTACTATAAATAGTATACTATTGATATTGTGCAATTTACGAAATCAGTATCTTGTGTATGGTTCGCCCGGCTACTAGCAATAGAATTATCATTCTACGAATTGCGATTCAACGTGACGTTTAGGTTCGTGGCAAAGCAATTACATACACCCGGGATGCCGTGGGTTCAAGTCCTGAACCGGTCACTCTTAAATTGGTTTGTATGGTTTCCAATGTAGACAAAGTAAATGCCAATCAATAATCGGATCACAATGAATGATTAAACACAATTAAAAATCAAATATATAATAGGTAAGTCAAAAAGTTCGTCGGCTTTCTGGGACCACATTTTTGAAATTCCCGCGCTCTGCAGCGGGGCCGCCTGAGAGTGCGGCTGGGTGTTTACATTCAGGAGAGACCCGTGGCGGCGCGACGGTATACCGGTTTAAACTTTACCGTTTCGTTTGCGGAATTGGCAGCTGTTTGCAATGGAGGACAAAAATACGCATTTTCGACACATTATGTTGTTCTCCTACCGTGAAGGCATAAGTGCAGCGCAAACAACCCGGAGGATATGTGCAGTCTACTGCGAAAACTTACTTCGAACCCAGGTTTGCCCATAAAAGAAATCTGGCTACCACACGACCTCAATGATAGGCAGCTTGAAGGGCGAGTCGATACCTGTCACGCTCTCCGCCGGAAGAACTCGAATGAGCCATTTCTGAGGAGATTGATAACCGGCGACGAAAAATGGATACTCTACAGAAACGTAACACAGAAAAGAAGTTGGGTCCCCAGAGGTTCTCAGGCCGCAGCTATCCCTAAACCCGAAATTCATCAGAAGAAGGTTATGCTGTGCTGCTGGTGGGACTGTAAGGGCGTCGTGTATTTTGAGCTGCTTCCAATAGGTCAGACGATCAACTTCGTCGTCTACTGCAGACAACTCGAAGATTTGAAGGCTGCAGTAGCAACGAAGCGCCCGGAATTGTCAAACAGGTGGGGCGTCACTTTTCAACATTATAAGGCGACACCACACAAAAGTTTGGCCACGCGGCAAAAAACTGGCGGAGTTTGACTGGGATGTGCTGCCGCACCCAGCTTATAGTCCCGACCTCGCACCATCTGATTATCACTTGTTCAGGTCTCTCCAGAACTCCCTTGATTTCACAACATTTGAATCTTTGGAGGCTATACAAAATCACCTCACTCAGTATTTCGACGAGAAGGACAACCGTTCTGGGAGAAAGGAATCATGGATCTACCGAGGCGATGGGCGAAGGTTATCGAACAACACGGTCAATATATCATTGAATAAAAATACTGTTGTCTGCATAAATAAGGCTCTTTAAAATCGGGTAAAAAAGCCGACGAACTTTTTGACTTACATCATATATATATATACATGATGAATGATCGAATATTGAAGAGTGCAGTGGCGCATCACAGATTACCGCAGGCGATCTTGTTTTCTTTCTAATGTACTCGACTAGCCTAAGTTCAACAGACTGAGTCAAAAATTAGTGTGTACTGTTTATGTTAATATGAATTTTCAACATGAGAACGAATATAGCAACAAGATGAGCATAGGAAATAACGGCTATTTATACGATTAGTAAATAGTGAAAAAAAAAGAAAGGAAAGAGGATAGATATAAGGTTACTCTCTCGCGAGGTTGTCAGTGCAAAACCGTAATAATAATAATGGCGTTAATGATGATAGTTACGAGGAAACAACGTTGGTCGCCAACTTGGTAAAAACCTTGGGTCTAACAATGTATCTTGTGTACGCGTGCTGACTAGTGCATGCCATTCCATCCTAAAGCTCGCTGGCGATGTACACATCTAACTGCGATACCTCTGCCAAGGCCTCAGTCACTTCTCGCTGCCACTATTACAAACATTGCTGAAGTGATTGTCTAAAAGGTGAATTAAGCCTGACTGTGGTTGCTTCCACTGTCAGTCCACACCGGCTAACAGGTACACGAAGCTGTTTCTTGCCGTCCGTGGCAAGCAACGGGCACGTTTCATATATACTGTGAAGTATCTTTCTAGCTAGGCGAATTTGCCGCTAACAGATGGTTGCACACCCTGCCGCCAGGGCTCTGGCTCAACATAAGCGCGATTTTTTTTAAAACGCACTGCCGCACAACTATTCAACTACCGACGTTGTAATAGCACCGGGACAAGTTCGGTCGAGTAAGTGAGCATCAACTACAACAATAGCAACAATCCTACAGCAGCCGCATCAGCAAAAAAGAAATGGTGGCTGCACAAGTAGTAGTAGTAGTAGTAGTCGTAGCGGCCAACGTAGTGATAACATCAGACGCGGTCTATATATACGCGGATACCAAGAGCATTATATTGTATCAGAAGTCGCAGAAACGTAACCACGACGAGCACCAAATGCTGAGCACTAAAGTAAAGCACACCATTATTGTTGTTGGGCACCCACACTACACTCGTTCACGCATACATAACCGCTTGGGTGGTCGCCATGACGCCGCGACGACAAAACGCTGATCGAATCGACAGAATTGTCTGCGTATAGCTAGTTCGCTCTCTATTTCTATCTATCCGTGCATCTGACTACCTGACGCGACCAAAGGCGGGAGGAGGGGGGAAACGGACGAAAAGATGGACCTCATTCGCCACTGCCGCACGCTTACCGCGCTGTGGAGGTTAATTAATAAAACTTGCGAACGTGACACGGCGAAACCAGTTGGCCGAAAATGATACCCTAGAACTAGCAGTGTCGGTGGCGGCGGCGGCTGCAGCAGCAGCAGCAGCAGCCACAACAACAGAAGCATAGAGTTGGCCCCGGCCGGTGAGTGTTCATTTGATCCCAACAACAATGCGCTTGTGTAGCTAGCCCACAACGAAACCACCCCATTGTCTCCCAGCCTCTTATTTCCCCGTTGGCCGGCTGACCAGTTATCATTCCAAACCTCTTCTATCGTGTGACCTCAGGGTGAGGCCACGCGCTATTTTCTTCTTGCGCCGCTTATCGCGGGGTGGAGGCCGGAGGGGTAAAGGGAGAGGTCGAGAAGGGGCCCGGCAAGTGGCTGCGGGGGTGTTGGCAGCCGTTATACTCGCATAGCGGACAACGATCCGCTCATTCATCCACGTTGGTGCCTCGTCTTAAAAGATATCTTACTTCTCTTTGTTAAGTCGATCCATTTTATAAATGAATCTATTTAGTCAATGTTGTGCCCACATTTTAACAGCGAATGGTGGCCATCTTGGTGGCTTATCTTGTTTTATTATAACATCATTTAGATATACCTCTATTATACAATAAATATATATATATGCAAATGTGTACCAAAAATGTGACACCATTTGTTATTAGTGATATAATTTTGCGGTGGATTTTGTTCTTGGAGCCTACCTGGCCATCCAATATACAAACTATTGAAGATCCAGACAAGCGTAAGGACATATGGAATGTTTAATTCTTCAGTTATTTGTTTTTACAAATGTTTATTATTTACAAATGCTCTAGAAATGTGCATCTTTAGGCTGATACAAAGCAGTCAAGTCGCATTGCAAAAAATGAAAGTCTAGAAGCGAAGTAACCTTGGTGGTCATATCAAGAAAGTATCTGCAACGCAACCGTTGTAAAATTCTGCATCCGTTTAGCAAGTATGGAACCGAATAATGTATAAGCTGACCTTTAGCTTAAGTTAATTTATGGTAAAGCAAATTGTGTTTAAAGTAGGGATATTAACAAGCTGAGTAATATGGTAACCAACATCGAAGTTTAATACAGTAGGAGAAAGATGTATTTGTGATATATCGTCTTGGAAGGGAAACAATTTGCTCTAGAATTAAAACTGCTAACTATTTCACTCTGCCGAGTCCGCTGGCGTGGTGCATTCGCCTGCGCTTAGCGACCGGAGGAGACACATAGCGCGGGTTCGAGCCCAACCGTTGCAGATATGCATTTATGGGGGTCCGTCTATGAAGCAATGCGAAAAGCAATGTCCTGGGCGGTAAATCTTGGCTGAAGGTCAGCCTAAAAGTTTTTTTTTTTATTTTAACTATTTAACTCTGCTATCAGCCACTCTAGTGTGCAATTGTGAAAATGCAACTGCTGCATCTTTGTATGAGGCCGAGACTAGGCGAACCAGCACCCTTTTCATCAAAGTATAACGCAGTGAGGTCACATTTTGATCATCTCGGACCGCTGGGTGCAGATATACTAACATTGACTCACCAAGTATAAAACTATACTGAGTTGAATTTACAAAGTGATTTCGGATAAGCTACTTCCTCAATCGCGCATCTAGCGTTCTCTTAAATATACAAGATAATATAAAACAGCATTCATTGATTTGTTTCATTTCACTTTTATTGAGTATACATAATATATTTCAATGCAAGCTCGGTTGGAAAGGATGATCGTGTTCAGTTGCTCAATTCATATAACGCCTTATCTTATATTAATATATAATGGTAACTGAAACCTGGTTAGATGAAGGTGGACGGCATGCTACAAATGCTGGCTCGCTGTCGAAGCGCAAGGATTGCACAATAAAATAGGTGATTATTTTGAAAGTATATGTGCTTAACCAATTATATCTATTGGGAAGTTTTACAATTACAATTATGTTTATTTCACTCAAATTACGTGTAATATACATTTCAAAATGTTTCTTCATGAAGCACTATCTTTTTCACGCTTCCGACGAGAGAAGTAGTGCATCGATTCTCGGTCCAGCGCTGTGCAATCCACTGCACGGCACACCTCTGCAGGCAGAACTGGCAGGTACACAACGCGTACTCCTCGTGAAAGGTTGCGTTTGAACATACCAGGTAGTGATAACCATGCACTATGTACCTGGTGTATACGTGGCGATTGTCACATGCAGGACCAGACCAAAGGTGCAAGACATTGAAAACCTCTAAACCACCGACCTCCCGTCTGGCCTGTTCGACTTTAGCTTCCCACTCCGAAATAAAACATTCGTAAAGTACTGTACGCGGCATCGTCAGCCTTAGTCGGATTGTTTCAGTTAGCCAGTGGACAGCCTGACATGAGATACACAAAGCGGCTTCTTGCTCGGATAGGCAAGCGAAGCACTCGCTTCATATATAATGAAAAACACCTTTAAAGCTGGTTAAAATTCGTCAGCGTGAGGTGGTTCCACACCCTGTCAAGACCATACATCAGCCCCGGAACAATCTTAAGCCTCACTGCTGAGAGAACGGACAGCCTTCGGATTGCCTACTTCCCCGTAAAGAGAGACAGGTGCCTTCCGTACTGTTTCGTTTATATGCGCTGTAAAGGTCGTTCCTGTATAATGAAGCCGGAGGCCAAGATACTGGAAAGAGTTAACAAACTCCAATGGTTGGCCGCAGCAACGTATAACATCTCTGGCAGCTAATCGACCACTAGTTATCGGGAACTTTAACCTACCAATAATTGACTGGCAAAATGTGCCTCTTTTAGTTTTTTTGTCCCAAACCATGGATGCTACTTGCAAAAATGCAAATAATGCTTGAATAGCAAACGGTTCTACGTTCAAAACACGAGCCGTGAGGTGGGCGCAGGCGCCCGGCTCGCAGAGAACCGAAAAGTGACGAAATACCAGGAACTAGCATCGCAATTTATAGTTCAGCCGAATGCCATAGAGACCTTTGGACCGATCGGACCGGAGTCTATGAAGTTTATTAAGGAACTGGGCCGGAAAGTCATCGCTGCAACTCAGGACCCCCGAGCTAGCGAATACCTGTTGCAGCGCATATCGATCGAGGTTCAACGCGGCAACGCCGCGGCCGTGGAAGGGTCTCTTCTGTCAGCCGCAGGGCTTCCGGAGATCCCGTAGAAACTGTTTTATTCCCCATAATTGTATGCCTATGACAATAAATTTGAATATGTGTCAAACGCAAACGGTTTAGACTACCATAACGCAATTAATTTTAACCTTCTATTCTATTCCGAATATCCTCCTATTGAGGAGGATTGGTATAATTTCTGAAAGAGTGATTACGACCAAACCATAGCAAAGCTGACGTTTGTGCCATGAAGATATGTATTTCTAAACTGTAATACCGTAGATAATATGTATAATTATTTTATTTATCATGCACTCTGTGCTCGAGGACTTTATTCCTAAACGCACCGGCAAGTTTAAAAATAACACTAGACTTCGTGAGTATATCTGTAATCTAAAATCACTTATTAGAAATGATGCAACTACGTAATATGCGACCAAGCTGAAAACATCGGGTATTGGAAGAATCCAATCTCGATTTTAAAGATTTTAAGTCGTTTTTTTTTAATATGCGAATAAGCGCTTAATGAGAAGAGAGGTTATAACAGCACAAAAACAAGTAATGCGGTTATCGCCGATGCTATCACTAAAATTTATTTTCCTCGTACGTCGCCCAAGCAGGTTCCACGCAAGCACTTACTTTCTCCTCGCCAACGTCATCAAGGTGCCCGTACTCATTTTAATCGGAATATAATATATTGAAGAAAATAAATCATCTCCAATCTAACTGTAGCCTCACCTTCTTCCCTTATTCCTTCTATATTTTGTAAAAAAACAGTGGCGCATGTGTTAACTTAGCCACTCTTAATAACTTATGCTAGGCCCTGTGAAGATGGGGTTGATACATAAACATATATCCAAGTTGAGTAGTGATAACTATAGACAATCAATAATAACGTGTATACTTTTTGAAAGATTACTTGTGGATCATATATTTAGCTTTATGCAGTATAATGGAGTGCTTGGCGAGTAGCAACATGGTGTTACTAAAGGCAAATCTAGAGCAACGTAACTAACATAGTGCCATTTATATTAACATAACGAAAGCGTTTGATTGTATTTTCTCGAATTTTTCTAAAGCATTTGAAAGAGCAAACCATTTAAAACGTTTGCAAAAAATAATTGACTTAAATATAGACAAGTACCCTGTTTTATGAATATGAAGTTATTTTCCAGGCGGGGACAGCAAAAACCCGAAGTCAACCTTGTTGATTTAACACGTGTGTTTGTATTTCCAACACTTATCTGGCTATATATTGTCTAGCATCTGTGTTAACCTTGATTATATTACACACTTATCGCATAGTGTCGTCGAATATTGATTTGGAATCCGACATTTGTTGAGTCGATACCGCTCATGCTTTATGAAAGCAGAAGGCAGAGTTTGAGATTTCAACAGTGTGTTTCCTGCGCTCTACTTCGCAAAGCATTTTGCTTTCGACCTCGTCGATGCCAACTGAATACACCCACCGAAGTGAAACCAACTGCAAGCGGGTTCGATGAGAACTAGCACAAACTACCGCTGTTTGTATCAGGTTTATCCGCTAGCTGATTTCATTGCACTAGCAGAAACTCCGAGAGAGCTTGGAACTTGCTCCGCTGTAGCCACAAAGTTTTGTCTGGCACTATCTCTGAATAGGCCCAATCATTTCCGCGTTTGCCGGTCCAAGTGATTTCTACTTTCGGCGTCAACAGAAACCCACCAAACCGCCGACCATTCAGGCCCAGCCAAGCATTGACCTTCTGCTGATTTGATTCATTGATAAAAAAAACATTAGAGAACAACATCGACAATTTGCCATATGACCAAGCCACTGCTGTCTAAAGGAAGAACGCCAGCGCAAACATGTAGGGGGCGTAGTACATGTACAAACGTGCACGTGAGTCTAATGCCGCAATTCAATTCTAGCAACTCTTCGGCCATTATCGTGATTATGAAAAGGCTTCTTCTTGGCCTCTCGCTTGATTCGCTTAAGAGTTTGCCCAGACGCTGAAGCTCTCGGTGCTGACAAACATTTAGTGTGGCTCTCAATATTTTCTCTCTGTTTGAGTTCCTAGCACCGTTAAAGTGAGTGGACACACGCACACACAATTACATTTAGAATGACATCGTGTGTATAAGCATTCATCCTTTAGTGAGAGTTATTACGGTATGCGGCTCGGACTTGAGGTTTATAGTCGCTCGGCCCCAACAGAGGGTCTCCTGAGTGGTCGCCAGCCGGCAGCGGGGACACCGCCGGAGGGGGACAGTTGGAAGGTGATCTCTTAGAAGGTGTTTGCAGTGGAACTCTAGTCTGTGGTCGGCCAGACGGCGCGCAGGCCATCCATATGCGACGACGGGCCAGAGGCATACTGGACACACCAAAACATAGAGACCCATGAAGCAATAGAAACGATATGGTTCCCACAGGACACGACAGCCTCTGGCGCACATTATATGTCGACGCGCAGGGAGATGTAGAGAGAGAGAGAGAAAGCGAGACAGATAAGGCGACCAACATATATATATATGTACATTCAAACATACGGATACATACATATGCGAGTGAGAACGAGAGAGAAAGCGAGAAGACATATTTCACAAGCGACCGGCTAGACCAAAGAAATGGCATGCGTTTTTTTCTACCTGAGTTGAGCGAAACGAGGTAAGCACTGAGTTAAGTAAATTAGCATGATATTGTTGGTGATGGCGATGATGCTGATACTAATTATGATGATGATGATGATGATGATGCCGAGTACGAGCAGCGCGTTCGTTTGTTATGGCAGCACCAAAATACCGGCCACTTGCATCTGTTCAACTGACCATCTCGTTGGTCACTCGGGGACCCAGCTGGCTGCTGCCGCTGGTAGAGTGGTAGCCAACCGCTAGAAGGCAGGAAATCATCTCTGACTGTCTCTCTCCCGCTCTCATTTTTTCTCTATTCCTCTCTCTCTCTCTCTATCCGTGCCTGTGGCTGAGTCTCTGAGCGTTCGCCGGGCTCTGCGGACATTCGTTCGCCTACGACATGACGATCATAGTCTTGCAGGACGTGGTAGGGTAGCAGTGCTAGTGGTCGTGGTCATGGCTTTTGTGGTGTGCTGGTGATGCTGTTCGTCCTGCAGCCATTTGAGATGAAGATGCAAATGCTATTAAGCTGGCTGCAGCGGTACCGCTGGAGTACCGAGACGCGTCTATATATCTTCTATGAGTGTATCTGTGTGGGTTTTGGGTGGATGTCTGTGTGAGTGTCTGTGTGCGTGTGTGTGTTCATGCATGCACGTAGTAACCATAGCTGCGTACGTATATATGTTCGCCTATCTGTCGTCTGCGGTACAAAACTGACCAGTGACCACTCCTGCTATTGAAGTCTCTCGTACCGGGGTGATACAGCGGTTGGCAGCCGCCGCCGCCGCCGAAACAGTTGGAAGGACGTGAATATACATGCATACATACACGGACACATATGTATGTATACGTACATACACACATTTGTATATAGATGCATATGTGTTTCTGAGCGGGCGGGCGGGCGGGCGTACTTGTGTTCGGTGTGTATATATATGTGTGGCGCGTAATGAGAGGCGTAGAGCCTAGATGGGGTAGAAAAAGTTGTGGTCGAAGAACGACTGGAGGTGTGCGGGCGGCGCCAATAAGCGGTGGTAGAGGTCGCAGGATCTGAGGAAAGGACAGGCAGCAGTGCATTACACAGCACTTAGACGATTCCGGTAGTAGCCGTCGTTGTGAAACGCATACGCCACGCTGTGTCAATCGGCGACGCCCAGCAGCGGCTTCATCGTCTGGCCACCGATGGGCGTATTATTCTGACCGCGCCTGTTTACTTCCCACCTGACCCCGTCCCCAGGCATGTCAGCACACTGAAGACGAGAGCGCTTGGCCAACACCGCACGCAACACCGCCCCTTATTTTGCAACACAGACGCAGGTAGATCATAATTCCGCTAAGTACTAATTCTTTGTTAATCGCGCTTACTTAGCAGGCCCCACTGACTCGTCCCTCTGACTGGGCAGCGCAGGCGGCGCCGGCGGCCACCTCTCGTCGAGCTAGCTATCTATCGGTCGGCATGTCGGCCTGTCGATTTGTTCGGGGTCCGGTCGGCAGTTGAGCGGGCGTCTGGCGAAGCAGCGAGTCTTCTGGCGAGAAAGACGATTATTATTATTATTATTACTATTCATATGGTTATCATCGTTATTACGTGGTCGTTGCATGAAATTATTGTTGCCTATGGTTGCTTCTCTAAATTAAATACAAAATAAGGGGTAAAAAATGTAGTCTAGGCTACCAAAGACAGGCAAGGCCGGCGGCGGCGGCGGCCGGACGGTAAACAGCAGGTTGTACGAGCAAGGAGGGGTGCGAACACAAGAGGGGTATAGTGGACAGCCGAGTGACCCCTGTAGTAGACCCCCCCCCCCCCCTCCCTTTATTATAAGGGGAAACAACGCCTCCCCTTGTCACTGCGGTAAATTTCCCTCCGTCGTATTATACACTGAGCGCCTGCGTCCATCAGCCAACAATAACGAGGTCAACAACAACAACAACAGCAGCAACAATAACAAACACAGCAATAACAACAACAACGAGGCGACGAAGACGATGATAATGATGACCGCTACAGCGCTACTGATTAGCACACATATAATACTACACTACTCTAGCGATCACCACCACTCCCCCCTCCCCCTCCCTCTCCCACAGTACTCTCACTAGTACTATTACGTCAACGACTGCAGCAACAACAACAACAACAACGACGCCAACTCATCTACGATAGGGCTTGTGTCCGGCACGTTAGTTCTAATCTTCCTTGCTCCCTGTCGCTCTGTATATGCGCCGTCAGAGTGCCAAGCTCGGTTATGTACTGCCACACAAGCGAGCGTTGTGTACTAATTATAATCGGCCTCTAATTATACATGCTTATATATAGCAGCAGTCATAGTGAGCCGTAGGAGGAGTCGTGCGTGTAGTAGTGGTAGTAGTAGCAGCAGAAATGGTCGCAACCGTAGTTGTAGTAGTTAGTCGTCGTCTCGTTGTAGCAACAGCAGTAGTTCATGCTTCTTGGAGGACACTCTAGGACCGGGTGAAAGACACTTGCTTAATCGCGCCGTGTGCATGGGCGCGGGTGAGCAATACTGGCAAGCAGATGACGCTGGAGCTCCTGGTAGAGAGAGAGATAGATGTTCGAGAGGAGCCCCGGCAGGATGGGAAACAGAAGGGGCAATATGACTGGAGGCAGCATGTGTTTACTCATGGCCGACGGCGAGCCTGGCGCGGTCCGCGGTGGCAATCAGTTTAAAAAGATAGCGACAAATTATCATTCTCTGGTTGGTCGGCGTTCATCCTTAGCCCTTTCCTTCTCTTCATACACAAAGAGGATACACGGATAACCTGCGTGCCCGGGACGAGAGTAGCAGACGGGAAGGCATCGAGATCCCAACCGAATTGCGGCTGCGACCTGCCCTGGTACGAGGTGCGCGCTAGCTTTTATATGTACAAACAACGCCATACATGTGGGGAAAATTCGACAAGCCCCCGACTACCATTGCCAATGTCGTCGGCACTAAGCGTATGTTTGTATCTATTCGATCACGTTGGGTATGTTTATGTAGAGTTGCCTGTATGTTGCGAGCATAGTGTTTTTGCGTTTAAGTTGTCTAAAGATACAAAGTATATTTAACGACACTCAAATGCTCAATTGTCCACTGATTAACATGCAGTAAGGAATACACGCAGTTAAGTATCTCGACGATAAAAGTCTCTGGCAGCCGAAGGCGTTGGTAGAAGCGCAACTGTTAAAAATAACGATATTTTCAACAGCATCCAAAGTTTCGTCTATTCAAGGTTGTTGCCTTTAAAATCAGTAAAAATGAACTCTAGGTTTTTGTGTGTGTTGGGTAATTTAGATAGTACAGCACTGCAGTGTCTATCTTGTGTACCAAACATATAGGCTACAATTTAATAAAACTGTGTATTATTGTCCGTCAATGTAACATAACATAACATAACATAACATCACTTTTATTTCACATAAAAGGGTTGGTATCAATATACATACTTGTGTAAGACAATCGTAATTAATCACCAAATAGGCGAGCACTATTTGGATTATCATGGGCCCATTTGGCCATACGCCAAGCAAACAGTCCGTTCACGAATTCTCCGCGGGCCACGGCTTTTGAGGTGATTGATCGTTGACTTCTTAGGTTATTGGAGCGTACATCAAAAAAGTGTCCTAACAAGTCACATTTTCGTAATTGATGTAGAACAGATAAGTTGCACTGCATGAAAAGTGTGTCGATACTTGGAACAACGTCATCTAACACGCTGTGTGGGCACCTGATTCGCAGGCGTCTTAGAAACATGTTTTGAACGCCATTCACCAACTTCCTATATTTGGACAGATAAGGCTCCCAGACAGGGGAGCAATATGTGAGTTTAGGAAGAACAAGAGATTTGTAAAGGCGAATGTACACATGTGGAGTCGTTAAAATAAAGCAGCGAAAGATAGTATTTATTGTGCGCAGAGATGTCTCCACAACCTTGGTAATGTGAAGGCTAAAGTTAAGATCAGGCGTAATATATATGCCTAAGTCCCGGGTATGAGACAGGGTCGGTAAAATGCAGTTGTCAATTTTGTAGTCAAAGTCAAGTGCACCATTTTTCAGTACAATGCATTTAGAGGGTGAGAGAATCATGTTGTTTTCAAAACACCATCGTGCAATGCCGTCGACGATATGCATATGCATTATAAAAGCATTCGTTGCTACGTGAAATGCAAACAATGAAAGCGGTGTAGCAAAAATGGCTCAAGATTGTTGCAACAAAGTTATGAATAAATACTGTTTATCTAAATACCGCATTTGAATCTGCCGCTGTGATATCCCTACTCCACTTAAGTGGTGACAATGAACTGGTTGAAATTCTCATCGTCAGTTTAGTGTATACAAGGACCACTTTAACAAAGTGATAAGGGAATGCAAGATCACGTTTCTGTTTTTTTTCTTTTTAATTAGCATTACATCTGGCAGAGCTGAAAGAACATTCGTCTAAAATACGGCAAGGCGACCTACGTCCAAACTTCTACAGGCGAAACTCTATTTAAGAGTTGCCGATTGCAAACTTCAAGGAACTATTTTATTCTTTCCACCGTTACCCCATGGATCTTGGACGCCCACAGCGGTGGTAGTGCTCACGTGCTTAGATGCTCAAAGATAACGACGAAAAATCAAACAGTAGGGCCATAATCTATCCTCCTTCCATGCTTATTTGTATATCACCTTCGAGCATACTTTATGTATAGACTATAAATGTAATTTTATGCCCTTTGGTTTAACTTTTCTCTCACGGTAGGCCTAAGAGTGCCGAGTGCGAATCCGCGTGCGTATGCGGCACGCTTATTTTTCACATTATCTGTGTGTATGTGGGTTGATCTAGCTACATCTGTATATGCATGCATGGGCATAAAAAACACATAGGTACGGCCTCGCGTCGTGACATCGAGCCGTGACTCAAAATGTGTCTAAATTAATGCAATCACGCTGCTGAGTGTGGCGGCGTGGTCTAGGGGACTAGTGCGCTAGTCATGGTTGTCATCTACCGGGGTGTCGCCGGTTCGATCCCTGTTGTTGATCGAATTTTCTTTGAGCGATGCTCATTGAGAATAGATGATAGACCATACCGCTGAGAGTCAGCGGCCATGCTGCCACAAGGACTGTTGGGGAAACCCTAGATATCTTAGCATGTCCGGCCCTCGGTGCATTGAAGATATACCTCAGGTTAAGTTCCAAGCCCGTAGGGGAGCCCGGAGGATAGTCTAGAATTACGCTGCTGAACCGGAACTACGGGACATCCTTTGTTGCAGAAGCTCACTATGATTATACTTGCGCCATAGATCATGTACAACTGATCATGTGGACTGATGTGAACAGCACTGCTGCCAGGGTTATCTGGCGCCGCCCCAGCAGCTGACAAGGGAATATTTTTATTTCGAGATTGACCTAAGCTAATCTACGGGGCAGTATAACAGAAGTTATGACGCGAAAGAGAGTGAAATCGAACGATATATCGATATATATATATATATATATATATATATATATATATATATAATGCGGTTAAAGTGTTATTGCCATAATCCTTGATAAACAAGTTTATCGTCAGAGACCTTATCCAACCCGCAGCAAACACAGCGGTAACACCAATGACAACAATAGCAACAAAAGGAGTAGCGATGCTCAACGGATGGTGCGTCTTTTCCGATCGTGAGATATGCCGGCGCCTCACGGTTTACTATCAAGATTATCGAGGATATAGAGGAGAGACACGAGGAGAAAGAGTTGACAGCTTCTCCGAAAGTCCGACAGTCCGACAGTTTCACTCGGCCACGCTAAACTCCCGAGGTTACCGAGTGAACCGACGTTATCGTGTCGTGTTTTTGTGAGCGAAACCTCAGTACGTCCCATCGTGTAGCCCTCATTCTGACAACGGAGCACGGTGCGTGACATCTTAGTTATGGGTATACATACTTATACTGATGATTGCTTACCATAGTGGCTGTCATAGTGCCGACGGTAGTATCAATATAGTATTTATTTTAAGTGTCATATATATTTATATATATATATATATATATGCACGTTTTTTGTATCAATTAATAGTTTACTAATAATAATAATAATAATAATAAAAGTGATGATAAAAAGTGTTTTTTTTGTTTTAAAATAGTTAACGACCGCTAAACTTGTGCCACCTTCTTCTCTACTTTTCAAGAGTTTTTTAACGCGTCTTTTGAAATCGAGTTAAGCTGCTCCTGGAAAAGTTAGCCGAGAGGGGCTCAGACTGAAAATAATTTCGGAAGACTGGAATGCCCCGATGACCAGACACAGATCCCCGGCAGGAGTTGAGTCGGGGAAATGTCCCAGGATGCTCCAGAGAAGCCCGAGCTGGCAGCTCGTACAGAAAATAATCGATATTTTCACGGTATGTTACAGTATATTTTTTTCTCCCTGCTATAGTCCTGAAACGTTGTCTCTTCAAATTGCTTGTTATCCGTTGGAACAAAAAGTGGCACAGTACCTGGTCCAGTGAATAGGGAGGTTGCAGAAGCGTAGAAATCGAATTCTTCAATCAATATCTAAAGTCAGTAACGACATGCGCGCCGGTGGGTTGTCGTGAAGGAGAATCCAAGAGTTGTTTTTCAAAAGTTTGGGCCTCATGCGTCGAACTTGCTGGCACAATTCTCTCAAGGTCTGTAGTAGTATTTCTTATTGACCGCGGAACCAAGTCGTAAAAAAATGTGGAAGATTATTTCCTTGTTATCGAAGAAACAGTCAAAAGGACCCAGGTGTGGAATTTGCTCTATCTGAATATCTTTGATCGACTTTCTCCTTGGAAGTACCACTGGGATTAAGCTCTGCTCTCGGTGTCGTAGCCATATACTATATTTAAGACCCGTCTCATCTCATCACCCTTTAAGGCAATCAAGGGTTTTCAGCTACCGCCTGAAGGTTCAATTCTGACGTTTCCTGACGGGCGCATTCTTAGTGGACATTCAATTAAATTTTAGAACGAACTTTGCTGCCAATCTTCTGACGAATAAAATATCGGTCAAGACTGTTACGAATGGTCCATAAGATATCTTCAATTCCTCAACTATCTCCCTAATTATAATTCGACATTGTTAAGTACGATATCGCAAACCTTTTTGTCGTTTTCTTCTGCCATTTACATCGAAGGTCATTCCAAACGAGGGTCATCTTTGGTCTCTTTACGTCCGTCGCGATACCGACGGTATCACGCATACACCGTGTTTCTAGACATTGGTTGATCACCGTAACAAGTTCGTAACGTTTACACCACTTTAGAGCAAATGACTTGGTTTATAACACGGTGAGACAGACGCGGCTACGACTACCAGCAAACCAAATATGTACATAGAAGCGTGCGTTAATGTAATTGAGCGTGATTTATGTGAAGAATTCCTCAAGAATTGAATATCCTGTAAACAGCCTTTATAAACAAAAAAAGACCACCCTACCGACATTGTATTTTTGTTTTCTTTTTCTCTGTAACACTCTTGTTTTTGCGTTACTTTTAAGACCCTACTTACTTATTACACTTCAAGACACAACATTTGTTGGGTAGTCTCCATAACTAATGCGCAGTTAGTAGACAGGGCATAACATCAAGGAAGGCCTTCAGAGGCTTGAAGACTCGGGCAACAGGCTTATGATAATAAGCTGAAACTCTTGCAACTCACTATCGCCAATAAAATATTAAAGGGCTGTATATTCGCAAAATTTAAAAGACGGACTTACGTGTCTCAAAGGTAGAAATCGTACAAAATAAATTCACAAAACATGTACTTCATATAAACGATTGAGCCATAATAAAAAATCTTACTGAAATAGAACCCATGCTTATATTGGACTGACAAATAAAAACGAGAAAATTGAGAATCGGGATGTGTGTGCATATAATAAAACTAAAACAATAAAACACGTATGCATTGCTGCTATAGTTACCTTAATATTTTTTGTACTAACATTTTCAAAAAGTAATGTTTAACTACGGGGCAGAGTTAAGATTTGCACTGAGTTGCCTGCTTAACAAAACGAAAGTTTTATGCTGGATTTCAAATATTCTAATTGAACTCGACTAAAATAACTTTGGTTTTAAAAACGCGACTAAACATGTTTTACCTATAACCTACGCATACTATAAAAATGAGAGCGGCTCCGCAGACGGTCAGACATGTAAGAACAGTATTGCCGTCGGTATATTCTAGAGCAATTTGCAAGCATATGTGAGGGTTGCTTACAGATTAATCATCTTTCCCACATCCGGTCGCCAAGTCGTCTGATTTGGGCGGTTTCACTTCCTATCGAGATTCGAGAAGTTCAACATCTGAGACCGCCTCCTATCGCTGGCGGCGCGCTCACTGTTTGAAGTGCCAACCAAAATAAGTTTGTTGCGCTCGATTACTTCAGAGGCCTGGATAGGCATACACTGCTCGAACGGCTCAAGCCGGCTTCGTACGTCTGTCGGCCTATGATGCTGGCTAACGCTAAAGGGGGGGGGGTTGGTAGAGACCACTCCACTACCGACTGACGACTATGGGAAGGAATTGCAGAGCTCAGAATAAAGACGTAGATGAAGAAGAAGAAGAAGAACAAGGTGATGACGGCGACGATGTATCGCAACGTTTTAATCTGCGTGAGGTCGCGTCGAGACTGCCGATTCTCGGCTGTGGGCACCCAGCACTTGCTCTGCGCACTTCTACGCTTCTATCTCAACGTCCGGACAAGTCCTTCCTTCTCTTCCCAAGCGTTTCCTCCCTCATTGCTCTTCCTGCAATACCTTGGCATGACTCGGCGTGCCAACGCGGTAGCCTCGGCGGCAACACTCCCAAACTCCCACAAGCGCCCGCGCCCCCACTGTCCTGCGCATCAACCTCGCCCCTGCCCCGGTCCCCTCGAAGGCGATCAGCGTGTCAGCGGAATCTTCGCTTGGCCGATCTCGGCGGCGCGCGTGTGTCTGGCCAGCGCCTACCGCCGCTCCCCGCAGTTTCCCCACTCTCAGCCGCCGTCGAGGGCTCTACCGCACGCCGCGAAGTTTACTACTGCATGCCGTCAGTATACCTCTTCATACACAGAGTGCGTTAGTTGGCTGTACATTCCTTCCCCTTCCCCTTTCTTTCTCGCACCCCTGTTTCGAACTCTTCTTACTTGCCTTCTCTCCTTTCGTATCCACATATCTGTCTATCTGTATATCCGTGTCTATCACCTTCCTGCCTTGGTTTCGTCTCACTCCCATCGTTGCTTACAGCGGCGCTACAGCTACTACGACTGTACTGGCTAGCTACAACAAGCACTCGCCAGGGCCCCGTTCGCCAGGCAACGCTGCCGTCTTCCTGACTGCGTGGTCGGTAGAGCTCCTCTCTCAAGCCGCCCCCACAAATCTCACGCTCGCATGGCGCTCGGCGGTGTCGGCGGCCGCGGCAACTTGCTAGCATATTTGGCCATTGCATATTTGTTTACATAATAATATTAATTAGCATATTAATGCGCCACTATGAGTGACAGCTAAGGGTTGTCTCAGGCGCCACGACGATCCGTCCGTCGGCAGGGATAGCCGCAAAAGCATCAGCGACGATAGCGCAATGACGGTGTCGGCACCCCCTCGCCCCTTGCGAGAAGACGACCATGGCTGTGCAATAGGGGCGGCCAGAGGGCGTCCGCTAGTTCCTACGCGGTTTAGCTTAGTTGTGGGGCCAGTGGTGGTGGTGGTGCTAGTAGCAGTAGAAGTAGAAATAGTGGCCGCAGTAGAAGCGGTGCAGCTTTGAGTCGTCTCAGAGTAAGTAGCCGCAATCACCTAATGATGATGACGACGACGACGACGAAAAAGGACGCTCAAGATGACACAGATGACGGGCACCGTCTTGTGATTACAGTTAGCACAACAACAACAACAACAACAATAACAACAAGGATGACGAGAACGGTGAGGATCCGGATGACGAGAAGGTGGGCATTGATGAAGAGACCGAAGGACGGAAGTGCTGTTGCTGTTGTTCTTGTTGCCGCTGTTGCGTTGTTGTTGTTGTTGCGCTCACCTGTTGCCGCTGATGTTGTGATGCTTATTACTGTTGTTGGTAGGAGTTGTTGTTGTTGCTGTTGTTATCGTTGCCACCAAACAACATAAGAAAGAAGGATATTATCACCTGGATGGCGTATCAGATGAAACATACGCGCCAACGAACGCATGCACAAGCAAAGACGCAACAAACAGGCGGACACCCGGGAAACCTGAGCTGCCAGTCGGCGACTAGTCGAAGAAATACGGTCGGTCGAGGTGGAGAATACCATCGCTTGTGTCGACCAACGCCAGTTTAGTCACTTCCATTGCAGCAAGACGGCCGCAAACAGAACCAACCGCGTACACTCTCACACACACACATAACCATAGCACACACCATAGCAGATCAACACGCCTATACTTTCGTTTCACATGTCATGCGTACCAAAGAACGAATGATACAGCCACAGTGTACGAACGAAAAAAACACATACAGGATATCTCGCACGCTACGAGAGGCGTAAGGGCAGGCGAATTATGTAGTTCTGGTAAAATCCGTATGCGTTGCGGATAGGTTTACCGGGCTAAGTTGTTTTTTTCTCAGAAGAAGACCCTTCAAGTGATTTCCCTTAAATGTCACTGAGCCGCCGGTAAGCTAAAGAGTCACCTTTAAACATTAAAAAAATATATTTTTTAAATCCAGGACTCGTACTGACTCAAGCCTTGGTCAACAGCCTGCTTGGCAGTGAAGGCAACTTACTTTTCGCAAAATAGGCTGCTAAGCAAGAGCCCTATTCGCTCGTAAATATAACTAGCTAAAACTAAATCCACCAAGTCTTTAGGGAAAACCGGCTTGCAAAGCACTCGATTTGTATTAAATTTAGAAAGTAGACCCAATGCCGCTATTCCCGACCCTTCGACCTTCAAGAGAAGCCTTCAAAAGTTTGTTTCTTCCCCTCTAGTTTTCCTTTTTGTCGGCTTCCCTCTTGTTAACGATTTTCAGTTTTACTGCTTTTTACTTTACTGCACTATCATTTAATTTCCGCACATTAATTCTATTTTGATATTGAATTGTTGTTCTCCTAAAAAAATTTGTTATTTAATTAAATAAATTAATATACACGTATTCTATATTTTATTATTATTGTTATTATTATTATTATTATTATTATTATTATTATTATTATTATTATTATTATTATTATTATTATTAATTTTTTCTTCGTTTCGAAGCAACGAGCACATGATCTTGTTATAGCCCTGGGCAACCTCCGCAGTTCAGAGGCTGTGTGTTTTCGAGTGTATTGCAAAGTACTCATAAATAAAGCTGCGTTGAATGCTTAGAAGAGCAAGCTGACCATTTTGTGGACTATCCTCAGCCGAACTCTTTTTTTGGAGAACTATATAAACTGTTTCTGCTTTGAGGCGTGATGGAGTCTGTGCTCTGGCTCAAACCCACTTGCGCCGATACGTAGCTGCCACGTCTCTGCCGATAATATTGACAGTAAGAAATATAGGATTGTGTGTGTGTCTACTTCTTGCCTAAGCGTGCACTTAGGTATCAGTGGTAGCTCTGTTATGCTTTGAAGGCGCTATGTCAAACAGACTTGCCTATTACATAAGCTAGTTACTTTTATTGTTTACGTATTAATTAGAATACACACAAGAAAAAATATAATCGCTAATGTTTGCTGTTATAACATTGTAGTGCAGTTGATTGTGATAATCTGATTGAGATTGAAGACGATGCGTACAGTACCGTTCAAAAACTTCATTTTGAAATGTGAACATAACGTTAAACAAATTCGACGAGAGGTTGAAGATCTAAATATCCATATATATACTTTAGCAGGGAGGCTTTATTGAAATCACAAAAGAAGGTTATTGCAAGTAGGCTTTGAGGCGGCTATCGGGATAGATATCGGGGTTTACATGGTTAAGCTTACGTACTAAGCGCCATGCAAACATTTTGTTGACGATCACTTTCGTGGCAATCATTTTGGCCTGAATATTGATCCTCGAGCAAGTGTTTGTAGTATTCATCTAAAAAGTCTCACTGCTTGCTCGGTCCGTTTACGTATGCGAGTAAACGTGTGTATGCCAATTCTATTTAACATTTTAACAATATTGTCGCATTCAACATCGTTTCGCTAATGCGATGTTGCTACTTCTAGAATGTGAGGAGCATAGTTTAAATTGAATGATCTTAACACACCTAGGACTTTTATAAATATTTTTGCAGTCAACTCCTTAGTGTCCAATATATATATGTGTGTGTGTGTGCAGGATTGTTGCGGCCAAAGCGAAGGACACTACATTTATCCACCAAAAGTTTAAGATCAAGTCCCTTGCACCATTCTGTAAATTTGTTCAGCGTTCCTTGAACAGAAACGACATTATTTACATTATCTACAGGTGTATACATTTTCACATATTTTTAGTATTTCTCACCTCTGGTCTGGTCTTGCCTGTGATAATTGCTACGTCTATGCCAGATTAAAATTTCATGGCTATCGTCACCTCGTCTGTTCGAATACGAACTTCCATAAAGAGTACACGGAGTGCGTTTGTCGACTGTGCTCTCAGACGTGTACAAAGTGCCATGCGTCGGCATGCCTGACCCTAGCAAAGAGATCGCTGGCAACAAATGGTAAACAATAGATTGACAATGTTATGCATGTGCAGATCCGCACATAGGTGCCCATAAATTTAAAGCATTTTCTCTTACAAACGTTTTTTGGCGATTGTATATTTTATTAAGATGAGTTTTGAAAATGTAATAATATTATATTATTATTATTATTATTATTATTATTATTATTATTATTATGAATTGCATAAGCCCTCTTTTTGTAGAAAATGTGGCTTTGTATTCTATTTAGATCATAGTAGAATATAACGTAACTGGTATGCAAAAGTTAAATCTCTTATGTACGCTTGGACCTAGGTTCGATTTGTACGTATATTTTATCTTAAAAAGTGAAGTTAAAGAAAAAATAAAAAACAAAAAATATATGTATATATTTAAAACCGTAAGAGACAAGATAACCAAATAATATGTTTTTACTATTAAAAAAATCTCTAAGTTATTTGAGTCGAAATTAGAGTCACTAACGCTAAACAGACCACAGAGGTTTCACAGTTACTGATCAGCTCTGATAAGCAATGCGATTTGGTCGAATGGCCATATAATGGTGTCGTTCTAGCACCGCCTCCCGTTTGCTCCTCATGTTGACGGTTTATTGGCTCATAAATGTTAGAGCAATATATGCACTCGTTGTCCCCGTGTATGCATGTATGTATATATACATATGTTTCTCACCTCTAAAGAAGGTGTCTCCCTTTTGATGTTGTGCAGATGTGAACATTTCGCCTATGCTCTAGAATGGCATCAATCTGCACTAAATACAACCATTTCTTGGACCAGGTTTTGGTTGTAGGGCGTGGTGTGCCCAAATTCAATTTTCCTGAATCTGTCTGCTACATCCGTCTCGGAAATGATTCGCGCGGATCTCACCCCTCCTGCTGGCGTCTTCTCTCAGGCCTAAAATTGCTGCTTTGCAACCCTGCACAGCTGTGCCCTGCTGGCCTTGATCAGTGGAAGCGGATCTTTCTAGTTGGACAACACGAACACAGCTCACCTCAGCGCATGTGGACTATGACCCGCTCCTGTTTGCTGTTATTGGTGGCCACTGTTGTTGTCGCTGTTGTTTTATTATTATTATTATTATTATTATTTATTATTATTATTTGTGAGGTTTAAACGTGTCGCCTCAATTCAAGGAAGTGCTATTTAGCTGCTCATCCCGTTGTGCCGATTATTCAAGCGGCATTGCCTGTACACACCGCGAGAGACGGAAGTTATTTCAATTAATCTCCCTCGCGATGGTCCATTTACTGTCATACTGCCGATAGGTCCTAGTATTTTCATAGCTACCAGTACGAAACGAATACTGGTCGCTAAGGGATTCTTTGTCCTGTGGCACCTTCGAGTTTAAAGTCTTGTGGGCCTCGGCCCGCCGCATGATGGTCAGATCAATGCATGAGGTGCGCTGGCCTTATAGAAGGTGGGCGCATCCGTATTATGAGCGACAAGGACCTCGGCTGCCCCATGCGCTGGCCAAAGCGTTCAAATCACCAGAATGTCTAGAAGTGTGACACCACTTTGGTTAAAAGAAGACGACACGTCGTCTGACCTGACGTTCGCTACATTAATCCATGAATAGAACAGAGGCCGCTGCTTTGCCTGGAGATACGGACCTGGCTGTGACGTTCTAGTACTATGCACGTTTTATTATTATGTCTGAGAACCGGTCTAGGGGCGGTTTTGCGCCCACCAAACGTTGGGTTCAGTGAGCAGCAGCAGGTCGGCTTCTGACCCACCGCTGACCTTTTGGTGCACGCTTTGAGCAGCTCTGCTGGAGTTGCAATTCAGTTGAAATACTTTATAAACTGACATCATGTGTGGCGTTGAGCGCTACTTGCGTGTTAGATGCTTTTGAGGCACTAGGGTCCAGAAAGCCTCAAAAGCATCCAAGCAGACCTACTGCAGCTAACTCATACGTGCACAACCTTTAAATTAGCATGGTGCAAATAACGTAAACACAAATATGTATTTGCGTTTTTATTTTTTATTATCATGTTCCTTTTTCTTTTTTGTTTTCTTGCTTTGGAAACCACACCTTAAAGAGTTGGTTAACTGGAAAAGCTCTAAGGCTGTTTCTATAATATTATGCTGACGTAGAATTCGCTGATATGTTGGCACGGCAGAACGTTTCTACGCAAACTCTGTCAAATGGGGCGAGCCAAGGGCCAAACTGGTGTGAAGCTCAAACAAGATAACTTTAGCAAGATGAAGAACAACGAAACCACCCGCGCAACGGCCGAGAGGTTCCGAGCGGCCCGCCGCGCCTT